>CAUYUJ010016462.1:102147-122147 GCA_963575745.1 Prorocentrum cordatum | reverse complement strand
AATGGCTGAACAGATTCGAAAACTCGTCCCCCAACCATTTTTTAACATCTCTTTTTTGAACTTCTCCTGTAGACGAACAGGCCCGACTTACATAAGATACCCCACCTGTGTTGGCGGCGCGCAGAGCCAGGATCTCGCCAGCCGCATCGGCCCGTGAGGCTCCCTGGGCCCGAGTCTGGGTGACAGCGCCCAGGTGCGAAAGAATTGCGGCGCCAGGAACGCAGGGGTCACGGCTCGGTCCCCAGCTGACGAGCACTCACAGGACCCCTAACCCTCTGGGATGGGAGCCAAGTCCGGAGGGCCAACAACCCATTCGGCCTGCGGGGCCTGTCTGCAGATGTCTCGGGCCCAGCCGCCCAGATGTATGATCCCTGCTGCGAAGACGGGGACATCAGTGAGGCGACGTCCTCATCGTGTTATCATAGGGCTAGGGTTATGTCGTGCCTGTCCCCCTACAGGGGGATGTTCGACGAAAAATGAAACATACTCCAGAAATAGTCCCCAATGGTCCAGAAAAATGCACGAAAAAAAATCCCCAGACTATGTTGGGACTACTTTCGAATATTCCCCCTGTAGAGGGACAGGCCCGCCTTAAGGCTACGTCCTCATCGTGTTATCACAGGGCTAGGGGTTCTTTCCTCCTCTCGGGGATCTGCTGACCCAGGTCAATCCAGACCCGGGTCAGCAGGAAACCATCAACTGCAATGCAAAACAAAAACTGCAACGCAGGTCTTCGCAAACCCGGGGCAGCCAATAATCATGTGCGGCCGCCTCGCGGCCACGAGCGGCTCGCTGACCCGGGGTCAGCCAGAGGGGGTCTTCGCAGGATCCTGCAGGATCTGGCGCCCTGGGCTGACCCCCGTTTGCACTGACCCCCGTCTATTAGGCCCCTGGCCAGACCTGTCCCCGGGGGGGGGGAGGGGGCGGCCTGGCCAGAACTCGGAGGAGGCGGAGGAGGCCCCCTGCTCCACCTCCTCCTCCTCCTCCACCTCCTCCTCCTCCTCCTCCTCCGAGGGGGGAGCCCCCTGCCGCGGCGGCGAGGGCGCCCTTCTGGGAAGCCCGGCAAGAGCCCTCAGGGGCGCTCCACGCCTCGGAGCGCTCCCCGACGTCGGCCGCTCTGCCCTCGGAGCCCGCGGACCCCCCACACGCCCAGCCCGCAACCTGCCATCGCTCGGACGTCCATGTCCCGTGCACGTTTCGGTTGCGTGCGTTTTGCCATCGCTCGGACGTCCATTTCCCGTGCATTTTCCGGTTTGGTGCGTTTTGCCATCGCTCGGACGTCCATTTCCCGTGCATGTTTCGGTCTCGTGCGTTTTGCCGTCGCTCGGACGTCCATTTCCCGTGCATGTTTCGGTCTCGTGCGTTTTGCCGTCGCTCGGACGTCCATGTCCCGTGCATGTTTCGGTTTCGTGCGTGTTTTTTTTGCTCGATGGTCCAGGATGGTCCTCGATGGCTCTCGCCGAGGAAAAACATGCACACGTCCGAGCGATGCCAGGGCAAGGGCACTTCTCGCGCCTGCGTCGCTCTGGAGGGTCCACGACCCGATCCCAGGCCCCCGACGTCACGATTGCTTCCTGCGCGTCGACCCCCAGGGGTCTCGACCTCTTCCCTGGGGCCGGTTTCTCATCCCGAGCCGTTGTTTGACGGTCCCGAGGCCCGGCAAGGGCCCCCAGAGGCCGAAACTGGCGAAACATCTCCCGCCGTGATTTTTGTCCATGCTCGAGAGGGTCTGGGATAGCGGCGCCCGAGGGCCGAAAGCGAAGAAAGGCCGTCGGTGGAAAAGCCGCACATCGTCGGAGCTCTGGGAGCGGCCAGGGAGGCCCGAGGAGCTCCCAGAGACTCGATGCTCGAGCCTCGAGGTCGATCCCCGCCTGGTCGTGAGGGGCAAACCGCTAGGGTTAGGTCGGGCATGCCCTCCTACAGGCGGACTTCTGGGGGAAACTTAAACATGGTCAAACTTATGCAAGACATGGTCAACAGCAGAACAATAGGTCACTAGACTTTTTTTGTGGACTATTCTCGAATATTCCTCCTGTTGAAGGACATGCCCGACTGAACGCTAGGGGAGGGGACCAGCTCAGGGAGGGGGGAGCATCGGGCTGAAATCGGCGATGTATCGCCGATCATTCGGCGGTGGACCCCCGATACCCAATCCGCACGCCACCCCCCCGGGCCTGTGCACCCCCCGGAACCCAGACCCCGACGTCATGATTTTTTCATAACGTCGACCCCCAGAAGTTTCGACCCCCGGGAGAGGTCCGGGGAGTAGCGGTGGTATTGGTACCTTTTGGTTTCCCCAGTGGCTGTCAGAGAACGGATCGGGATGCCCAGACATCTATCGATGATTTTGTGCCGAAGTGTGGCTCCCTGAGTCATTTTATCATCCTGGGTCAGATTTTAATGACCCGAGGCCGACATCGAGGGACAAATCCGGGATTGAACAAAAAGATACGTATCGCCAGACATCTGGGAAAGAGAGAGAGAGAGAGACAGAGATGGATAGAACAAATCAAAGAAATAAAGAAATGAATTTATATATATATATAGAGAGAGAGAGAGAGAGAGACACCCGACGTCATATTTTTGATTTTGCCATCACGTCGACCCCCAGAGTAGGAGAGCTCCAAACAATACACCACCACCAGCCCTGGCCAGGCCCATCCTGGGCCCTGGACAAGTGTGCAGGCCCTCCAGGCCTGGGCCAGGAGGGCATACACACCAGTCCAGGGCCCCCAAACGGACCTGGCCACAGCTGGTGGTGGTGTATTGTTGGCGTCCCTCCGACAGAGGTCTCGACCCCTTCCCTGGGACCGGTCTCTCATCCCGAGTCGTCTCTTGACGGCCCCGAGGCCCGGCAATGGGGCCCCCCAGAGCGAGACGGTGGCGAAACACCCCCCCCGCCGCATGGCTCTGTCGGTGCTCGAGGGGGTCTGGGAACGCTGCTCGGGGATCTCCTGACCCGGGTCCATCGAGACCCGGGTCAGCAAGAAACCGAAAAACTGCAATGCACGAACAAAAACTGCAACGCAGGTCTTCGCGAACCCGGGTCAACCCATGTGCGCGGCCGCCTCGCGGCCACGAGCGGCTCGCTGAACCGGGTCAGCCAGATGGGGTCTTCGCAGGATCCTGCAGGAACCAATGCCCTGGCTGACCCCCGTTTGCACTGACCCCCGTCTCTTAGGCCCTGAGCTGCCCCCTGACGGGAGTGCCCCAGGAAGCCCGACAAGTAAGCAGAACCTCGATGCTCGAGCCTCGGGAGTCGACTCCCGAGCCCAGAAGCAGAACAAAACACAAGCATAATCTTTTGGCGCTCCGCGCGGATCTCTTGGATTCGCGCTGGACCCCCCGCCCCTAGCGCGCGAAGCGTGCCAGGGGGGCGGCGCCAGAGGCGCCGCCAGGGGGCCCAGGTGCGGATCCAAGAAACCCACGCGGAGCGCCGAAAAGTTTATGTTTATGTTTTTTTCTCGGGGATCTTCTGACCTGGGTCAATCCAGACCCGGGTCAGTCAGGCTTTGCGGAATCCTGCAAGATCCTGCAAGATCCTGCCCCCAAACCCGGGTCGATGCGAAGGATCCTGCAGGATTCTGCGCCCAAACCCGGGTCAGTGCGACCCTGGCCCTGCAAGATCCTGCAGGATCCGGCGCTCTGGCTGACCCCCCCGTTTGCATGGACCCCCGTCTCAAGGTTAGGAGGCAACTAGAAGGGAGGTCTTCGTCGGAAGGATCAGGGATGATAAAGCCCCTTTGGGGGGCTGTTGTGCCAGATTCGGCCTCAGACCGAGTCGGATGAAGCCGGATTATAAGCGGGATCGAGCGGGATTCGGCCGGACTGAGCGGGACGAAACCGGATGAAGTCGGACTTCGGACCAGAGCATCATCAGAATTCGGCCTCCCAGGAGTTGCCTCCGAATCAGGGCTCCCGATCTTCCTCTCCGAGAGCCCCCGCAGGGGGGGTTGCGTCGGGGCGGCCGCGGCCTTCTCGGCGACCTCGGGCTGGCGGACGGCGACCTCCCGCGGCCCACCAGCGACGTCGCGGGCCTGCGGGCGCGCTCTGTTTTTGGCGCGGGGTCGGCGCACCGAGGAGGCAGGCGAGGCCGCGGATGTGGGAGCCCCGCCCCTGCAGGGTCGGCTCGCTCTGCGAGGCCGTCCGAGGGTGCACGATCGGAGGGAGGAGGAGGAGGAGGAGGAGGAGGAGGGGGAGGGAGGAGGAGGGGGAGGAGGAGGGGGAGGGGAGGAGGAGGAGGAGGAGTAGGAGGAGAAGGAGGAGGAGGAGGAGGAGGAGGAGGAGGAGAGGGGAGGAGGGGGAGGAGGGGGAGGAGGGGGAGGAGGAGAGGAGGAGGAGGAGGAGGAGGAGGAGGAGGAGGAGGAGGAGGAGGAGGAGGAGGTACTGATAGCGTGCGTGTCCCCCTACAGGGTTTTGGACGAAAATACAAAATACCCCAAACATATTCAGAAAGGAACGAAACATGCTGAAGAACATCGTCCCCAGAGTAGTTGTACATATTTTTGAATATTGCTCCTGTAGAGGGACACGCCCGACTGAATGATAGGATCTGGGGTTTAGAAAAACGGCCCTGGATTTCGAACATCCGTTTTGGATTGTAGTAAGCCGGTTTTGCGTTCACGACATGATGTTTTGTCGTGTTTTGAAGAAGGCGGCTCCATTGAAGAAACATGTTTCTCGCTTTAATAAATCATCGTTTTTGGTATAGAAAAACCATTTGTTTTGAGAACGAGCCTTCATTCATTACCATGACCTATGTTAGCCGGTGAGCTCAGGATTCGAAGGGATGTCTGCAGTCAGGTGAGCCCCAACGGGGGTGTCCGAGAGCACCGACGACGAGTGACAACCCGTAGAGGTGGGTCTCGCTTGCGGTCGCAGGAACGACCCCGCGCACCGCTCCCACAAGGCCAGCGGGCTGGTGGAAGGGGGGGAGGTGCCTCCTCGAGCCTCCTCCTCCTCTTCCTCCTCCTCCTTCTTCTTCTTCTTCTTCTTCTCCTTCCCTGAGATCCGGGCGTCGCATTCGTTTTGCGCCAGGCGTCCTCGTCTGGATTCGCGCCCTCGCAGATCGATCCGGCTCGAGAAATGTCGCAGACAATTGGGGTCTAAGGTCCAGGGCTCTGGCCATGGTGTCGCACAGTGTTGCGTTTTTCGTAACGTCGAATCTCAAAGTCATGCAACGTCGGTTCATCCTCGCCATCTTCATCCTTTTCTTCAGAAATCCAAGACTTTCCTAGAATCTAGAGTTTGAGTTTTCGGGATGGATGCGTCTGGAGGTTCTTGTGGCCACGGCTGGACGCGGACCTCGGAAACCTTCCAAAGATGAATCCTGGGACGGGTTCCTGGGATCGAGTTGGAGCAAGTTTTCGTGAACCCCCTCGCGTTGGGAACAGCATCGTGGCTTTCTGGGGAGCGCGCCTGGATGTTCTTGAGGCCGTGGCTGGAGACAGCTCGAGAAACTGTCCAGGATTGGTCCTGGGAGGGGCCTAGGGATCGAATTGGAACGCATTTTCGTCGACCCCCCCCCGTCGTGAACGGCGTCACGGCGAAATGTTTCTGGCCATCCCCGGCGCCTTGAGGCCCTTGCCGTGCCCAGTCCCCGTCTCTGCTCAGTCCTGCTGCTGCGTACTCTCGCTGTGCGGAACCGCGTCCGCCTCCTCTTCCTCCCCCTCCTCTTCCCCCCCTCCTCCTCCTCCTCCTCCTCCTCCTCCTCCTTCCTCCTGCTCTCCTCTTCCTCCATCCTCCCTCCTCCTCCTCCTCCTCCCTACCTCCTCCTCCACTCCTCCTCCCCCCTCCCCTCCTCTCCTTCCTCCCTCCTCCTGTTTTTGCCTCCAAGTTTAGCCCACATATTCCCCCTGCTGCTCGCTCCTGCTGCTCTCCCTTCTCCTCCCATCCCGTCCCGTTCCCCTCCGCTTCTTTCTGCCCCGTCACCCTCACTCATCCTCTGGCTGTTGCTAACTACCCTCCCTCCTTCGTCGTCCTCCGCCGACTTCTCTTCCCGTCTCTTCCTCCTCCTCTACCCTCCGCTTGCTCGAAAACGAAGATTGGACAGAGGCGTGCCAGCAATCAACACAAGGGGGATCGAACCACTCCTCGCGCCCCTCTGCCGGCCATTGGACAGCGCTGCGGGGGGTGAGGAAGGGGAGGAAAGGGGGGAGGAGGCCGCCTGACCGGCGATGACGCTACTCTCGGGCCAGCGCGGCCGGGTTCCACATCGAGAAAATCCCAGCGATACCCCGCGGAGTTCACAATTGGCACTCCAATAAATTAAACACCGCGCCCTCCATCGAGCAGACGGGGACGAGGGACGGATCAGACGGAGGGCGGAGATGGGCGAGAGGAGCGAGGGAGGCCACAGAGCCAGGCGAAACAGGAGAGCACAAGGAGGGAAGGACGCGGGACACAGGCGGAGAGGGTGAGCAGGCAAGCGGCGCAGAGAGCAGAAGGGGGGGCGGGTGAAAAAAATGTTTAAATTAGCTGGGCGAGAGGGGGGGCAGTGGCGATGGGCGGAGGGGCGGGTGGCCGTGGTGGGGGCCTGTCAGGGCCTCTTCCAGGGGCGCGGGAGGCCGGCCGCGCCCGCGAGCAGCTGGGCGGCGGCCCCGCGCTGCAGAGCCGCGGCGAAGCTCTGCCGCAGATCGGCCAGCGCCTCCGCGAGCTGGACGCTGGCGGGCGCCGCGGCCTTGGCACAGCGGTGGGGCTCCGCGCCCCAGCGCCAGCCAATCTCGAGCGCGGCAGCCAGCACTCCGCCTCCTGGGTAGCGCTGGTGTTTCCTCCGCTCCCGATCGGCGGCCGCCCGGCCGTCGCGCCGAGACCTGGCCGCTGCCAGGCCAGGGTCTGCCTTGGTGGCTTCGACCACGCTCGCGTCGACAGCGAGAGGGCCGGAGCTGACGGGGTCGCGCAGCAACACCACGTCGAGGACTGCCCTATCCATGGTGCCCTCTGCGCGCACGCGGTCCCATCTCGGGCACGCTTGCTGTGTCAGTGCCGCGTCCTCCCCCCGCTCTCGCCTGCGCCGCGCAGCCAGCGCGTCGCGGCATCTGTTTTGCAGGCGGCAAAATCCTGGGCCCTTGTCGCAGCAGCAGGCGTGCCTCCCGTACCGCCGGCGCGCCACCGATGCACGCGGCTGGTCCGCCCGGCGGGAACGGTGTTGGCACGGCGCTCCGCGCCGCCCCGCTGGATCCTCGAAGAGCAAGCGGTAGACCATGCAAAACTTGTCGTCGGACAGCGTGTGCTCGTCGCGGCGCCAGTGCCCCCTTCTGCTCAATGACTGCGCAGACGGCTCACGCCCTCTGGGTCGAACGCCTGCTCCAGCTGCCGGCGCTCCCAGGCCTGGGTCGACCGCGTCAGGTGGCGCTGGGGGGCCCCTCGCCGGCGAGCCTGAAAATGCCGGTGAACTGGCGGGCCTGCGCAAGCACCGCGTGAAGCCCGGGGCGGCGTGCTCGCTCTCGCCCAGCGTGGATAGGCCCTGCGCGGCGAGCACTGCCCGCCACGTGGTTGGAACCCATGATAGCCGGGTCGGCGCGCAGCTCGGCAGAGGAGAAGCGCCCCCCTCTTCTCTGGCTGGGCACAGCCCGCGACGCTGCGGACAGCGGCCCGCCAAGCCACTGACCGATCAAATGGACGACCCGCAGGCGCGCGGGCGAGGGAGGGGGGCGGGGGGGGGTGGCAAGGAGCGGGCGGGAAGGAGCAGCGGGGCCATGGTTTGGCGGCGCGCCCAAGGGCGTGGAGGCAGGGGGGGAGGGCTTCTTCGAAGGATGCTGTGCTTCTTAGAAGGCGGCGGCCTCGCATCTACAGATGAGGCCCGCGCCTTCTAAGAAGCAGGGGTGCCTCCAAGGAGACCTCCGCCCTCCACAATTACTCAATATAAATACTACTCTCCCTCTTCCCCTGATGACGGCCTGGGAGTGTCCGACCCCCCCCCCGCGTACTGTTTTTTTACACACAGGTTTCCCCGGAGTTGGGTTTTCGCCTGCATGTTTTTTCAAAATGCTGCTCTCGCTGAGGCGCCGGCCTCATTTTCGGGCCGCGCTCATTCCGAATCGTGCTCCCGCTGCAGCGTTGGCCTCATTTCCGTGCTTCCGCTCATTCCGAATCGTGCTCCCGCTGCAGCGCTGGCCTCATTTCCGCGCTTCCGCTCGTTTCGACTCGTGCTCCCGCTGCAGCGCTGGCATCATTTCCCGTGCCATGCCACGGCGTGCAATGCAATGCTAGGTTGATACTACGCTTTGCGGTGCTCTTCTACGCCATGCCATGCCGTGCTCTACAATGCATCGCGTACCCTTTCGGGATCATTGCCCTGCTCGATATTCGACTGTGCGAGTAGAGAGGGGATCTGCGCCATGGTAAGGGATGGGAGGGAGGGGTAGGATGTCAGATATGACGCGAGCGCACCTAGCTTGCCTCACCCCCCTCTGCGCAGGGTTGAATGGTGTCCTCGGGGACTGGCCATCGCTCGGACGTAAATTCCCTGTGTTTTTTTGGGTTCGTGCGTGGTTTTTTCGCCAAATGATCAAGGATGCTCCTCGATGGTCCTCGCTGGAGGAAAAGCGCACACGTCCGAGCGATGCCAAGAGGATCTTCTGAGCCGGGTCAGTCTAGACCGGATCAGTCAGGCCTTGCAGAATCCTGCAAGATCCTGCGAGAACCTGCGCCCAAGCCCGGGTCGATGCGAAGGGTCCTGCAAGAACATGCAGGATCCTGCGCTCAAGCCTGGGTCAATGCGACCCTGGCCCTGCAGGATCCTGCAAGATCGGGCGTGCTGGTTGACCCCCATTTGCAGTGACCAACGTCTAAAAACGCCCGATGTCTGGGACATGTCACGGTACTGTTTGACCAATGCTGAGCGCCCCCCGCACAGGGGCGGGTCGCGATTCAGCTGCAGCTGGACTTTGTCTGGCGCCGGAGGCGGCCATATGCAGCAAGGGAACAATCTGGCTGCGGGGCCGAACGACAGCTACGCGTAGCGGGCTTCGTAGTTATCCCCTGGGGAAACCAAAAGGCACCGATACCGCTACTCCCCGGACCTCTCCCAGAGAGCGTTCTGACCAGAGTGTCTAGGCGAATCCAGCGGTGGCGACGAGGGCCTCCCAGGAGGCCCAGAGAACGGAAATCGAGTCAAGGGTAGCGGTATCGGCACTTGTTTCTCATCTGACCCCCCTCCTTTTCCAAATCTCCCACATTCGTCCAGGCCGAGAACTTATGATGACGAAGCAGGTCCCGAGAGAAACGGGTCCTGGAGGTCACTCGCCGCCCTCCAGAGGCCACCAGGACCGTCCGAAAAACCTGCTCAGGGGAGCAGCGCTGGTCGTGGGGAGAACCCCAAGGTCAAGGGCTCGTTTCCCACAGGACCCCTCCCCTTCATGACGAGAGTGGGGATAACTAGCTACCGGACCACCCCAACCCAACCCGAAGACCCGAACTTCGGGTTGGAGGGGTTCGGGTTCCATATGTGTTGATTCCATGTGCGTACCTTTTCCTGTGCAAGCTCTTCGGCACCGCCTGCACCCCGGGCCCCGCCCTCTCCGGCCGCCTGAGGCCCCGCCCGCCTGTGCCCTGTCTCCCTAATCAGAGCTGTGCGTCGCCCGTCTAGCTTTTAGCGGAAGAGGCTCGCTCTCGCCCCGCCGACCAAACATGTGTTTTTCCATGTTCCCCGACGCCCCCCCTCCGCGGGGAATGGGGGCAGACTGAGGCGCAGATGGAGGCCTCCGGGTTGGGCTGGGGTGGTTTGGTGGGTGGTGAGGCAGGGAGGAGGGCCCTGACCTTCCCGAGAGATACCTGCTGAGAGGAGGGGGGCCCGCCCTCCACCCCCCAAAAACGTTACGATCGTTGGCGTTACCCGCAGGGGGGGGTTGGGCCCGTGTAACAAGCGCTACCCGCCAGGAGAAAAAAAAACGATCTCCTAAAAACAGGAGGGGGATCTTTGCGGTGGACCGGCTCAGGGGGGAAAGCATCGAGCTTGCCTCGGCGATGCGCCTCCAAGAAATCTGCGCGATAGGCCCCCGATGGCGACTCCGCAGTCCCCGGGGGGGGGTCGGCTATCGGGCCCCATGTCGGCGATGAGTGGGCGATTGGGGGTCGATGCGATCATTATGGGCCTGCTTTCCACCACCACCACCACCATAAGTTGGAGGGGGAGGGGGTCCTCCTCCTCTTCATCCTCCTCCTTCTCCTCCTCTTTCCCCCCTCCAACGTATGGTGGTGGTGGTGGAAAACAGGCCCATCAGCTCGCCCCCCGCGGTCGTTCCCCCCCGCGTCGCCCCTGCAACTGGCCCTGCAGACTCGCCCGCCGGTCGGGCGAAGCATGTCGAGACGTGAAGTAGGAGGGCGGATAGAACGTAGATATTGGGTGCGGCCGCCCGCCCCAAGCAGTGGCGAGCAAGAACAAGAGCAGATGGGGGCCCGAAGTAGGAGGGCTCTCGGAGCAGCTTGGGATCCGAGCATCCCCCCAAACAAACGTGCCTGCTTTCGGCGACCACAGGGCCCCAGCTCAGCCCCTGCCCTCCCCCCCCAAAAAAAAATCACACGCGCCAGAAGAACCCCATGGCAGCTCAACATCATCCGCAAGACCGCCAGGGTGCTTTTGCTGACCATCGTCTGACCGATCCCCATCCCCAGCGGAATGGCCTGGGCCCCACCGGCCGATTTACCCCCCTAGATCCTAGATGGGGATAATGGCCGTTCCCTTCGGGTTTCGAGGGGTGTATCCCCAACTGGGGTGGTAATTTGGTGGGGGTCTCGAGGGGGATGAGGATAGGGATGGGGGTCGGTTCAACCATATAGATTTACCACGCCTGTAAGTCAGCCAGGAGCGTCCCAGAGCGGCGGCACCGGCCGAAGGCCACTACATGCCTGTTTGCAACGACCAGCGGGCACGCTCCCGTCGCGTCTGCTCGACACCTCCACTGCAAACTGTTTACTGGACTCCGAGTAGGCCGCGACGGTGAGCAGAGGTCCCGCCTGCCACGGTCGGCGTGGTCGCGGCTGGGCTCCGAGGACAGGCTCCTGTGCGGGAGGGGGCCAACAATAAAGGAGGCATATCTGTCGCCGCGCCGTTTGTCCTCGACCCGCCCAAGTTCGGGTGTTGTTGGAAGTGCCCGTGGCCCAAGGTGCCCCCAAGATTTCCCAGGAGGCCCCACGGCCTCTGCCAGAGCACCCCTCACGAGGCCCGGAGGGCCCAAGGGGTTCCAAAATGAAGCGAAAAGCTGGGGGCACCTTGGGCCAGGGGTACCTTTAGCAACCCCCAACAAGTGGACGACGCCAGCACCACGGCGCCCCCCGCGCCCAAGCGGACGAGTCCAGAAAGCGGCAAGCCCACAGCGAACCCACCGCGTCCGAGGCGGCGGTTGCCCTGGTGGCCGCAACGCCCTCCTCGGGGCGCAAGGCCGCGCGTCGGAACAGACGGCGCGGCGACACATGCAGCACCCCGCAGGTGCGGACACGAGACACGCGCGAGGGGGCGGGCGCCGGGTGGGTCGCGGGTGGGTCGAGGGTGGGTCGCGGGCTGGTCGCGGCGGGGTCGCAACAAACAAACAAATAAGCAAGCAAGCATACAAGCAAACAAACAGACAAGCAAGCACACAAACAAACACACAAACAACCAAACAAACAAACAAACAAACAAACAAACAAACAAACAAACACAACAACAGCAACAACGACAACGACAACGACAACGACAACAACAACAACAACAACAACAACAACAACAACAACAACAACAACAACAACAACAACAACAACAACAACAACAACAACAACAACACCAACAACAATAGCAACAACACCGCCACCACCAACAACAATGATAATCTGCATCACGGAACCCCACTCCAACCACGCACCCTGGGACAGTGAATGACAGTTCGGCCCCCTCACTCTGACGATGAAGAAACAACCTCTGGAAAGTATTCGCAAGAACGGCTCAAAGCGATTAAGCCAAATTTGGGGGCCATCAAGCGGGATCAACCCAGGGTACGCCCCAAATTACGCCCGAACCGTATCAATCAAGATTCGGCGGAACTCAACAAAACTGGGCCGAAGTAGGCTGGTATCCGACTGCGGATACGCCAGCGCTTGCGTTGCATTTGACCTCCCCGGAGCAGCATCCTGACGTACGGTAAGCTATCCTGCCAAAACATCAGTTTCGCCTCAGTTTCGCCCGGTATTCAATATATTTCCATTACCCGGACCCCCCCCCACACCCCCGCTCCTTAAACCGGGCCCTCCTCCAGGGACGCCCCGGACGCCCTCTCGGACGCCCTGGACGCCTTTGGAAAAGGACCGCTGGCCCTTCTGGGCCTCCCGAGGCGCCTTGCCGGGCCTTGCGCGCAGATTCAAGGCGAGCAGAAGGGTCACCGGAAAGGCGCAGGAGGGACCCAAGACAGCACAAGAGCGCTCTAAGAGGAACCTCGATGTCTTGAAGACGACCGAAGAGGCCCCCAAGATGCTGGGTCGCGGGTGGGTCGCGTATGGGTCGCGGGTGGGTCGCGGGGTGGGTCGCGGGGTAGGTCGCGGGGTGGGTCGCGGGTAGGTCGCGGGGTGAGTCGCGGGGGGGTCGGGGGGTCGCGGGGTGGGTCGCGGGGTGGGTCGCGGGGTCGGGGTGGGTCGCGGGGTCGCGGGGGCGGGGGGTTGGGGGGGGCGGGGGGGTCGCGGGTTGGGGTCACGTGGGTCGCGGGGTGGGTCGCGGGGTGGGTCGCGGGTGGGTCGCCGGGTCGCGCGGGGTGGGTCGCGGGGTGGGTCGCGGGTGGGTCACGGGCGGGTCACGGGGTGGGTCGCGGGGTGGGTCGCGCGTGGGTCGCGGGGTGGGTCGCGGGGTGGGTCGCAGGGTGGGTCGTGGGGTGGGTAGCGGGGTGGGTCGCGGGTGGGTCGCGGGCGGGTCGGGGGGGGGGACGACGACGACGACGACGACGACGACGACGACGACGACGACGACGACGACGACGACGACGACGACGACGACGACGACGACGACGACGACGACGACGACGACGACGACGACGATGACAACAACAAGCATTTTCAGACTGTTCGCTCTTATATGTCCGAGTGTCCGTTAACGCGTATTTCCCAAACCCTCGATACCCGCCCTCTTCGTCTTCGATCGTGCCCCTTTTGGGGGGTATACCTTTCTTCCCCGCAGGCCGGGCCCTGGCAAGCGGCGGGGCGGCCGCGGACCGTCGGCCTGGCCAGCGGCAGCGCTGACCGGCGGCAACCTGACCCCAAGAGGGACAGACAGGGGACCGACCACGACGACGACGACGTCGACGACGACGACGTCGACGACGACGACGACGGCGACGACGGCGACGACGACGACGACGACGAGCGAAACCGAAAGCGAGAGAGAGAACGACAGCAGGGCCACGAAGGGCGACAGCGGGGACACGAAGGCAATGCGTATGGGGCCACGAAGAGCACGATCGAACGGGGGCTACGAAGGGCAGATAATGCGGGGCCACAGAGGGCAACAACGGGGACACTGAGGGTAGCAACTGGGCCACGTAGGACAGCGAGGGGGCCACGAAGGGCGACAGCGGGGCCACGCAGGGCATGCATATGGGGCCACGACGGGCGCGAACCTGCGGGGGCCACGAAGGGCATACGTATATGGGGCCACGAAGGGCAGCGAGGGGGCCACAAAGGGCGACAGCGGGGCCACGAAGGGCAGCGCGGGGGCCATCAAGGGCGACAGCGGGGCCACGAAAGGCATGCATATGGGGCCACCACGGGCGCGAACGAGCGGGGGCCACGAAGGGCATACGTATATGGGGCCACGAAAGGCAGCGAGGGGGCCACTACGGGCTGCAACGGGGCCACGAAGGGCAGCGAGGGGGCTACGAAGGGCTGCAACGGGGCCACAAAGGGCAGCGAGGGGGCCACGAAGGGCTGCTACGGGGCCACGAAGGGCAGCGAGGGGGCCACGAAGGGCGACAGCTGGGCCACGAAGGGCAGCGCGGGGGCCACGAAGGGGTGCGACGGGGCCACGAAGGACTCCAACGGGGCCACGAAGGGAAGCAGCGGGGCCACGAAGGGCAGCGAGGGAGCCACGAAGGGTTGCAATGGAGCCACGAAGGGCAGCGAGGGGGCCATGAAGGGCAACAACGGGTCCACGAAGGGCAGCGAGGGGGCCACGAAGGGCTGCTACGGGGCCACGACCGACAGCGAGATCCCGATTCCTAAATAATCCGCCGACCCTGTCGGCGTGTGTGAGGGGCTTTTCCGTTCGAGCCGTCATCTCCGTCATTCTTTGTACTCGTCGTCTCTGTCCTTCCCTTTCCCTGGGAGACCTCTTCCCCTGGGCTCCAGCCAAGCCGACCTTGAGCAACCTCGTAATTGAGTCGAAGGGAAGCCCCTTCCCTTTGATCCCTCCCCCGCCGGGAGGGGGGGGGGGGTGTCGACCCCCCCCCCGGGTCAGATACGACGCCCCCCCCTGGGACTCCTCTTCCCCTGGGCTCCAGCCAAGCCGACCTTGAGCAACCTCGTAATTGAGTCGAAGGGAAGCCCCTTCCCTTTGATCCCTCCCCCGCCGGAGGGGGGGGGGGTCGACCCCCCCCCAGGTCAGATACGACGCCCCCCCCGGGACTTCTTCCCCTGGGCTCCAGCCAAGCCGACCTTGAGCAACCTCGTAATTGAGTCGAAGGGAAGCCCCTTCCCTTTGATCCCTCCCCCGCCGGGAGGGGGGGGGGGGGTCGACCCCCCCCCCGGGTCAGATACGACGCCCCCCCCTGGGACTCCTCTTCCCCTGGGCTCCAGCCAAGCCGACCTTGAGCAACCTCGTAATTGAGTCGAAGGGAAGCCCCTTCCCTTTGATCCCTCCCCCGCCGGGAGGGGGGGGGGGGGTGTCGACCCCCCCCCCGGGTCAGATACGACGCCCCCCCCTGGGACTCCTCTTCCCCTGGGCTCCAGCCAAGCCGACCTTGAGCAACCCCTGGGCTCCAGCCAAGCCGACCTTGAGCAACCTCGTAATTGAGTCGAAGGGAAGCCCCTTCCCTTTGATCCCTCCCCCGCCGGGAGGGGGGGGGGGGGGGTCACCCCCCCCCCCCGGGTCAGATACGACGCCCCCCCCTGGGACCTCTTCCCCTGGGCTCCAGCCAAGCCGACCTTGAGCAACCTCGTAATTGAGTCGAAGGGAAGCCCCTTCCCTTCATCCCTCCCCCGCCGGGAGAGGGGGGGGTGGGGGGGGGGGACGACCCGCCCCCGAGTCAGATACGACGCCCCCCCTGGGACTCCTCTTCCCCTGGGCTCCAGCCAAGCCGACCTTGAGCAACCTCGTAATTGAGTCGAAGGGAAGCCCCTTCCCTTTGATCCCTCCCCCGCCGGGAGGGGGGGGGGGGTGTCGACCCCCCCCCCGGGTCAGATACGACGCCCCCCCCTGGGACTCCTCTTCCCCTGGGCTCCAGCCAAGCCGACCTTGAGCAACCTCGTAATTGAGTCGAAGGGAAGCCCCTTCCCTTTGATCCCTCCCCCGCCGGGAGGGGGGGGGGGGGTGTCGACCCCCCCCCGGGTCAGATACGACGCCCCCCCCTGGGACTCCTCTTCCCCTGGGCTCCAGCCAAGCCGACCTTGAGCAACCTCGTAATTGAGTCGAAGGGAAGCCCCTTCCCTTTGATCCCTCCCCCGCCGGGTGGGGGGGGGGGGGTGTCGACCCCCCCCCGGGTCAGATACGACGCCCCCCCCTGGGACTCCTCTTCCCCTGGGCTCCAGCCAAGCCGACCTTGAGCAACCTCGTAATTGAGTCGAAGGGAAGCCCCTTCCCTTTGATCCCTCCCCCGCCGGGAGGGGGGGGGGGGTAGCGACCCCCCCCCGGGTCAGATACGACGCCCCTCCCTGGGACTCCTCTTCCCCTGGGCTCCAGCCAAGCCGACCTTGAGCAACCTCGTAATCTCTTGCTGCGCATTGCGAACAGGGTCGGCGGCACCGGCCGTCAGGCCTTCGCAATAGGTGAGGGAGTCCTAAGCGTGAGCGCGACTCCTGGGTGCCTGAGTGTCGGGGGCGCGGCGCTTGAGTGAAGTGCGAGAGATTCAACAGCAAGGGTCCAGCGAGAGCGCGACTCCAGAGCGCCGAGAGAGCGATTCCTGCACAAATTGTAAGGAACCCAAGCGGGAGCGCGATTCCTTAATAAAATGCGAGGACGTCTATGCCGGGAGCGGGGGTCCGGGCTAAATTGTGAGGAGGTCTCAGGCGGGAGCCGTTGTTGTTGTAACCCGGGGGCCAGGAACACAGCTTGAGCTTAAGACTTTCCCCGATAAAAAAAAAACAGGGTGCGAGCCCCGGGAAAAGCACTTCAATTGACAAAAACAATGTGCACCGGAGGGGGGATCAACAATCATAATTCTTCAGCAATGAAAGTTCAACAGCAACAACAGCAATCAGTTTAAGACCGTTCGCCCCTATGTGCTCCAGTGTCCGTTAACGCGTATTTCCCAAACCCTCGATACCCGCCCTCTTCGTCTTCGATCGTACCCCTTTTGGGGGGTATACCTTTCTTCCCTGCAGGCCAGGCCCCGGCAAGCGGCGGGGCGGCCGCGGACCGTCGGCCTGGCCAGCGGCAGCGCTGATCGGCGGGGCGGCCGCGGACCGTCGACCCGACCCCAAGAGGGACGGACAGTGGACCGACCACGGCGACGACGACGACGACGAAGACGACGTCGAAGGCGACTGCGACGACGGCGACGAGCGAAAGCGAGAGCGAGAGAGAACGACAGCAGGGCCACGAAGTGCGATAGCGGGGACACGATGGGAATGCGTATGGGGCCACGAAGAGTGCGAACGAGCGGGGGCCACGAAGTGCACATAATGCGGGAAGGCAACTATGGGGCCACTGAGGGTAGCAACTGGGCCACGTAGGACAATGACGGGGGGCACAAATGGCGTCAGTGGGGCCACGAAGGGCATGCACATGGGGCCACAATGGGCGCGACTCCTGGGTGCCTGGGTGTCGGGAGCGCGGCGCTTGGGCAAATCGCAGGAAATTCCAACGCAAGGCTATTCTTCACTAAGTTGCAAGCGAATCTCCAGCGAGAGCGCGACTCCAGAGCTCCGGGAGACGACTCTTGAATAAATTGTAAGGAAGTCCCAAGCGAGAGCGCGATTCCTGAATCAAATGCGAGGAAGTCTCGGGCGGGAGCGGGGGTCCTGGCTAAATTGTAAGGAAGTCTCAAGCGGGAGCCGTTGTTGTTCTAACCCGGGGGCCAGGGGGCAAGTTTGAGCAGGAAGACTTTCTCTGTCAAACACAGGGTGCGAGCGTCGAGGGGCACACTTTGATTGAGAAAAAACAGTATGCACCGGTGGGGGGATCAACAATATCTATTCTTCAAAAGCGAGAATTCAACAACAACAACAACAACGACAACAACAACAACAACAACAACAGCAACAACAACAACAACAACAACAACAACAACAACAACATCAACAGCAGCAGCAGCAACAACAACAAATAATATTGTTCGCTCTTACTTGCCTGTGTGTCATTTAAAACGATTTCGCACACCCTCGATGCCCGCCCTTTTTGTCTTCGATCACAACACCTTTGGGGGGATTATTTCTCTTTGCGGGGGGCGGCGGGCTTAGACAGGCGGGCAAACCTGAACGGGCGGACAATCCTTCGTGGGCGTACATGTGCCCGCCATTGGAATTTGTGTGGGCCCTGCTAAAAGAGGAGGGGGAGAACGAGGGAGAGTGGGAGGAAGGGAGGGGGAGGGACGAAGGAAGAGGGAAAACGCCAGGAGAGAAGGAGCGAAGAGGGAGGCGGTTGATTAGAGGCAGAGAGAGAGAGGGAATGACATATACGAGAGGTAGAGAAAGAGAGGAAGAGAGAGAGAGAGAGAGGGGAGAGAGAGAGAGAGAGAGAACAAACAAAAAAGAAAGAGGGAGGGAGGAGGCAGGAGAGGGGAGGGAGAAGGGAGGAGGGAGAGGAGGGACAGGGGATATGGCAGAGAGGCATAAGGATGAGGGAAGAGAGGAGGGAGACGGAAGGGAGGAGAGGAGGGAGGAGGGAGGAGGGAGAGGGAGGAGGAGCAGGAAGGTAAGAGCGTGAACGTTCGAGGAAGTCCTAGGCGAAAGCGCCGTTCCTGAAGGGAGTCTCGGGCGGGAGCCCACGACGGGCGGGCGATCCCCTGACGGGCGGGTCGGGCGGGTGGGACATTCAAGCGGGATGCCTGAGTATGGCGAAGGCGCGATTCCTCAGTTCATTGTGACGGCGTCCTTGGCGCAGCGTGTTTCCTGAGCGTCGAAAGCGCGGTTTCTGAATACGTTGCATGGAAGTCACAAGCGAAAGCGCAATTCATGAATAAAACGTGAAGGGGTTCTCTGGCAGGAGCGGGGGTCTTGATTGAATTGCGAGGAAGTCTTGAGGAAGTCTCAAGCGGGAGCGCCGTTCCTGAGTAAATTGTGAAGAAGTCTCAAATGGGAGCGTGGGTCCTGACTAAATTGCGAAGAAGTCACAAGCGGGAGCACCGATCCGAGGTAAATTGTAAGAACATCTGAAGCGGGAGCGGGGGTCCTGAGTAAATTTGAAGGAAGTCTCAGGCGGAAGCCGTTCTTATTGTAATCCGGGGGGCCAGGGGCACAGTTTGAGCACGGCGACTTTCCTTGTCAAAAAAACAGAGTGCGAGCGTCGAGGGGCACACTTTGATTGAGAAAAACAATATACACCAGTGAGGGGGGATCAACAATAATTATTCTTCATACATGAAAATTCAACAACAACAAATTCAACAACAACAACAACAACAACAACAACAACAGCAACAGCAACAGCAACAACAACAACAACAACATCTAGCAGAATTCTCCCCGCGGATCCCCACTTCAGCCACTCACCGGGGAACAAAGAATGAGCGCTCGGCTTCCTCACTCTGATAATCATGCACACCTCTCCGAGGGAGTAGAGCTCAGAGGCGATGATTGTTGAACATCGGTGGCACCCCTCACGTAGATCGTGACGTCAGGGTCCCAAAAACGCAGCCTTTTCCCAACATGCTCACACAACACCTTCAAACACATGTTGGAATTGACTACTTCTGAGCCCGCTAATTCGAACATTGCAGTTTCGCCTAAGACACCCTCTAAGGATTGAGCCTACCGAAACGATCTTTAGAAAAAAGCAGTCTCGCCGGAGACATCCTCCCACAACTGAGCCCCAACACAAAGAAACACACACACACTCACACACACACACACACACACACTGCACGCACGTCACCACACACACGACACACACACACACACAGAACACACACACAGCACCTACAACACACAGAGATCTAACAGAACACACCCACACACACACATCACACACAACACACACACACACACAACACGCGCAACACATACACACACACCTAGCACACGGAAACAAACGGGGAACTCCACACATAATCCACGCCTAGCACACACAAGACACAACACACGCACACAACAAACACATACAACACACATGGCACACACACACACACTCACTACACACCAATTCACATTCTGCACACGTGTTTGTATGAGCCAGGGCCCGCGCGTGCCATTTGTATATCTAGTGCTTTAGGGACCCAGCAGACCAATCGGTATACTTGAGAAGAGTACCGGTGACTTTGATACACAGATCCGTCATGGGATCGATCAATAAACAGAAGAAACCAGTAGCCCAGGACATCGCTGTGTTGTTACCTGTACCTACTACTCTCCTACATGCACGGTAAGATACACACCTCTACCGATCGCTAGACAGACAGATCGAACATCCAAAAGCTGCACCCATCCCCCCACCCAAGCTCCTTGTCACGCGAAGGGTGGCCTAATTGGGTAAGAAATGATCGTAGGGCACCCGCTGGCAGACCAGCTTCTTATCTGGCGTGCCTGCTGTACCGAGGTCGGTCAAAAGGGGCCGAAGGTTAGGTCGGGCATGTCTCCCGACAGGCAGATTTTGGACGAAAAATCAAACCTACTCAAACAATAACATAAACAAATATGTTCAAACATAATTAAAAAGTCGCCCCCGTACTTTA
>CAUYUJ010016462.1:57111-92111 GCA_963575745.1 Prorocentrum cordatum | reverse complement strand
GCTCGCCGCGCTGTGCGGCTCGTCCGGCGCGATGCCGGGCGACCAGATCTGGTGCCCCTTGGCATCCGCCGACGTCGCGGGGCGCGTGGGCATGGGCCTGGCCCGCCGGGGAGGGGGGGGGCAGGAAGGAATGGGATGGGGGAGAAGGGGGCGGAGGAACAGAGGGCAGGAGGGGCTGCGAGCACAGGAGGAAGAGAAGGGGGAGGAGGAACAGAAGGGGGAGGAGGAACAGAAGGGGAAGGAGGAACAGAAGGGGGACCGGAGATGGACAAAAAAGGAAGGGGAAGGAGAACAGAAGGGGAAGGAGGAACAGAAGGGGAAGGAGGAACAGAAGGGGGAGGAGGGGGACCGTAGGTGGACAAAAAAGTGGAACCCTTGACTCTGCTCCCTCCCCCAAAATTCAAAGGTGTTCCCAGACACTCAACAACGCAGGCTTGAAAGGACAAAAAAAAAAAGCCCGGGGGCCTCCACCACGCCGGAGCCCAACTTTGAGTCGGGGGGGAGGGAGGGGACGAACATGGTATCGACGACGAGTGGGTTCCACTTTGTTGTCCCTTACCGCAGGAGGAGCAGAAGGGAAGAGGGGATGCGAGGCGGGAATTCAGCCGTACCCAGCGCCTCGGGAAGCGACGTCCTGGGACCCCCAGGAGCGGCGGATGTGAATACACTTCGGCGTTCCGCAAGTTGAGTGACAAAGTGGCATGCGATCGCCTCAAGCTGGCAGGGTCAAATTCTCGGGGGGAAGGGGGGGGCCCGGCCCGGTCAGGTTGGGTCGGAATAGGGGTCAACCTCCGCCTCCCCGCCGTCGCGGATGTGACGGGCGAAGCTCCCATGGTCTTCACGCTCTCATAGAGCTTCACGAACTTCTGCAGCGGCGTAGTATTAGGGCCCTCTGTGCCCTCTGGGGCCTCCGGGGCCCCCTAAGGTCGATGCCCCCCGGCGGTGGTTATGGACCCCTAGCCTCCCGGGGGGGAGGAGGAAGGACGAGGATGTGGACGATGGGAGACGATGGGTTCGTGAACGTGGAGGAGGAGGGAGTGTGAGGAAAGGAAGAGGAAGGGGGCGACAACTTCAAACCGGAAGCATGACCAAGAAAATCATCACGCAATACAGCTGGGCCAACTTCCCGAACAGGTCTTTCAACAAACCTGGGCCAACTTCTGTTATTAGCGCTGGAAAAAGCTAACGTGCTCACGAATCTGGGTAACCTTTCCGGTAAATTGGTTACATTGGCCCAGCTGCTCGGGAGGTTTCTTAATCTGATGCTCGACTGCAGGAGAGGGAGGAAAAGGGAGGAGCCTTCTCCTTGAATAGTCAGAAGCAAGGAATTCGCGTGAGGCGCTTGTGAGGCTTCGCGCGAAAACGTGTACCATTGCCACGTTACCAAGTATGACTGCGATGGTATATCGAATCCGTATCGGATCTGGCCGAAGGCTGAACCAGTTGTCTACAGCCAAGGAGCATGTATCACTAATATGCTTGTACAACTAGCATGCCCAATCTAAGACATACGTCACAAACCCTACGATTTTGAAACGTCGGCTCTTGTGAAGCTATTGAACGAGACAGCCTCTGGGAGCCTGGTGGCTCAGGGACGTAGCGTCCATACTGGGGCAATAACGACACCAATGTCAAACTCAAATGGTAGCGCAGCGGATGTGACTGTCTCACTCCAGCACTGTGGCCAAAACACCAAGGACATGCTCGAACCAACAACTGGGACAATAGCCGTCCAAACGTGTAGCCCGCCTCACAACAGCATCAACGACTTCACACAGTTGGCCAAAGAACCATGGCCTCCCCTATCATAAGCATTTGACCGCAAGAATCCATTGCACTTGGCCGAGCCATGGATACAACATGAAAACAAACTCGTGAGCCATCGGGTGCAACCCAACGACGTGGATACGTCGCGCCATGAACGGAGCTTGAAGACCCATGTGTTCGTCGGCATTGCTGCTGTTTCGTCGGCAAGATAGCTCGTGTCGGAAAAAAAGGGGTTAAGGGGGTAGGGAGATGGCAGAGGGAAGAGTGAGGGGGGGGTGGACGTGGGAGGGATATGGGGTCGAGGGGGAAGGAGGAATGGGGACGGGGAAAGGGGAGGGATACTCATACTCTTCCCCCCCACTCGTCCTCCCCGCTTGATCTGGCGATTCCCTGCGCCTGCGCACGCATACGTGCAGGCCTTGAACCCATGCGACCCCCAGTGATGGGGCTGACGCAGGGCGCCGCGCTCGGGACGAGCGGACCCAGGCCGCCTGTCAGCGATCGTCCCGCTGCGGCGCCCGATTCTTGCCTCGACTCTCGGCCGTGCCCTCGCAGAGCAGAAGGCTACACTTCTGGCAGGCACGGGAGAGCAAGACGATGTCTTTGACTGCCTACCACCAGACCACCCCAGGCCAACCCGAAGACCCGAATTGGACCCGAATGTCGGCTTGGGGGGGGTACGGGTTCCATGTGCTTTTTCCATGTTCCCCGACCCCCCCCCATGGAAATGGAGGGCAAATTGAAGCCTTCGGGTTGGGTTGGGGTGGTCTGGTGGGTGGTGCGTCTTTGAAGGGGCCCCAGGACACACAAATAAATGCACACAAATAAAAAGATTCCCCATATTTTCCCATATTCTCTGGGTTTTTGCCTTCCCCCCCCACTTCCACTATTTTCCCATCTTTTCTGGGGGGTCGACGATTAATTGTGTCTGTGTTTTTTTTCTCCCTCCTGCGTCTTGCCCGCGCCCCTGCAGGTGACCCCTGCAGCTGCAGAGCCCCAGAACATCCCCGGACGGCGTGCGCTGCCCGACAGCCACTGGGCCTCGTGCCACCACTGGCCATCGCTCGGCCGTCCATTCCCTGTGCTTTTTCTCTGTTTCGTGCGTGGCGTTTATCGCCAAATGATCAAGGGTGCTCCTCGATGGTCCTCGCCGAAAGAAAACTGCACACGTCCGAGCCATGCCGAGGCCACCACCGCCGCGAAAAAAACACCCGGCGCGGGGCAGGCGAGGCGATCCGCTCTCCGTCGCTGCCGCTACAGAAGCCCCTTTCCCACAGCGCCGGGCTCGGCGGGACTGCGCTTCGGCTCGGGGGTAGATCGGGGGGGGCGCACGGAGCGTCGGGAGGCGAGGACGAGAGCCGAGAGAAGACGGGGAGGAGGAGGAGGAGGAGGAGGAGGAGGAGGAGGAGGAGGAGGAGGAGGAGGAGGAGGAGGAGGAGGAGGAGGAAGCGGGCTCCACGGGACTTTTCGCGGTGGCGCCGTTTTTGTTGTCCGCTTCAGCGAGCAACTTGTTCCCCGAACAGCGATTGCACGTAGAGTCGGGGCCTTGACCCAAGGAACCCAACGTACGGCACGAGGCCCCTTTTTTTCCCATAGGCTAAACTCCGATGTTCCATGGGAAACCTCCGGAAAACACAAGGAGCACTGTAAAACAACCAAGGAACACAGAGCCCCTCCCGAACGAAAAGGGTTCCTTCTTCAGCGCCCCGACTGTAGGGGCTCTCACTCGTTACTACGGAGCTGGGCCTGTCTGTCGGCTTGGCGGCTGCGTTGCCGTCGTCGGCGCCCCGTCGCCGGCCGTCGTCTGGGCCTGTTGGTCGGTCGCCGCGCGTGCTGCCGCCGTCGCCGCCCCGTCGCCGTCTCGCCGTCCGCCCGTCGGCTGGGCTTGTCTGTCGGTCGCCGCGCTGGTTGTCGCCGTAACCGCCCCGTCGCCGCCCCACATGGGCGCTCTTTGCTAGAAAAAATCAAAGTCTCCCCGCCCCGGGGTTAACAGTACACCGGTCCGTATCGCAATGTACACGTGATCCTGCTCCATCGCCCATCCTAAACATGAGCTCGCGCCACCCCAGCCCCACCGTAGGTCGCCCCCTTTTCATGCTCAGCGGAAAAAAAACTATGCGCGCACACTCGTTGTGCAAGAATCAGCAGCTTTCAGAAATCCGTTGCAACACATGGGACGAAATGCGCCCGCCCGCGTCGTCGCGTGCGCATGCCGAGATCCGTTTGCAAACCTACCGTTCCGTATGGAGTTGAAAACCGAGTGCCCCGAATACATGAATATGTATGTATATATATATATATATATACAAACATGGTTCCGCATCAACAACTCCCCAAACAAACAGAACGATCGCTCAATTGCGAAGTCTTAAGACAACCATTGGCTTCCAATATATTCATCAAACAAAAAACTACCAAACGGGCCTCTCGCGCGCGCATGTCGAAATCGTTCGAACGCCCCTGCGCGCGTGCTGTCGCAAGAACCCATTGCACACATGGGACGGAGTGCACACGTGCGCGTCGTCGCGCGCGCATGCCGAACTCCTTCGAAAGCCTTCGGTTCAGTACGGATGTCAAAATCGACTGTTCCAAAAACAGGTTTAAACATGTTTGGCAGCATCAATTCTCATAAATGTGCTGCGCTCGCGCATGTTCATCAAATTTGGCCGATCGGGCCATTCGCGCTGCATGCCGAACTCATTCGAACGCCCTCGCGCGCGCGCGCAAGGGGGAGGGGGGGGGCACGATCCGTCAAATCATAACACGCGGGCCACCCGCGCGCGCCGGCCGCGGGCGCATGTCGAACTCCTTCAAGCACGTGCGCGGTCCAGGGGTGGGGGGCAGGGACGCATTGGAATAGGAGGAGGCGCCAGGAAACCTGAAGAGATATCATGCCCCCCCTCCCATGGGGTCCGCACCCCCCCTTGTCATCACCCCCCTCCTCGCCGCCCATGAGACGCGGTTCTGGCCCCCACGCACCATCAAGCCGGGAAGGAGGGAGGAGAGGAAGTAGGGGAACGAACAATGGCATAAACACAAGACTCGGAGGTCCGCGCGGATTCCTCGGATCGGCGCTGGGGCCCCCTGGCGGCGCCCCCCGGCGCCGCCCCTGGCGCGCTCCGCGCGCCAGGGAAGGGGGTCAAGCTCCGATCCGAGAAATCCGCGCGGACCTCCGAGTTCTCATATTAAGGTAAGTGTTCGTTCCCCTGGCAAGAGGAGGAGCAAAGGGAGCCCCTCACACGCACATGCCGTCCGCGGGCGGGCGTCTGCGGGTGGGGCGCCCCCGCGCGCGAGGGCGACGGTGCTCTGGCGTGGGCACTGGCACGGGTGCTGAAGCCGGTGCCGGCGTAGCCGCTGTAGAAGGCAGCGCTGCAGGCGCGGGTAACAGGGCCCTTCTGGGCTACACGGGGGTGGCCCTGAGCAAGAGTG
The DNA here is from genome assembly GCA_963575745.1 of Prorocentrum cordatum. Taxonomy (NCBI): domain Eukaryota; class Dinophyceae; order Prorocentrales; family Prorocentraceae; genus Prorocentrum; species Prorocentrum cordatum. The sequence continues at coordinate 86,915 of CAUYUJ010016462.1, read as the reverse complement.
ACCTTGGGTGCGCAACTTTGGGGGGGCGCACGGGGGCCCAGCCCGCGCGCTCGCCGCTGCTGTCGCATCGCGCTTCGCGGTCAGGGGGGCCCCGGTGACCCCGCACCAAAGGTCACCCAGGCGAAAGGTCACCCTTTCGCGTAGCCGACGCTTCCTGACCGGGATCTCAAGGCCCTCCTGGCCAATCCATGACCCAGACGCTGCAGTGCCCCCTTCCTGCCCCCGCCCCCTCCTTGTCCGTTTCTGTTCATCCCTCCTCCTCCTCCTCCTCCTCCTCCCTCCTCCCTCCTCCCTCCTCCCTCCTCCCTCCTCCCTCCTTCTCCTCCTCCCTCCCCCTCCTCCTCATCCTCCTCCTCCTCCTCCTCCTCCTCCTTCTCCTCCTCCTCCTCCTCCTCCTCCTCCTCCCTCCCCCTCCTCCTCCTCCCTCCTCCTCCCCCTCCTCCTTCTCCTCCATCCTGATCCTTCCTCGTGCCACTGCCCAGTCCTCCCCACAGGCCGCCGCGGCGCCTGCGGCGCTCGAACGGCGCCTGCTCCGCCTGCGGCGAGAGGAGAGGAGAGGAGGAGAACACACAGGAGACAGAGGCGGGGGAGGAGGAGGAGGAGGAGGAGGAGGAGGAGGAGGAGGAGGAGGAGGAGGAGGAGGAGGAGGAGGAGGAGGAGGAGGAGGAGGAGGAGGAGAGGAGGAGGTGGCTCGCCCGACTTACCACCGAGGGGTGGCAGCGACGGAGCCCGGGGCCGCCAGCGGCGGCGCGGCTGACCGGCGCGGGCGCGCCCCCCAGCAAGAGGACGATCGGCCTGGCAGCATGTCCCCCACGGAGCTTTCTGATCGCCCGATGCCCCCAGGGACTCACAGGAGCTCTGGGGCCCCCAAGGGCTCTCGAGGATCGACGACGAGTGTGCCCCGGGATATTTCTCAAAGCTGGATGTCTCATCGCGCGTGCATTTTCAGCGCCAGAGAGCTGGAAGCGCACAGGGGCTGTACTCACATGCGTAGTATGCGCAGCGACGGGCGGGAGGCGGAACGCATTTTTTCATGCGGCACGGTATCTTGCACGGACTGTTGAGCATTGGCATGCATTATACATCCAGTGTGCTGCGAGAGCACGTGTCGACATGATTGCGGACACTTTTGGCAAGAACGCCGCAGCAGAGTCATATTGTCCCACAGGGTCCTCACGCCGGAGCACTGCGGAGTGCCTCCTCCCTCATCGTCCTCAGTGAGCGGGTACTTCGCAAACGCCCATCGGTGCGTTGCCTCCGTGCTGCCGCGCGGTGGGTGCCACGACTGGGATCAGAACTGCAGTCCCAGATAAAGGCTGCGAAACACGACTGGCCCTGCGCGGCCGAATTCCTCTGCAGAGGGGAAGCCAAATTGGGTGCACCTGACTGACGCGCCGCGGCTGCTGGGCGCCACAGCCCGACGAGCTCCTCGACCACGATATCTGCGGTCACCGCCGCCGTGGCAGCAGGACAGTGCGCTCCTGGTCTGGGACGACCTCGAGCGGCACCCGCACACGGCGCGACGGCTGGCAGCAGCCCGAGGCGGAGCTGCACGCCGATTCCGAAGACGACCGCGCGCTGAAATGGAGCGCCTGCGTCTCGGCCGCGTGCGCCGCCACCGCGGTTGCGGCGCTGCTCCGACGACGCTCCAACGCCGGGCCGCTGGTCCAAGTCTTCAGGCGCGCGCCCTGGACGCCAGCAGGCAGGGCGAAGGCATGCTGACAGACGCCGCCCTCGTCTGGCGCCACTGGAGCAGCGCTGCTGTGAGCCTGGGGGCCCCTGCTTCCCTGGCCGCACTCGGGCACGGGCGGCCGCCTGCTCACACCGAAGAGCTTGCTCTGGTCGCTCACGTAAAAAATCGTGCCGTCGTCGTCCGTGCCTCCTTGGGGGGAGTCCGCCGTGATCACTGCAGCTGCCCCCGTTGGCTTCACGCGAACCGCGTCGCATCTGCCCCTGGAGCTGGCCTCGCTCAGGAGGGTCGGCCAAGTGCACCTGGGGGTCCTCTGGTCTTCAGCCCACTCGCAAGCGCCTGCTTCGGACTCCTGCTCGCCCCGCGGCGGGAGCTCCGCCGATGCCTGGGCAGCCGACCTCTTGCCCTCTGCGGCCTGCGTCCTCGCCGCAACCATGGCCCTCAGCCTCTCCCTGGCCTCGGCGACGGCCCTCCGCCGAGCGAGCGCCCCGGCCTGCGCCTGGGCCTCGACCTCGGCCCGCATCGCCTGGAAGCTCTCCCGCACCTCGCCCACCGCCTCGCTGAGCGCCTCGGCCGCTGCCCGGATCTCCCCGGCGCGCGACGCCGCGGCGGCGGCCCTCGCGGTCTCGCCGGCAGGCTGCGCAGCACTGCGCCGCGCGGACCCGGCCTGCTCGGGGGCGCCGCCCGGAGCGCCGGCGGCGCGCGCGGCGCCTGCGCAGCGTGCGCTGCTGCTGCAGAGGTCGGCGGCGGCGGGGCGAGCCGAAGAGGCGGCCAGGCAGCGCCATCTCTCGATGACGTCCCGCCGCAGGCGCGCTGCGCTGGCCCTCTCCATGGTGGCGAGTTCCTGCTGCAGCCGTGCTACCTGAGCCAAGTCGTCCGGGTCGTCGCGGCAGTCTGCACGGAACGACGCGCTGGGGCACGATCCGGACCCAGGCAGCATCCGCGGCAGCGCCAGCAGATCCACACAGGTCACACGCGGGGGCCAAGAAGGTGCGGTTCTGACCTCGCGGAGATCCCATCCAGTGAGGTCTCCTGTTGTGTTGCCCGGGGTTGCTGGCGGGGTTCCCCAAAACTCTCGGTCGACTGCTGCGGCTGCCCCGGGAGAAAGCTCCAATGCGTCGTGTAAGGTGGCGATTGCTGGCGGGGTCCGCCTGGAATCCGCCGTTGATGAACGTGAGAGCTCCGCAGAAGAAACAGCTTCCTCAGTACGATCCGCTAGCGCGAGATCCAGGCGTGGCAAGCTGTTCTTGAGGCTGTCCAGCGCATGCAACAGCACAGGCTGCGGGGCGCATGGAACCCTCGACGCGCCGGGGCATGCCGCGACAGGGGCCGCCCCGCGCGCTGCCGCCGGACGGGCGTCTCCGTCGCGAGAGCTGCCGCCATCCGCCGGCAGACGCTGCAAGACAGCACCGGGACTGGCCGCCGGGCGGGACGGCGCCGCAACATCCGTGGGCGCCCGGGGCGTTGGTGGCCCGTAGTGCTGCCCCTCGGCTCGGACCGAGGGCTCCTCGGCCACGGGCGCGGGCTCCTCGGCCTCGGGAGCCGCCTGCGGACCCGCCTCGGAGCCCACTGCGCCCCACTCGGCCGCTGCAGCCGCAGCTCGCCGCTCGGAGCCGGCCCCGCTCGGCTCGGCCTCCCTCGCCGCGCCCCATGCGGTGCTGCAGGACGACGCCAGGGCGAGGATACGAAGTCGGGCGAGGATGAATCGAGCATCTCTGAGATCCCGCGGCTCTGGAGGATGTCTCGGGCGCCGCGGCCTGCTCAGAGCGTCCCGGAACGCTCTGAGAGCGTTCAGGAGGAGGAGGAGGAGGAGGAGGAGGAGGAGGAGGAAGAGGAGGAGGAGGAGGAGAAAGAGGAGGAGGACGAGGAAGAGGAGGAGGACGAGGAGGAGGAGGGGGAGGAGGAGGAGGAGGAGGAGGAGGAGGAGGAGGAGGAGGAGAGGAGGAGGAGGGACGAGGGGGAGGGGGAGGCACAGGTGGCATGAGGACGAGGAGGAGGAGGAGGAGGAGGAGGAGGAGGAGGAGGAGGAGGAGGACGAGGAGGAGGAGGAGGAGGAGGAGGAGGAGGAGGAGGAGGAGGAGAAGGAGGAGGAGGAGGAGGAGGAGCGCTCTGGAACGGACTTGTGCTCGTCCTGGCTCCGTCCCAGGATTGCCTCCTGCGCTCCTGGGGGCAGCCACCCGGCCTCCAGCGCTCGCCACGGGCCCTCGCCACCCCGCGCGGCCCTCGGCCCCTGGGGCCTCGGGGCTGGGACGACCCCGTGGTCCACGGCACGCTCGGGCCCGATCTCCCTCTGGTCGGAGGCGATCGCCGTCTCCTCGGCCTCCCGTGGCTCCGCTGCCGAGCTCTCGCTCCGCCAGCGCGCGCCGCCTCGTGGAAGGGCGTCCTCCGTCGCCGCCTCGCCAGGGGACCGGTGCCAGATGTCCCCGAAGCCCGACTGCAGCCGGCTGTGGTCGACGCAGGGTGTCGCACAGCTGCAGCCGTCGCCCGCGACGGAGACATCACGGGTACCCGGTGCGCCCTGCACGGCCCGTGCTGTGTGCCCAGCACCGCAGAGGACCTGGCCCCCGTGGGTGTCGGCGTGGGCCGCCGCCCGCTCGACCCAGTGGCCCTCGAGGGGCCCTGCTCGCAGGGACGCCGACGTGTGGCCGCCAGAGCGCGCGTGCGGACCCGCCAGTGGCTCAGACGCGCAGGCCAGGGGCTCCGCTGGCTGCTCCGAGGCGCTGCCCAGCAGCTCCGCAGGCTGCCGTGGGCCGCTGGCCAGCAGCTCCGCCAGCTGCTCCGAACTGCTCGCTCCCGGGGTCGCTGGCCGATCCGAAGTGGCGGCCGCTGGCTCTGCCGGCAGTGAGTCGCTGCTCTCTGGTTCCGCTGGCTGCTCCGAGGCGCTGCCCAGCAACTTCGCAGTCTGCCGTAGGCCGCTGGTCAACAAATCCGACGGCTGCTGCTCCGAAGCGCTGGCCCCAGCTGGCATCGCTGGCCGCCCCGAGGTGGTGGCGGTGGCCGCTGGCCCTACCAGCTCTTGCGAATCGCTGCTTGGCGGTTCTGCCAGCTCCTCGGAGTCGGACAGAGACTCCACCAACTGCTTCCAGGCGCTGCGCGGCGCTTCCGCTGACTGCCCTCCGCACTCGGGCAGCTGTGCCACAGGCTGCTCCGAGACGTCGCCGGGTGGCTCCACCAGCTGCTCCTCGGAGGCGGAGCCCGGCGAGGGCCGCGCGGGATGCTCCGAGGCGGCGCCCCGAGGCCTCGAGGCGCCAGCAGCCAGGTCCGCGGTGCCCCCTGGCACCTCCTGGGCGGTGTCCTCAGCAGTAGGCTCCGCCCGCGGTGCTTCGAGGGCGGCGGCTGGACCTGGGGAAACACAAGGTACCGATGCCGCTGCTCCCCGGACCTCTCCAGGGGTCCTGGTTCCACGCGTCTACATCAGCACCGCGGGCTGGTCTTCTGCCATGGGGGGCTGATCGGATCATTGTTTCGGCGGTGGGTTGCAGGGTGCGTCAGATCTCGCGGTAATGGCATGTCGCGTGTGCAGCGTCATTTGGGCACGCGGTTCTACACGCAAAACAGCACATCCAAGGGTGGCGACGAGGGCATCCCAGGATGCCGAAAAAGTGGGAAACGGGCGCAGGGTAGCGATGCACGGTTTCCCCCAGGGCTGTAGGCGACCCGAGGAGGATGAGTAGTAGTAGTAGTAGTAGTAGTAGTAGTAGTAGTAGTAGTAGTAGTAGTAGTAGTAGTAGTAGTAGTAGTAGTAGTAGTAGTAGTAGGTAGTAGTAGTAGTAGTAGTAGTAGTAGTAGTAGTAGTCGTAGTAGTAGTAGTAGTAGTAGTAGTAGTAGTAGTAGTAGGAGGAGGAGGAGGAGGAGGAGGAGGTGGAGGGGAGGAGGAGGAGGAGGAGGAGGAGGAGGAGGAGGAGGAGGAGGAGAGGAGGAGGAGGAGAGGAGGAGGAGGAGGAGGAGGAGGAGGAGGAGGGGGAGGAGGAGGAGGAAGAAGAGGAGGAGGACGGGTCGCCTAAGCCCTTCGGAAAAACCGTCTGGGTGGCGGTATCGGTACCTACTCTTCCTCCTCTGAGGACCGGCGCCGCCCGCCGAGCCAAGGGCTGCGATGGGCGGCCGCGTCTCGGGGAAACCGTGGCAATCCGGCTCGCACGCCTCCGCCGTGCACCGCCGCGACTCCACCTCCGCGGCCCTGCGGTCGGCGGGTCGCCGCTCGTCGCTCTCGAGCTCCGCCCTGCTCGGCTGCCGGAAGGGAGCGGCCCCCCTCCTCGAAGCAGGAGGGTCGGCCTCGCACGCCTCCGCCGTGAACTTCCGTGGCTCCACCTCCGCGGCCTTGTCGGCGGGTCCCCGCTCGTCGCTCTCGTGCTCGGCCCCGTTCAGCTCCCGGAAGGGAACGGCACTCCTCCTCGAAGCAGGAGGGTCGGCCTGCGGGTTCCTGAAGAACCTTCCGGGCTCCCACCTGGCATCTGCGATGCGGTTCTCCTTGGGGCTGCTCGCGAAGTGGTCACCCCGTGCATCAACAACGCACCTCCGTCGATGCAGCTTCACCCAGAGTTCGGACCGCGTCTGGTCTGTACTGCCTCCATGCCCTTGCATCCGCACGAAGTCTAGTAAGCATGGGAAGCTCGACGCGGCACTTGAGCCATGAAAGATACGGTGTACCGTTTCACATGGGTCTGCTTATGGCTTTGTAGGTAAAGTGTGATCCATGCTTGCCAACGACTGGGCCCGAACAAATGCCAATTTCACGTTGTACGTGCACCATATGTGGTGCAATGTATGGGATGGAGTCCATGCGTTACCAAAGAAACCATGGAGGCCTCGCGCGGCAACATGGAGCCCGCTTTACGCCGGATTCACATCGGCTTTACGCTGGATCATCGCAATCTGGCGGGGCGGGCGTGCGGATTGAATGTGCAACTATTGCGTGCAACGCGAGGCATCCAGGACCTTCTACATCATGTGGCAAATTCTACATACGCTGTGCAATCGACCTTGTAGAACGTGAAGCCGTGTACTCCAATGCTCGCGCAAATATCACACCGGCCCACCCGCACCGTGTTTGGCAAAATCCATGCGACCACAATTGCGGTTACTGATTGGCCTTTGCTAGCGCATCTCTGCTGTCACGCTGGAGCGGGCACGTGCGCACGCAGAACGACCAACTGGTTTGGAACAACTGCTGCTGGGACGCGATGGCGTTCGGCGCGACTCAGGGGCCGCGCTTGCGCGAAGACGCTTTACATCGGGTCGGTGACCCGGTCGGGCGCTATGTCAGAATGAAGTCAAGAAAGGCGGCAGAGCTGGTGATACGAGCGAAGATGAAAACGATAGTGGAGATGACGACGACAAGACCAGTGACTGCGCGATGCTGGTGCCGATGCTGGTGATGATGATGTCCGTGTGTCAGTGATGAAGGCGGTTCGGGTGATGATGGCGGCAATGGCGGCTAATGACGATGACGATACATGCGGTAATATACGCTGGCGCTGATGAGGGTGACGTGGAAGTGCGCGAGCGCAGAAAATCATTAATTCTGAAAGGATTGTTGAAAGCACTTGGCTGCTCATCTGTGGTTGAAGAGCTCCATCTTGAAATGCAATGAACACCCAATATTCTGACAGGATTTCATCACGTGCGCATGGCGGCGCACTCGTGTGGCCCATATGGTATTACTTGGTACGGGCTCGTGCACTGAACGAATGCTAGATCAACGTGGACGCACCGCGTTATGAAAAGAAAATGATGGTTCAGGGCGAGATTGATAACATTCTATGGTTTGCGCAGGATTGCACACATTGCGCACAGACAGGAAATCAACAAGATTCGATTGTGTTTTTTTCAGTGTGTACAGTGCCTTTATTTTCAAATGCTTGCAACGACTGGTGTGTCTGGTGCGATTTCGCCACGCGCGAGGGTTTGTGAACTTTTTGGTGGAACTCCCCGAGCAGTGCTTGCACTTGGGGCCTCTTCCTTGCGTTCTCAGCAGTGGGTGCCCCGAAGGTTCGCCACGGTCCAGCCTGTCGCCGCCCTGCTGCCGCCTGCGCGGGTGTCCTGAACATTCGCCGTGTTCCAGCCACTTGACGCCTGTTGCCGCTCGCAAGAGGTGTCCAACACATTCGCCATGCTCTGGCCCGCCCTGACTCGGAGCTGAAAAAGTAGGGCGGAAACTGCTGCACCCAACATAAAATATGGCGGAAATCCATAGAAGCAGCAACAGAACAGCAAGGCGGAAATTGGCATCAGCGGGGCTTGAAAAGTAAAGCGGAAATTCCAAGTTCCACTTACGAATTTCCCCAAAACAGGGCGGATCCGGAGTCAGGGCATGCTCCGGCCCGTCCCCGTGCATCGGGGCCTCACGAAGACTCGGTATGTTCCCGCCTGCTGCCGCCCTACTTGCCGGCCTGCGGCCACCCGCTGCCGCCCGCTGCCGTCCGTGCGGCGCTGTCCCGGTGATGCGGACCGACCCTTCGAAACACGACCGAGGAGGAGGAGGAGGAGGAGGAGGAGGAGGAGGAGGATCGGAAACCTCACGCTCTTCGGTGGGGCGATGCAGCAGTTGGTCGATATGCTCTCAGCAGGAACATCTGCCAAATCTCCTGCATGTCGGCGCGCGCGCACTTCCTCATCATCACCCGCACCGGCACCATCGCACCACTGCCGCAAACGTCATCTAGCCATTGCCGCCGTCATCGCTCGATCACCTTCATCATCGGCACAGGGACATCGCCGTCGTCCTCACCAGCATCGGGCGCGTCGTTGGCTCTGCCGTCGTCATCGTCGTCACCGCCACCGCCAACGCTACTATCATCATTGCGGCCATCGTTGTCGGCGTCATCATGATATCGCGCCCGTCCGAGACACCGACCCGAAATGAAGTGCCCGCGCGCCAGCGCGGCCCTTCGAGACGCGCTGGAAAGTGTTCACGGGTAAGCGCCGTCGCGGCCGCATCACTGGTGCCGAAGCAGGTGCTGCCCTGCGCGCGAGCTTGCGCGCGTAGGCGCGGCCGTAAAGATGCGCCTGCCAGTGCCATGGAGTCACCGCAATCGCGGTCCCATGGGGTAGGATGGTGGGATGATTGTGCGAGCAGTGGAGTTGACAACTCACTGCTCACAGAAATAAGTTGCACCACTTAGCTTGCACCACATAGCCTGTGTCACATAGTTTGCACTACATAGCTTGCACCACATGGTTTGGAACCCGTAGCTTCAGCTTACAGCACGCATATTGACCCCGTAGAGAGCACCACACGTTTGTACCAACGCTCGAGCACCTCCTTGCCCGAACCAGTTTATGTTGTTTCCTATCTTGTTTCGAATGTGGCTCAATCTGTTGTGCGAGGAAGCTCCTCACAATGTGCTGTGTTCGAGCCACCGCTCCATCTACCCAAGTAAAAATATTCAAACCTGAGGTTCCCCGTCCCCCACACCCGCGATTGCACTACGCACGCCCGCATCTCCGATACAAGTCTGGGCCAGCGGAGAGGGGGGTGGTCGGCTCCACATGGCTCCCAAGCCAGAGTCAGCCAGAGGGGATAGGATGACCCTCCTCGGTTTGACTCCTAATCCCACCAGCCCTTTGGGCTACGGTGGTCTAGCGTTAGGTCGGTCATGTCGTCCTGCACGCAGAGCTTGGAAGAAAAATTTGAAATTGACAAAATTCACCCAAATAATCGAAACATACTTGATCAAAATGTCGTCCCCACACTATTCCCCAATCAGAGCTTGCCTCTGTAGGGGTCCTCGCGGATTCATAGGTTAGCATGGCCGCCGATTTTCGCTGCACGCCAGGGTGCCCGGGTGCCCAGGGGTGCCCGGGGGTGCCCCGGGGTGAGGTTGGCCGCCGATTTTCGCTGCACGCCCGGGTGCCTGGGGGGTGCCCAGGGGTGCCCGGGTGCCCGGGTGCCCGGGCGTGCCCGGGGGTGCCCGGGGGTGCCCGGGGGTGCCCGGGGGTGCCCGGGGGCGCCCTATAGCCATATGGACCTATAGCCCAATAGCCCAATAGCCCCATAGCCCTACAACTCTATAGCCATATAGCTCTATAGCCCTATAGCTCAATAGCCCTATAGCCCTGATTGGGTTTTTTCTCCGGTAGCATGTCTTAACTATGTTTGATCATTCCTCCTGTAGAGGAACATGCCCGACTTACGTCTAGCGAGTTCTTTCCTTCCTCACCTGAAAACCTTCGTCCCTTCGGGTAGGGGTACCCTCCCCCTCCCTGCCCTGAGGTTTCTTGGGGGGGTCCGCGAGTTGGCAGGGGGGTCCTTTTTCACCCGAGATGGCTCCAAGAGGGCCTCCGCTGCTCCAAGATAGCCGCCAGGGCGGCGCAATCGAGCCGAAGATGGTTCAAGATAGCTTCCGACAGGGCTCCAAGCCCGCCCGACGAGGGCAATAAGACGGTTACAAGTGCTCTCGGAGCCCCTGCAGGACCCCCACAAGAGGCCAAAATCCTTCAAACACCTACGGAAGGAAAATCACTGATGTTTGCCTTCTCGCCTTTTCGCCTCTGGCGCGCTGTTGATGCCTCAAGATGGTCTAAGGTTGCCCAAGAAGGGCCCAAGAGGCACACAAAAGGGCGCCAAGAGCGCCTAAGATCCGCCCCAGAGCGCCCCAACTGGCGATTTGAATGGCCCCATGGGGGGACGTAAATCTAGGACATCCCTCCTTTTGATCGGTGGCCGCCAAGATGACCTCAAGAGGCCCTCTAGGGCTCCCAAGGGACCCCCAAAGAGGCCCCATGACCCCCAAAAGAACTCCAAGAGGACCCCAAGATCCCCCAAACGAGTCCCAAGAGGGCTCCACGAAGCGATTTTGAGGGCTCAGTCCTTCTCCTCCTCCTCCTCCTCCTCCTCATTATCTTCCTCTTCGTCCTCGTCCTCGCTCTCGTCCTTGCCCTTATCGTCTTCCGATTCCTTTTCCTCCTCTTCCTCGTGGTCGTCGTCGTCCTTCTCGTCGTCGTTCTCGTCGTCGTCGTCATCGTCGTCTTCCTCCTCCATCGCCTCCTCCTCCTCCTCTTCCTCCTCCTTCCCTCGCCCCCACGCGGGCCCCACGCATGGCCCGAAGAGGCCCTCAAAGGCCACCCCCTTACTCCCAAAGAGTTCTCTAAGTGTTCACCCTGGTCGCCCGCTCTGTTTCTCTACACGTGTCTCTTCGTCCCTTTTCCCGTCAACGCTCATGGCTCATGTCGGAGAGACGTAAGACTCGGGTTCGGTGGACTTGGGTTGGCCTGGCGGGGCCATCATGAAATAACGAGACCCAGTCTGAAACTTGACGCGAGCGCCCGCTGCAGACATTCCACAAGAACTGGACCGTCACAATCCAGGACGCGCTCGTCAAACAGCTCCGGCGAATCCGCGCTCCAGAGTACTCGAGTCTTACGTTTCCCAGATCGTGGGCAGGGCTTCTGAGTGGGCTGGTGGGGATATTCTTGTTGGTTAGCGGGCGCGCGAAGCAAATCGAACTCCGAGCGTGCTACGGCGGGGCGCGCCGGTAGCGAAGGGAAAAGCAGTGCGGGCAACGGCACGCAAGCCGCGGTGCCGACCAAGCGAGCAGGCAGAAGATCGTGTCGAAGACGATGGCCACGTAGGCGCGGCCAGGGCCGGTGGGGGTACGCGGAGCGCGAAGCGTGAAGAATCGCCTGTCCCCCCCAGGACGGGCCCGAGGCGTCTCGCGGGGCTCCGGCTCCGGCCGGGATCGGCGGCCAGTCACAGCCCCCAAAAAATGTTGGCGGAGCACCGCCGATGCTCCCACGTCCTGGACGTCGTGCTGTTCTTGCCACGTTAGAGAACTCCTGGATGGGGTCCGAGTGAATGGGGTCGGAGGATCTCGCCGCATCGCCGATACATCGGCGATGCATCGCCGATACATCGGCGATGCATCGGCCATACACTGGCGACGTCGGCGATGCATCGGCGACGTCGGCGTGGAGAAAATTGGGGCCCACATCGAGCCGCATCGCTGATGCATCGGTGATGCATCGGCGATGCGGCGCGATCCTCCGACCCCATCAGAATTACTCCGACCCCATCTCAGAGGCCTAGACACGTGGATCCACGAACGAGCTGGACAACTTCCCGTTGATTCACGGTCTCGAGGCTCTGCACGGTCACACAGAATCATAAGGATACATTTCATTCGTCCGAGGCTGCGCGTGCATCCTTGCCTCTCGGCCACAATCGCCACCCTCGGCCATGGGCCAGAGGCTCTTGCACCGTCCTCACGACTCGGTTGCAATGCACTAGGGGGAGAAAAGACGGCTTGAGCATAAACTGTTGGCGCTCCGCGCGGATTTCTTGGATCCGCGCTGGACCCCCCTCCCTGGCGCGCGGAGAACGCCAGGAGCGGCGCCAGAGGCGCCTCCTGGGGGAGGCCAGCGCGGAGCGCGGATCCAAGACATCCGCGCGGAGCGCCAACAGTTTAATTATCTCTATGCCGTTTTTCCTTCTTCGACTGCAAAGGCCCTCGGATGCAGAGAATTCACAACAACCTCCCGCCGTGATTCCCCACCCGACAGGTCGGGGTCTCTACGGGTAGTTCGGTGTCCCGAAAAAGCCCTCCCCACCCGCCGCGCACACCCTGCTTACACCGTGGTCGCCAGGCCCAGCTGGGTCCAGTGCTCATCGGGCATCCCGTCCTGCGTCTCCGACGGGTGACGCTTGCGTGCCGCGGTCGGCAAGGCAGCCCCAAGGGGCCCGGTGCTCCCCCGGTATCCCGCCTCGCGTCCTCGGATGGGGATCGCTCGGAGCTGAATCCTCGTTTTACGGCGCGAACAGGAACAGGTCTGGGATGCGGTCAGCGCCCACAGCTTTCGGGGAGACGTAAGACTCGGGTTCGGGGGACTCGGGTTGGCCTGATGGGGGCCATCATGAAAATGGCGAGCCCAAGTCTGAAATTTCACGCGAGCTCCCGCTGCAGACTTCCCCACCGTCAGAATCAGGACGCGCTTGTCAAGAAACGTCCGCAAGCCCGGGCCCCGGCGCACTCGAGTCTGACGCACATTCCCCAAGATGTCCCAAAGGGGTTATCCATTTTCGATGTGCGCCGCCACCCATTTTCCTTTTCCGCGCCCCATTTTCAAAGGAGCTTGATGAGCCCCATCTTGAGAGCCTCGCCGGTTGGGCCCCATCTTGAGGGCCTCTATTCAACAAGCCCCACCTTTTGGGGTATTGGAGCATCTGGGAAGGGGTCATCTGGGCGCTGGGGCCGCAGTGCGTCGCCCCGATTCCTCCAGCGCGGGGCCCCCGGACGTCCCCGCCCGCTCCCCGGGGCCCGAGCCTGTTCTTCGACCGTCCTGGGCCACGGCGTGGAACCCCCAGAGGGCCGGAAGCGACGGAGACAATCTCCGTCTCCATCCGGAGACCCGACGACGCGAAGCTCCGGACGCCCGAGATGGGTACGGAAGCACTGGGCACAATGCCCAACAGCACATGCTGTCCCAAACCGACAGCGGCCGCTGTTGGGCAGGCGGCTTTTCGTCTTCAGAGAACATCGTCCGCGGCGGCGCGGACCGCGAGTCCTGTTCAAAATGAGCAGGAGCTGCCGTTGGGAATCGTACCCATTTCGGTTGCCCCGAGAAACAATTGCAACACCATGTAAAACCACGACCGGAGCCCCAGACCCCATGTCTTTCTGTTGCATTTTTCGGACGATGCGCAAGGGCGCCGTGGCCCGAGATTATGGGAGAACGCCCGCCTCGAAAAAAGGGGAGATGCCAGGATGTCAAGGGATTTTGTCTGTGCGTTGGAAATCTCGGGGGCGCGCCCGTCATCCTCCACGGCTCGGCGATGCGGGCGCGAGGGGGAGGTGACAGGGGGCAAGCTTTCTCAATCGGCGGCGGGGCTTGTTGGAAGCCCTCGCGCGCTCTGAGAAGCCGCCCCTGTCTGCTGAGAAGGCTCAGCAGACTTCCCAGAATGCGCGAAAGCTTCTGCGAAGCCCCGCCGCCTCCTGATCGGGGTCGTCCAAGAGGGGAGCGTCTAAGAGGGGGGTGCGCAAATCATGGCCCGAGGCACGTGCGTGGCCCAGGGGGGCGCAGGGACGTATTGAAATAAGAAAAGGCGGCATGGAATCTGGAGAAGTACCATGGCACCGGCCCATGGCACCGGCCATGATATCCAACCACCCTGCAGCCGGACCCGAGACAGAAGAACATCCTTCAAGAACATGCGACCCTCCGCCAGCCCCGACTGAGGAACATTCGAGGGTGCCCTCCCCCAGGTTGCACGAGAGCATGCCACAAGCACGAAGAACACCAACGCACCCTTCACGAACCGACCTCGGTCCTATACCTCGGCCCGACTGTCGTCGACACCACCCTCGTGGCCGCTTCCGATCTGAGAGAGCCTGCCCCTTCTCGCCGCCGATCCTCGGCTCTGCTCCGCGAGGAGCGGTGGAAGGAGGAGTTGTTTTGTTTCAGGCGCGGCGCCAAGCGGTGGAAGGAGGAGGGAGGAGGAGGAGGAGGAGGAGGAGAAGGAGGAGGACGAGAAGGAGGAGGAGGACGAGGAGGAGGAGGAGGAGGGAGGAGGGAGGGAGGAGGGAGGAGGGGAGGAGGAGGAGGGAGGAGGGAGGAGGGGGAGGGAGGAGGGAGGAGGGATGATGAGGAGAAGGAGGAGGAGGAGGGGAGGAGGAGGAGGAAGGAGGAGGAGGAGGGAGGAGGGAGGAGGGAGGAGGGGGAGGGAGGATGGAGCGAGGAGGGAGGAGGGAGGAGGTGGGGACTGCCAATATGGACTGCCAAGGTGTGGGAAGGCCCCTCGGGGCTTGACCGCCCCGCCCCGAGCGCCGCCACCCCGGAGGGCCTATGGGCCAGCGCGGCGGGGACAGCGGGCTTGGGCCCTCTGGGGATGCGCCTGTTGCAGGTCCGGGCCTCCGGGCCCCCCAGTCACCCCAGAGGGCCTGGGCGGGCCGGGCAGGCGCAGCGTGCGTTGCGTTCCCTTCGGGGCCGGCCCTAACGCCGGGCGAGCCTCGCAGCCTCCCCGCCGCCCGGGGGCCGATCCCCCCGCAGGTGGGACAGGGCGCCGGGTGGTCGGGCGGGCTTTGCAGGCTCGCTCAGCGCGAATGCGAGGGAGGGCGGGGAGGGGGAGGGAGGAGAGGAAGGGACGGAGGAGCGGCGAGAGAGACATCGGGGAGGGGGAGGGGGAGGGGGAGGAGGAGGGCAGCAGCCGCGGCAGGTCGGGGGAAGGGGGGCATTTTTACCTGCGCGCGGCATGCACCAGCGCCGCGCAGGAGAGCCCCAGGTAACGGACCTTCGCCGCGAGCTCCCCGAGGTCATCGGTGTCGGCGAGCACCCACTCCGCCAGCCCCGGCGGCGGCGCCCATACCTCCAGCAGGGCGGCACGGAGCGCATCAGAACCCGAGCACCGGACCAGCAGGTGGTGCAGCCCAGCCGGCTCTCGGCCGCACAAGGCACAGGTGGTCGGCAGGCGGGCCGCCCCCACGCCCCAGATGGCAGTTGGCAGCTCGGACGTGACACGCGCCACGCACCAGGCGCGGTGGAACCTCCATTGGGTCTGGCCCCAGGAGGCCCAACGGAGCTCCTCCGGCCAGGCCTGCCGCAGGGGAAGGACAGCCGCGATCGGCAGCAGCCCCGTGTCGTTGAGCTTGGCCAGCTGCTCGCAAAACCACACCCTTTCCGCTTCCCGCACCCGCGGGATAACGCAGGACCGCGCCCATAGCCGCACCACCCTGCGGCGGGCCGCCGGTCCCTCCGCCGCCGCGGTTTTCAGCTCGTCGGGCGGCGGCCCCACCCCGAGGCTCCGAGCCACCGCGGCTGCGTCCTGGAGCCAAGTGCCTCTGCCTCTTGCCAGCGCCGCCTGGACCGCGGGCGCGACGGGCGAGCCTTCGGGGAGCACCAGCAGCCGAGCCCACGCCAGAATGATGCGCTGGGCGACTTTGGCGGCCACGCGCGTCAACAGTCGCGTCTCCAGGAAGACGCGGAGGTAGCCCCCATCGCCAAAGGACGTGCCCGGAGGGAGCCCCAAGAGCGCCTTCGCCGCGTCGTAGTATGCGCGGTTTAGCTGGGCCGCGACCGCGGCCCAGCCACGCGCATGGCTCGCCAGCAGCTCCGTGCCATACAGCGCGGCGGACTCGACGCGGCTCGGGACCTGACCAACGATCATGGGGAGGCCGAACCCCTGGTCCGAGAGAGCGGCCGTCAGTCGTCGCGCGCCGTCCCGGAGGATTGCGCAGGTGCGTGTCAGGAGCGGATCCAAGGAGAGCTCCGCGTCCACCGGGATGCCCAGGACCTCGAGCTGACTGACAGCGCGGACCCCGACGGCCCCGATGGCGCCGCACCTGCTGGGGTCTACGGCCGGCAGGCCCACCGCCATTGCAGCGGGGCCCTCGCTGCCGTCCTGGTAGCGATGTCGATAGGCGGCACAGAAAGCGCCCAAGCCAGCGCTGGCCCGCATCACCCCCGTCTCGTCTGGCTGCAACACGAACGTGTCGTCGACGAACTGCAGCATCGGCAGGGAGGGGGGAGGGGCGCTCGCCGGGGCGCTCTCCGCGAGTGGGAGCGGCTGGGCGGCGACCTTGCAGGCGTCAATGAGAGCGCGGACAAGCGCGCTGAACATGTGGACGCCCCCGCGCCTGCCTTGCCCCACCCCGAAGTCAAGGAGTGTGGCGATCTGACCCACGAGGGGCCCAACGCGCACCCGCACGCGCTCCTCGCTGAGGGACGCCGCCGCCGCGAGCCACCACCGCCCGCGCAGTCCAGCCCGGCGCAGCTGCAGCAGCACGCCGTCGCGCCAGGCCATGTCGAACCCATGCAGCAGGTCCGCTTTCTGGACCACCGTGCGGAGCCCCAGCCCGCGCCGCACCTGGAGCGCGATGAGCAGCCCAGCCGCCATGAGCGTCGCATCATAGCGCCCCCCTGCCTGCTCAGAGCCGGCGAACTGCTCCAGCAGCGGGCGGGTGACGGCCAACCAACCAGCATCCAGAAACCCTTCAAGGTCCCCAACGTAGCTGATGGGCCGGAGGACGGCAGGGTCGCTTACCACCGGGGGCCCCCTCTTGCGAATCGGGGATATCTCCCGCATCCACTCACTTGCGCAGAGGCCAGAAACCAGCGCCAAGTTGAGAACGGCCCACGTCACCAGGCGGCCCGGCGCCTGCGCTGCCTTTGCCGCGGCGCGCGGCAAGTGGAGCGTTTTGCGAGAGGCGCGAGCCTGCTGGACGATCTCCGCCACCAGCTCCTGCGACAAGGGGTCGCCGAGTTCCTCCGCCGTCTCGCGGAGCGCTGCAGTCTGGGCTGCCCGGACCTCCGCGCGGACCTGCGCGTTGAAGGACGCCACGCCCGGGCCCGCCGCCGCGCCCCGGCCAAGGATGGACGCAGTCACTACCTCGATCGCCTCAGCGGGGCCGAGCCGCCTGCCCGAATCTGGGTCCCAGAGGGCCAACTGCAGCGGCTCGCGCGGCTTGAGGAGCCCGCTCACGTAGTTCTCCGCCTCGCCGCGGGAGGTCGCCGCGAGCTCCAGATATCGGTCCAAAGCCCGAGCCCGGTGCTCGGCCCGCGTGCCGGCGAGTTCATCCTCTAAGGCCAGTTGGTCCGCGTCAGGCGCGGCGATCCCTGCAGGTTGCAACGCCTCCTCTGCAAGTGCTGCCTTTTCCTCCCCGGCACGCCTGCCCGGGCAGGCCGCTCGCACGTTGGGTGGGCGTCTTGCCACGAGCACGAGGCCTCCGAAATGGCCTGCCAAGGTGTACACCACCGAGCGGTACCACACAGCGCGGTCCAACAGTCCTTGTCGTACACCTCGTTTTGCCCCGCGGGCCGTCCACTCCCTGAACTCCCTGCTCCTCATCGCGGCACCAGCCCAGCCTCCAATGAAGCTGAGCGCCGTCGCCACGTGACCAAGCGCAGCGTCCCACTCGTCCCCGTGCCCCCACCTACTGCGGCCGAGCGTCATCTCAACGTTCACGGCGAAAGTCGCCGGGAGGGCGACGACAAGCCTCGCATGGTCGCCCGGGACACCTGCGGACCCGCACGGCCGGCCGCACGCATTTTATTTTCTTTCTTCGTTTTTTTTTTTCTTTTTTATTTTTTCTTTTTCTTTTCATTTTGTTTTGTTTTCTTTGTTGTCTATTATTTTTGTATGTGTTTTTTTTTTTTTTTTTTTTTTATTTTTTTTTTTTTTTATTTTTTTTTTGTTTCCCGGGGAAATCGGCGGAAGAGGCCACTACGTCGATGATGGTCCCACTCCTGTGCGTCCCCACCTCGACTGGATTTCTGAGCACCGCGCCAAAGCCAGAGGGGCGCAGAAGCAGGTCGAGGATCTCGCGGTCCAGCAAGGACTCGGCCCGCCGATTGGCTATGCCCAGGCACGCAAAGTGTAGGTTGAAATCGCCAAGCATAACAAGCCTCCAGTCCCGGAACCTCGGGCGGCCCTGCAGCTCAACCCATTCCTCCCAGCGCTGCTGCCAGAAAAGCTTTCGGACCGCCACCCCATAGTGAGGGGGCGGAGCGTAGATCCCCAACAGCAAGATGCCAGGGCCGCCTTCCAATGGCAACTCGCACCAGATGGCACGGGGCCCGCCCACTCCCGGCACCGGCAGGAGCCTTGCCGCCACCGGGGTGGCAACCAGGAGTCCGACGTTGTCCGGCCCATCGCTCCGCTCGTCATGGTAAGTGTAGCCCGTCCACTCTGGCCAGTGCAGGCCTGGCGCCAACTTAGGCTCCGACACCACCGCCGCGATCACCCCAGCCGCCTGGAGACCAGCGCAAATTGTCACCATGCGGCCCTCGTCCGTCTCGACACCGCCCCCCATGCAGAAGGCCCCCGCGACGTTTAGCGCGGCAACACGGCCCTGCAAACGCGCTGAAGGCCCACTCGGCTCAGGGCTTTCAGTCGCTGGCAGCCCCCCCTCCCAGGCCCCGAAGATGGAGTTCAGGGCGAGGCCCTCGGCGAGCCTGCCCATGCGCGCCTCCAGCTGGCTCAGTGTCGTGTGCAATCCGGCGTCGAACTCCCGAAACCCCTCGAGCCCCAGCGGAGCCTCGCTGAGGCCATGGGGAGGCCGCTGGGCCAGCAGCGCGCGGACATCCCGGCGCAAGCACAGGGCCCCCCATCGGCGCACCGGTCCAGGAGCGCCTGGCAGCTCGCCCTCCACCAGGGCGGCGACTTCGCGAACAGCCGCTGTGGCTGCGGCGCGGGACCCCCACGCCCGCAGGGCGTCCGTCGGCGGGCTCTCCATTTTGGCCGCCCCCCCGGAGTGCCAGCCCCCGATGCGCGAGCACTCGAGCGAAAGCGGCCACGCGACGAGCACGGGGCAAAAACGGCCATGGAGGGGAGGGAGAGGGGGAAAGAGGAGGAGCAGTAGGAGGAGGAGCAGTAGGAGGAGCAGTAGGAGGAGGAGCTATAGGAGGAGCAGTAGGAGGAGGAGCAGGAGGAGGACGAGGAGGAAGACGAGGGGGAGCAGGGGGAGGAGGAGGGATGGGAGAGGATCAAGTGGGATCAGCTCGTGCCAAAGCTCTTGCTCATGTGATGTGTAGGGGTCCCCGCAGCCTGCAGGGCCCTCTCACCCCTGCAGTATACTTGTGGTCAGGAGGAGGAGGAGGAGGCGGGGGACCAGTGTGGAGAAGAAGGAGGAGGAGGAGGCGGAGGCGGAGGCGGAGGGGTGGAGGAGGAGGAGGAGGAGGGAGAGGCGGAGGAGGAAGCCGGAGGGGACCAGAGAAGCGGAGAGGATGGGATGGAGCGGATCGAGGGGCGGAGGCCGGCGCCGAGGAGGCGGCGGCCCGGGGAGAGGAGACGGAGGGGGGGCGGCGGGACGGCGGTCGGAGAGGAGGAGGCGGCGGGGGCGGCGGGGGAGGGGTGGGAGGACGAGGAGGAGGAGGCGGAGGCGGAGGCGGAGGCGGAGGCGGAGGCGGAGGCGGAGGCGGAGGCGGAGGCGGAGGCGGAGGCGGAGGCGGAGGCGGAGGCGGAGGCGGAGGCGGAGGCGGAGGCGGAGGCGGAGGCGGAGGCGGAGGCGGCGGCGGAGGCGGAGGCGGAGGCGGAGGCGGAGGCGGAGGCGGAGGCGGAGGCGGAGGCGGAGGCGGAGGCGGAGACGGAGGCGGAGGCGGAGGCGGAGGCGGAGGCGGAGGAGGAGGAGGAGGAGGAGGAGGAGTAGGAGGAGGTGGAGGCGGAGGCGGAGGCGGAGGCGGAGGCGGAGGTGGAGGCGGAGGCGGAGGCGAAGGCGGAGGCGGAGGCGGAGGAGGCGGCGGAGGAGGAGGAGGAGGAGGGCGGTGCAATTAAACTTTTTATCGTAGTCGCAGGCGTGCTCGGCTACCCGGCAGCTAGGCGACCACGCTGGGGCCTCGGAGCTGGAGCCTTTGTCTTTGGAGACGCTCCCGGCGTTCTGACGCTGCAGATGAGCGGACCCGGGGAGTGGTGGCAATCGACGGGGGCAGGCAGGACTGGTCTCGTGCTGCCTTTTGGCCCACGCCGCCAGCATGCACCGCAGCAGGTACTTCTTCTCTGGCTAGTTCTCCAGGCAGGTGGCACCGTGGCTCCACCTCACTCGGGTCTGCGCCAGACGTGATATACCAACGCAGAGGACCGTGCCCCTGCAGCTCGTCATCGTATTCTTGTGCCGGGCGGGCGGGTCGAACTTTAGCGCGGCGCGCCGCTGTGTGCGGCACGGGGCAGGCCTTGCACACGTCATCCCCCAATCATGACCGAAGTGACTGTGTCTCCTTTTGGGTAGGTGAGGGGGAAGAGTAGGAGCGGGAAGGGGCGGAGTAGCAGGTCGGTTTCCTCCTCCTCCTCCTCCTCCTCCTCCTCCTCCTCCTCCCTGGAGGAGGGGCGCGCCCGCCCCGGCGCCGCGCACGCTCTGCCGCTCGCCAGCGCCCCAGGGTGCTCGCGCGGCTGGGCGGCACGTCGCCCTCGCCCACGGCTCCTCCTCCTCCTCCTCCTCCTCTCCTCCCTCTCCTTCCTCCTCCAACCCCTCTCCACTCGGGCCGGGCGATTAAGGGGGGGAGACACGGGGCGACAGGGGGGGTTAGAAATTTGTTCAGCAGTGATTTCGGCCTCCCGAGGGGCATTCTCGATCATAGTCGTCCTCCGGCGCCGGGAGGCGCGGGGAAAATCAGTACGTGAGCTGATTCATTAACCCCCTTTGCTTAATCCCCCCTTACGCCCGGCCGGATCCTCTCCTCAGGCTGGAGTTGGTTACTGAAGCTAAGGAAGCCGATTCCCTTTTATTTTTTATTATTTTTCCCCAAGAGTATCCACCTTGCCTGCGCGGCAAACCCCGCCGCCGTGCTGTGCAAAAGCGCTGTAGGAAGGAGGCTGATTATAGGAACAGCGCAATTACGACGAACAGGGGTCACACGCGGAAGCCGTCATATGTGACATGTCGGTCGTGTGTCACACGTGGAAGCCGTCACATGTGACATGTCGGGCGTGGGTCACACGTGGAAGCCGTCACATGTGACATGTCGGGCGTGGGTCGCACGCGGAAGGCGTCACATGTGACATGTCGGGCGTGGGTCGCACGCGGAAGGCGCCACATGTGACATGTCGGGCGTGGGTCACACGCGGACGCCATAATTTGGACGGGTCGTGATCTTGCCTTCGTCTTCGTCCGCGCGGTAGGGAGGAGGAGGCGGAGGAGGAGGAGGAGAGGAGGAGGAGGAGGAGGAGGGGGAGGAAAAGGGGGAGGTGGAAGAGTCGGAGGAGAATACGGGGCAATCTTTTGCACCGCTCGCATCCTCACATGTCTCACTCGACTGATGCACCGCCACCAGGCGGTGGCCATTCGGCTGCTGGAGATACAAGCGGAGAAACTCAGGCGTGCCTCTACATCCCGACAAAGGCCAGTCAACTGCTTGGTCCTGCAAAACTGACAGGCACGCTTGGCTATTGCACACCAGTCTCCGTCCTCACCCAGTCGTGCCACCCCTCCCGTCGAACTTTCCAACAGCGTCTAAGAATCGGAAGCCGCCAACGCTCCTCCTGCTCATAGTATGGGAGCACATCAGCGGCGAGACGGACAAGCAGAGAAGTTCGCCGCAAACTCTCCTTCATCCGCTCGGCGAAATCAGGCGACACACATGGATGAGTTGGAACTGACAGCTTGGCAAAAGCATCAGCGGCGATATTGGCATGTGTCACTCTACGCTGCTCAGGTGACACCTGCTCATACTCAACTCCGTCACGGTGCGCTTTCACGTGCTGGGCATTCTGCAACACAGCCCGGCCAGGAATCGAGTTGCCGAACACTTACACACATGCGTACACCGAGCGATCTACATTCTGCTGCTCACGAGTCCTCTCTGCCACACGGGCAGCCCCACGGTGGTCTATGTGCAGCGTCGTCGGCCTTTCCGCAACCTGACCCGCGTGCGCAAAGCACATGTGCTCCGCGACGATCGAGGTCTGGGGTGTCGGTGGCGGCACTGTGCCTCCTCCCTCTCCTCCTCCTCCTCATCCTCCTCCTCCTCCCCCTCCTCCTTCTCCCCCCCCCCCTCTATCCTCCTTGGCCTCTCTCCTCCTTCCTCCTCCTCCTCCTCTCTCTCCTCTCCCTTCTCCTCCCTCTCCTCTCCTTCTCTCTCTGCGCGAGCGGGGCGCTGGGCATGTGGGTCAGTAGACGGCCATCAGCGGATCGGACGAGGTTACGAGCATGGCCCATCAGTGGCTAGCTCAATAGAGGGGCCTCTGGACAAGCTCGCTGGACAACTTCCTCAGGATCAATATCCACAGCTGTGCCATCCAACTGAATAGCGAAAGACTGCGTGCCAGGCGCCAGTGGAGGAAGATCCCGGTCTAGGTAGGTAAACGGCCCGTTGCTGAAGAGCATCTCCTGCACAACTGGATGAACTTTGTTAGCACTTCTGCTTCCGCTTTTGCTGCCTCCACAGCGTCCTTCGTGCACGTGAACAGGCGACGGTGGATAGCGTCAGCGAGGCCACAGTCGCATTGCGGCCAGTCTCGTAACCTCGCAGCCTTGCTCGCTCTCGCGTCCAGCATGCACCAGCGGCGAAGGACTTCACCAATAATCACCAAGAACTTCTGATGCGACGTGTACTTGCGGCTCTTGGGGCGGACGAACGGCCTGAGGATATCTAACATCATGTGCGTCCTTTATTGCAGCTCGTGACCTTCAGCACATTGCAGCTCATGTTGCCGTTGTAGCCCTTGCGACATAAACATCTCCACGACACCAGCCGTGAGCTGCTGAAGCGGAATCTCCGTGCCTCGGTGATCTCGCCAAGCGTACCAATCAACACTTCACCACCCAGCACGGCGCACGCACAATGGTATTCGCTCCAATGATACGCGTGAAGATTTCCAAGCCAAAACATTGATGTGACTACCACGAAGAGCTTGCCCCCACCAAGTCTGCAACTGTTCGAGACTTATCAAGGCATCTGCAGCTCGTGCCACTGCTGTCCAGATCGTTCTGGAATGCTGCAGGGCAGGCTCAATGGCCTGTCTGGCAGCAGGATCGTCCTCCAATACAACCTTCGCTGAAGTAGATACACCTCCATGGCACGGCTTCGCAAACTTGAAAGAATCGCGGCGAAGTCGAACCAGCTCGCTGTCGTCTAAGCCGCTGAGCTTGATGCCGCAGGTCAGCTCAGGACGGGCCCCTGTCCTGGAGATCTCGCCGATGCGCTCCTCTTTCTTGACAGGCACTGCCCGACGATGCCGTTTGAGCTTGCGGAGGCGCATCTTGAATTTGGCCTGTCTGCTCTTCTGCTTCGCCCTCGCCTTGGCCGTGCCGCAAGCGCGACCGCCAGCCAGGTCTGTGCCACGATGGTGGGTCGACCTCTTATCAGCCTGCGATGTCAAGCTGAGGCGTTCAGTAACGATGGCGCCAACACCAGTCTCCGAACAAGCGATCGCCATCTTCTCGTTGAAGGTAGCTCCTAAACTTGCAGCCGTCAGCTTGAAGTCTAATCCTGCGCGAGTTTCAGCTTCCACCCCGAGGCTGCTGTCATCTAGGGAAGATGAAATGCGAACTTCACTATCCAACGTCACGTAACGATCGCAAGCTTTCACAGCATGCACTTTGACGCCTATATCTGCAGATGCGTCTCCGGCAGGAAAGCCACGAGCCGCGTGAACAGGAAACCGACTGCGGTGACGAAGCAGTCGAATGAATCGAGCGCATGCCATGTATTGAACAAGAGCTTTGCGATCGCCGACGGGGCATTGAACCTGCGGAACGTCTCGGCCCTTCCTACCACCACCACCACCACTCACTTCTACGAGTGCTTCTACTCATGCTGCAACAGATGTCACCACGCCTCCACCACCACCGGCTCTACTCCACAACCACGACTACATTGACACCACCACCACCTGTTCTGGGCCAGGATGATGCTGGCGGTGGTGGTGCTGGCGGCGTTGGTGGAGGCGCCCCCCAATTCCACCACCACCGACACGTTCACATTCTACGAACTAATACTAATACTTGTACGACGGCCGAACACCACCACTCACTCCAACAATGGTTGTTAGCAATGATGCTACACCACCATTTTCGCTAGAACCATTACACCACCACCACCCGCATTCCACCGCCACCGCCGGTACCCATGCTGGGTCAGGAATGGAGGTGGCGACGGCTTTGCAAATCCTTCCAACGCCACAGACGCCAACATCTGTCGCCACTTCTGGGGCGGATGCAACCACCGCCAGCACATTGGTCTACGCGGCCGCACATCCGACCCCACCACCACCAATACCCCTTCTGAGTAGAGGGGGTGTTGGTGGTGTTGGTGGTGGTGGTTGTGGTGGTGGATGTGCCCCCTCCCACTACGCCAGCACCCCCATCGAGTGAAGTGAATGGCCAGCAGAGAGAGAGAGAGAGGGGGATGATGGTAAAGTTGTGCAGGTGCGATAGCTTCTACGGTTGCTGCGACCACCACAACTACATCAACCACCGGCACCATCCTGCCCACTCGCCACTGCCATTACCCTTTCTTGGCCAAGTGTGGCGGCCGCAACGGTGGATGCGACGCCGTCCTCCCGACGCCAACTCTCAAGTCCACAAGTGCCATTACTGACTGTGTAGCTACCCGCCGCCACCAGCGCCTCCATCACCGCATCCACAAGCCATCTACTCCGCTGCCACCACCGCCATCCGTTCTGGGTAAGGGAGTGGCGGCGGTGGTGAGGGTAATGGTTATGGTGGTGGCGGTGCTCCCAGTGCCACCACCACCACCACTAAGTTATACTAGTACGTGTGCGGCTGGTTCCATCACCACCGCCACCGCCATCACCTACATCACACCACCGAACTTCGTGCACATGGGGGATGGCAGTGGTGGCTGTGGTGATGGTCGATGCGCCTCCTCCCCAATCGCCACCATCGCGCCACCAACGTCTGCGAATGCGTCCACTGCTGTTGTTTGTGCCGCCACCACCTCCTCCGCCACCGCCCGTGTTCCCCCCATCCCCCCCTCCCTATCCCCACTATAGAGCGATCCTCGCGCGCCGGACACCGGACACCCGACACCGGACACAGGACACCAGCCACCGGACACCGGACACCGGACACCGCACACCAGACACCGGCCATCGGACACCGGACACCAGACACCGGACACCGGACACCGGGCACCGGACACCAGACACCGGACACCGGACACCGGACACCGGGCACCGGACACCAGACACTGGACATTGGACGCCGGACAACGGACACCGGAGACCGGACACCGGACACCGGGCACCGGACACCGGACACTGGACACCGGACACCAGGCACCGGACACCGGACACCAGAAACCAGACACCAGAACCGGACACGGGACGTCGGACGCCGGACGCCGGATGCCGGGCACCGGACACCGGACATCGGACACCGGACATTGGACACCGGACACCGGACACCGGACAGCGGACGCCAGACGTTGGACGCCAGACGCTGGATGCCGGACACCGGACACCCGACATCGGACACTGGACACCGGATACCGGACACCGTTGCTTGGTCGTTTGGTTGGTTGGTTGGTGGGTTGGTTGGTTGGCTGGTTAGTTGGTTGGTTTGCCGCTTGGTTGGTTGGTTGGTTGGCCCGTTGGTCGGTTGGTTGGTTGGTTGGCCAGCTGGCTGGTTGGTTTGTTGGTCGGTTGGCCTGTTGATATGGCCGGCTTCATTACAAACAGGTTGGTTGGTTGGTTGGTTGGCTGGTTGGCCGGTGCGTTGGCTGGTTAGCCGATTGGCCGGTTGGCCGGTTCGTTGGCCGGTTGGTTGGTTGGCAGGAAACATGGTTTTTTGTTGAATTTCCAGGCCGGGTTCTGTTTTGTAAGCAGGAAGGTATGGCCTTTTTTTGAATTTTCAGGCCCGGGTCCGAATTCTGACAGATTCGATTGGCATAATTTTCATCTACTGTTCTGTAAGCAGGAAACTATGGCTTTTCTTTGAATTTTCGGGTCGGGCTCCGCATTCTCATAGACAATCGTTTGGCACTTTCATTCTTTATTGTTGTGTAAGCAGGAACTATGCTCTTGTATTGTATGTTCAGGATGGTGCTCGGGGTTTTACAGAGAATGGCTCAACGTATTCATTTCATATTATGTTGTAAATGATTAACGCAAGCGAACATGTAAATAATTAATTAGTTACTTAACCTAATTATGTACTTAATTATTTGCGTAGCTCCCGTGCTCATTTCATCATTGACACTGCGTGGGGGAGTCGCGGAACGATGGCGGATTGAATGCTAATCAAAATGGTTATTTCGATGAGCACGCAAGCGAACATGTAAGTAATTAAATAAGTATTTAATTATTTATTTGATTATTTGCGTGGTTCCCTTGCTCATTTAACCAATGTCACTGTGTGGCGGGGGCGCGGAACGATGACTGATTGAATGCTAATCAACATGGTTATTTCAATGAGCACGTAAGCGAACATGTAAATAAGTAAGTAATTGAATAATCAGTTAACTATTTATTTAATTATTTGCGTGGTTCTTTTGCTCATTTAACTATTGGCACTGCGTGGAGGAGGCACGGAACGATGACGGATTGAATGCTACTCAAAATGGCTACTTGCAATGAGCACGCAATCGAACATGTAGATAATTAAACAATTATTTAATTTTTTATTTAATTATTTGCGTGGTTCCCTTGCTCATTTAACCATTGGCACTGTGTGGAGGAGGCGCGGAACGATACGGATTGGATGATAATCTAAATGATTATTACAATGAGCACGCAAGCGAACATGTAAATAATTCAATAATTATTTGATTATTTATTCAATTGTCAGACTATAATTCAATTAAAAATGATTCCCTAATTCAATAATTATTTAAGTAGGGAATTGCCAGACCTGTGGGACGCTGCAGCTGCTGCCCGGCGGGGCTCCATTGCTGACAAGATACGTCGGGTGAAGCCTGGCTCATCCACGCAGTTGAGAGCAACCGGGGGGGCAGATGGGCAGGTGACTACAGACCCCGAGGCCATCGCGAAGATTCTGCAGGACCATTGGAGCGCGACCTTCCAAGAGAGAGGCATCGACGACACACAGTTGCAGAGCTGGCTCCAGGAAGCAGGGCCTACATGGGCGCATTCACCATTGCCTCGGGAAGCATGCCATTGGCAGATGACCAGAGAGGACGTGGAATGGGCAGTGCGCACCGCTAAGAACACAGCCCCGGGGCCGGACGGCATCCCAGCATGTCTATGGAAACGCCTTGGACGTTTGGGCGTCGACGTCTTGCACGACGCAGCCGCAGACCTTGCTTCCGACACCGCCGTGGACGACATCCGCGAGGCGTACAGCGATGACGACGACGGGTCCGACGCTTTCAACTTGGGCATTTTATGTTGCATCCCCAAGACGACAGAGGACATCGACGCTGTCGTAGGTGCGGTGTACGCCCCTGGAGCCACGCGGCCTTTGTCTTTGGTCGATGTGTCTAACCGCCTGCTGGCGTCGGCATACAAGCACCGTTGGGAACACTGCTTCGGGTCTTGGGTCTCCACGCCTCAGAGGGGATTCCTGCCTGGCCGCTCGATGCTTCTCAACGTGTTGGAAATCGAGGCTGAGACATTGAGGACGCGGCGACGCGCAAGCAGGGCATGCTCATCCTGATCGATTTCAAGGCTGCGTTCCCCATGGCGTTGCTCACCGTTTCCTGATGGGGTGCTCGCGCGGCTTCGGCGTTCCTGGCGGGGCGCTTTCCGTACTCGAATCTCTCTACAATGGTGGGGCGTGCAAGGTGGCGGTTGGAGGTTCTCTATGCCAGGGTTCGACATGCGATCTGGCATCCGCCAGGGGTGCCCCCTTTCGCCCTTGATCTTCGCTGCGTACATGGATCTTCTTCTTCGCGTACTCCAGTTGCGCCTCGGGGACACCTGTTTGGCACGGGCCTTCGCAGACGACGTGGGCATAGTCTTGGAGGATATGGAAACGCAACTTCCTATTCTGGCACGGGCATTGGGAGAATTTGGGCAGCTATCTGGCATGCAGGTCAACATCGAGAAAACAGTTGGCATCCCACTGAGCGGAGACTCGCATGTCGACGTGCAGGAGTTGATCGCGCGAGTTGTGCCAGACTGGGCTGCTCTGCCGCTTCGTCAGGAGGCCACGTACCTGGGTTGCCTTGTCGGCCCGGGCAAAGTTGGCAAGGCCTGGGACCGCGCGGCGGCCAGGTTCCGGGAGCGAGTGTCTGGCTGGCAATGGTCATCGCTCGGGCTCCACTTTGCCATCTTCGTGTACAGTACCTACGCCCTTCCAGTCTTGAGCTTCACCGCCCAGATCGCGGTTGTGGATTGTGGCGTCCAGCAGGTCGAGGAGTGGGCTTTGCGGCGTGCTGCTCCAGGCCCGGGCAATTGGGCGATGCCAGACGATCTGTTTAACCTCGACGCGCTTTCCGGGATGCCGTACGCATTTGGAAAGTTGGTGGTGCTCGCGCCGGCAGCCCAGCTCCGGGTGGCCGTGTATGAGACCCGCGGCCTTGGACATGGGGGGCTTCACAGAGTAGTGCGGCAGATTCGCGAAGCCTGGTCGCAGTCAGACTACACGCAGCGAGTTGCCAGGTGGTCAAGCTGGTTGCATTGCTCTTGTCCGATCGCCTTGGAGCGCACCGACGACAGCCTTCGAGGCCGGGGCCTCCGCAGCGAGGATATTGCTGCCACCCTGGCAGGCGTGCCCAGGGAGTCTTTGGCGGCCGACCACTGGGAGGCCGTGCGACACCGATTCCAAGGGGCAGTGCGAGCGCACATTAGGCGGCAAGACACACCGGCTATGGACATGCGCGTGCGGCACAAGCTCAAGTTGGTTCGATGCTTCGTGCCGCGACGCACCCCAGGGGTCGTCGCCTGCAGGTTCCTGCGCTGTGCTCAGACGTTGAGGAACCTAGTGCCGCCAAGGGTGCGCGCAGCTATGTTCCGAACTGCGTGGAATGGGTGGCGCACAGCACGTCGCTTTCAACGGCGCGACGGTCCTCGCAACTTCTGCGTGCTCGGCTGTGGCGGGGCCGCGCAGGACAGCATGGAGCACTACTCGAGGTGCAGGGTCGTTCGGCGCGTCCACGCCACGATGTTGAATCTCACGGACGAGTGGCTCCTACCATGGTGGCTTGGTGTCCACGACGATCAGAGCAACGACCAGCTGCTCGCCCTGGGCACTACTGGGGCCTACGCGGCATACCGGGCCACGAACACGGCGCGCCATCAAGGTGGTTTCACGGCTTCGGACGGCGAGCGGGCGCTGCAGCAATCCATCCGCGAGGCGGTCGACAGCCACGTCAAGTCCGAGAGTTTCCTCGCCGAGGTCTGGCGCGACCGGCAGAGAGTCCGACGATGAGCGGCCATCTGTACAGTTGCCCCCTCCCCCTCCGCCTCCCCTCCTCCTCCTCCTCCTCCTATTCCTCCTCCTCCTGCCTGATTGCAGTTCTGTCCTGGCGCCAGATGTTGGCGCCTCGCGAGGGCACGGCAACCGCGGGCCTGGCGGGGTTCTGGGACGTGGTCCTTGCTGGTCGCGAGCCGCGCCCACCGACTCGTCTGATGTAGACTCGACGCCGAGCGTCGGAGCTGCTCTGGACTGGTTGTTGGGGTGGCTCGAGCGCACCCGCGTGCGCTTTTAAGGGCGCGTGTGCGGGACATGCCTGCACTGCCCCCTCTCTGAGGCTTGGCCTCCGCTGCGTTGGTGGTGCCGGGTGCCGGGTGCGTCTGCCCCTGCTCCAGCGCCATCCTCGGAGGCACGGC
>CAUYUJ010016462.1:55000-57011 GCA_963575745.1 Prorocentrum cordatum | reverse complement strand
CCGAAAATAGCGAAAAACCTCCCGTCGTGATTTTTTCATGACCCGAGGGGGTCTGGGTCTTGAGCCCCCCCCCCGCGGCAGGACAGGAGAGCCCG
Source organism: Prorocentrum cordatum (assembly GCA_963575745.1). NCBI lineage: Eukaryota > Dinophyceae > Prorocentrales > Prorocentraceae > Prorocentrum > Prorocentrum cordatum. The sequence goes on along the minus strand of CAUYUJ010016462.1, from coordinate 56,916 downwards.
GCTGGGACAGGGAGGGGGGCGCCCGGCGCCTGCTGCGCCGGCGGGCGCCGACGGGGCCAGGGCGGCGGCCACGGGCGCAGGCCTCCGGAAGGCGACGGAGGAGGAGGGGGAGGAGGGGGAGGGGGAGGAGGGGTATGAGGAGGAGGAGAGTAGGAGGGATGAGAGGAGGAGGAGGAGAGGAGGAGGATGTAGTAGATGAGGAGGGGAGGAGGATGAGGGGGCGGAAAGGAGAGGAGAAGGGGGAGGAGGAGGAAGATGAGGCAAGTTGGAGGAGGAGGAGGGGGAGGAGACGATACGAGAACGAGAACGAGAACGAGGAGGAGGAGGAGGAGGAGGAGGAGGAGGAGGCGAAGGAGGAGGAGGAGGAGGACGAGGAGGAGGAGGAGGAGGAGGAGGGATGCCTAAACCCTACTTGGATGAGAACACCTGGGGGCCTTCAGACACGATGCCGCTCGTGAGCGTGTGCACGTGTACTGTCTTGTCACTGCTGCCTGCCTGGTCTTGTGGACACCACGGACGCGTCGTCTTCCAGGGGAGAGCGCAGCAGCAGCAGCAGCAGCGGCAGCAGGAGGAGGAGGAGGAGGAGGAGGAGGACGACTCCGCGCCGCGCGAAGCGCCGCGAGGCACCGTCATTCTCCGCACCCTCGCGGCGCCGCCGCCCGCAGAAGAGCGGCCACCCAGCCCGGGGGTTCGGAGCGCGAGGCGCAGTCCTCGTCGCGCCGCTGTGAAGGGAGAGAGCCGGGGCGCGGCCGAGCTCTCCGAGCGCCGACCTCGGGAGGGGGCACGTCGGGTCGGACGCGAGGGGGGACACGACATCGCAACTCCCCAGTTCCGAACGCGCCGCTGGAGGCGGCAAAGGGCGGCGTTGAACATGGCGTTCCGCCGCCGGAGGGGTCTGGCTCCACCTCGCGAGTGGCCGAGGGTCCGAGGCGCGCCGCGGGAGCGTCTGGAACTGCGCACGGGGGGGAGGGAGGCTGGAGACTGCGCTCGTGCCCGCCCTGCGCGGGGCTGGGCAAGGGCGCCGGGGCGCCCGCGTCCGCCGAGCAGTGGAGAACAGACCCCGGACGACTGAATCACTCCCCCGTGGCTGTGTCACCCGCCGTGTATATATCGTCCCGTACGAGGGACGTACGGATGCTCCAAACGTGCTCATCACGTCAAGGACCAGGGTCGGGGAGACGTAAGACTCGGATGCGGGGGACTCGGATTGGCCTGACGGGGCCGTCATAACAATGGCAGAAAAGGAAGCCTTTAGGGCCCCCGTATGGGCCCAGAAGGGAGCCTTTACAGGGCCCGAGGAGGGCACCTTTCCCTCCCCCCCCCGCCACACTTCTCGCCCGCGACGCCCCAGCCAGTTGAGACGAAGCCAGGGCCAGGGCATAAACTTGTTTGGCCTGCGGCCGCTTGGCTCCAGCGGCGTTCGAGCGACGGATGAGCGCTTCCGAGGCGGCCTGAGGCACCACAGGAGGCGCGGCGGGAGGCGGAGTGGGCGCGGGGGCAGGGGCGACCGCGCTCAGAGCATGCAGCCCCTGTGCGCGGACCGGACCAAAGCATGTGCGGGGGGGGAACGTCAGGGGGGGGACTGGCGCGGTGCGGGCCATCGACCTGGAAGCGCCCATGCGTCGCCGGCGGCTCGGCGAGAGGCACCCGCTGACGAGTCCGAGCGTCCCTGGGCTCGGGTGAGCTGCCGGGCCCCTCTCGGCAAGACCGCCCCGAGAGCGCTCCGGGACGCTCTCGAGCGACTGGTCCCGGAGATGCAGCGCGCCCCCCGACCGGTGCCGAGGAACGGCGCCGGCGCCCGTGCCGCTCGGCGGCGGGCGGCCTGACGTACGTGGCGCGGCCCGGGCCGGACTCCTGGGCGGCGGCCGCTCGTCGTCGACCGCAGGCGGTCGTCGTGAACCGCCGTCGGCCGGCGT
>CAUYUJ010016462.1:22500-50000 GCA_963575745.1 Prorocentrum cordatum | reverse complement strand
CGTGACGCCTGTCACGATGGATACGTTGCCCGAACGTTCGTTGCTGCACCTATTTGCCCATGTGGCCAGACTGACCTCGACGCTCATGCTACGAAACGATGTGATCCTGAGTTATGGTATGAAACGGTGTGCCTTTGAGTGACATGCTATGCTCTGTTCTGTTACGCTATGTTATGGTGTACTCTGTCCTTTTGTGTCATGGTGTGTGGTGCTATGTGATGTCCTGTATGACCCCTGACGTCATTGCATGCGCTGTCATGGTATGTCCAGTTATATCCTGTTCTGACATGCTGTGAAATGTTATGCGTGTCTATGTTTTGGTGTTATGCAATATTATGTTCGGCTCTGGTATACTGTGTTCTGCACCGCCCTGGTATGGTCAGATGTGTCACGCTATGGAATGCTGAGTGCTGTGGTGGTGTGCTACGTGTGATATGCTTTGCCATGGTGCTGTAGGCATGGCATGCTCTGTCATGGCATGGTAAAGTATGCTGTTTGATGTGTTGTTATGAGATGTAGTGTTGTGCTGTGCTCTGCATAATCCATGGTCGCACAGAGTATTATGTTAGAGTTGTGTGATGGTATGGTCTGCTGTGCTCTAGGACCTTATCCCGCGCTCTGTCATGCTACGAATTGTCACCTGTGCAGCGATCCTCATCCTCATCCTTATCCTCATCCTCATCATCATCATCATCATCATCATCATCATCATCATCATCATCATCATCATCAGCACCAGCATCAGCATCATCATGATCATCATCATCATCATCATCATCAGCAGCATCATCATCATCCCCCTCCTCCTCCTCCTCCTCCTCCTCCTCCTCCTCCTCCTGCTCCTGCTCCTGGTCCTGGTCCTCCTCCTCCTCCTCATCCTCCTCCTCCTCCTCATCATCATCAGCATCATCAGCATCACCATCATCCTCCTCCTCCTCTTCCGCCTCCTCCTCCTCCTCGCGTTCCTCCGCCTCCTCCTCCTCCTCCTCCTCGTCATCATCATCAGCAGCAGCAGCATCGACATATTCATCATCATCATCATCACCACCATCATCATCATCATCATCAGCATCATCATCATCATCATCATCATCATCATCATCATCATCATCATCATCATCATCATCAGCATCATCAGCATCGGCATCATCAGCAGCATCAGATTCAGCATCATCATCAATATCCTCCTTCTCCTCCTCCTCCTCCTCCTCCTCCTCCTCATCTTCCTCCTCCTCCTCCGCCTCTTCCTCCTCCTCCCCCTCCTCCTCCTCCTCCTCCTCCTCCTCCTCCTCCACCTCCTCCTCCTCCTCCTCCTCCTGGGAGGGAGCCATCCCTTCTGAATATGTTGCATGTTCAGGGGACCGTGTCTGTCCCGTCGCGCCGCCATCCGCGGCGAAACCTCGACAAAACCATGTCGAGAGCGCGTCGAGTCCGTGTCGAGTCGATGTCGAGCGCGTCGAGTCCGCGTCGAGTCCGTGTTGAGTCCGTGTGGAGTCGGTGTCGAATACAGGAGGAGGAGGAGGAGGAGGAGGAGGAACGAGGAGGAGGGGAGGAGGAGGAGGAGGAACGAGGAGGAGGGGATGGAGGAAGAGGAGGGACAGGCGGGGGGGACGAGGGAGGGAGGATGAACGGCGGGAGAGGAGGAGGAGTGAGGAGGAGGAGGAGGAGAAGGAGGAGGAGGAGGAGGAGGAGGAGGACGGGGCTGCAAGAGGAGGAGCCGTGCAGGCCGAGGGTCGCCATCCCCGCCTTTTCGAGCGGCCCCGACAGATGCGCAGAGAGGACCTGGCATCGGAGCGGCTGCGTCAGTCCAGACCTCGCGCCAGCCCGGCGGGCCCCCGAGCGTGCGTGTTGCACGCGCGGATGCGCCTCCCGAGGGCCCCAGCTCGACCCGGGCCTCCAGGCGTCGTGGTGTTCCAACTCCTCCTCCTCCTCCTCCTCCTCCTCCTCCTCCTCCTCCTCCTCCTCCTCCTCCTCCTCCTCCTCCTCCTCCTCCTCCCTCCTCCTCGCCCTCCTCCTCCTCCTCCTCCTCCTCCTCCTCCTCCTCCTCCTCCTCCTCCTCCTCCTCCTCCTCTTCCTCCTCCTTACGGCTCGCGCTGGGCAGACAGCGTGCAGGCGTCGAGCGCCGAAGAGCACGCCCTCCCCGTGAGGCGATCCCCCCGCCGCGAGGACCCCCTTCCGTGCCCGCCACCCCCCTGCCGGGGCCTTCCTCGGCGCACGCTCTGCCCCCACGGGTGGTGGAGAGCTGGCCATCGCTCGGACGTCCATTCCCTGTGCTTTTTCCGGTTTCGTGCGTGGCTTTTTCGCCGAATGATCAAGGATGCTCCTCGATGGCCCTCGCCGAAGGAAAAATGCACACGTCCGAGCGATGCCAAGAGGGCGTGTCATTTAGGCGGGCCGGCGGCGCCCCACCGCCAGCTATCCTTCCAGCGCCAGCCGCACCCGACTTGGGGGGAAACCGGAGAGGCCCCGATGCCGCTGCTCCCCGGACCCCTCCCTGGGGTGCGCTCTGACTAAAGGGGCCCTGGGGCACACAAACAAACACACACACACACAAATAGAAGGCTTCCCCATGTGTTTCAATGTCTGGTTGCTTTTCGTCTTCCCCCCCACTTCCCATAGTTTCGCAGATTTTCCTGGGGATCGACGATGAATTGTGTCTGTGTGTTTTTTCCCTCCCACCCAAGGCGAACCCGGCCGTGGCGACGAGGGCCTCCCACGAGGGCCGGCAAGGCGGCTCCCGCCGTGGCGACGAGGGCCTCCCAAGAGGCCCAACCGGAGGCGAGCACGGAGGAAAGCGGAAGACGAGAAACTGCCAGAAACAGAAACTGTAAAAAATGCCATCAACAGAGAAACTGCTGGTGCTCCGCGCGGACTGCTTGGATCTGCGCTGGACGCCCTTCCCCGGCGCGCGGAGCGCGCCAGGGGCGGCGCCCGAGGCGCCGCCTGGAGGGCCCCCGCGCGGCTCCCAGAACCCCGCGCGGAGCGCCAACAGTCTCGCGCGGCTCCCAGGAAGTGTCGGAAAGCTCGGGTCTGTGGCTAAAACAAGGCTAGGATCGGGATAAATCGCTCCAGAGCGTTCCGGAGCGCTCTCAGAGCGTTCCGGAACGCTCTGGAGCGGCCGCGGCGCCCAATACATCCTCCAAACCCGCCGATGCTCAGAGATTTCGAGTTATCCCGATCCGATGTTGTCCGATCTTCGCGTCGTTTTAGTGGCGCTGCCTCTTCCTCGAGACGGGGCAGCGGCGTCGGCACCCCCGAGATGTCGGCAGCCCGGCCGCCGCTTCTGGGCAGACCAGACGCCCGAGGACCGGGCGCGGCGAGGGGCTCCGCCTGCGGCCGCGCGGGGGCGGGCCGCGCGGGGGCGGGCCGCCCGACGGCGGGCGCCCGACGGAGGGCCCGCGGGCCGCCCGAGGCCCGCCCGAGGCCCGCCCGAGGGCCGCCCGAGGAGGGCTGCCCGAGGAGGGCCGCGCGTGGAGGGCCGCCCGCGCCCTCGCGCGCCGCGGGGGGCGCCCGCGGGCAGGGCCGGAGGGCGGCAGGGGGCGCGGCACCCTCGGAGGCCCGCGCGGGTATTTGTTTGTTTGCTTGCTTGTTCCCCGGGTCCTGTGGCTCCCCATCGTGCTCGAGGGCCCCATGCCAGAAACGGTTTCGAGCACCCGGGAATGGTTTCGAGCACCCGGGAGTGGTGTTTTTTGGCTTGCTTGTTCTCGGGTGCCGTGGCTCCCCATCGTGCTCGAGGGCCCCATCCCGGGAAGGGTCTCGAGCTCCCGGGAGCGCATCGGAGAGGTGCCGAACGAGCATCGCGCCCCAGGGCCCGACACATGTGAGCCCTCCAGCTTCGGTACTTTCCTGGCGCTCGAAATTCTTTCTGGTAGCCACGGCCAAAGCAGGTTGGACCATCATAATTCTTGGGTCGGCGCCCGAGGGCCCACCCGGCGGCGCCTCCCGCGCCGCTCCCTCAGGGGCGCTCCGCGAGTCAGGCGAGGGGGGGTCCAAGGCCGCCCATAAGGGGGGTGCGCACGGGCCTCCGACAGCGCATGCCTCGGCAGCTCGTGTCCTCCGAGGGCAAGCATCCTTGACGCGGGGGGGGGGGGTCCGGAGGTCCATCCGCTACTCTGCTCATGGCCTCCACTGTGGGTGGGAGGCCTGCGAGTTTGACACCACCACCACCAAGAGCACAGGTCACGTCCATCGGGGAGATCGGCGCGAGATCTGCGTGCTGGTAGTCGCACACTTGCCTCCCAGTGGCTGAAACCCCGTCACCACCACCAGGCACCAGCGCCAAGATCGCCAAGGGGGTCATCCTTACTTCGGTGGGGACGACACCTGACTCTGCTCTGGATGGTGGTGCCCAGTGCGCACGCGTGATTAACACAATGTCATTGCCCGCTCACTTCTCGTCCTGCGACGAATCAGGAGCGACATTCCGCCGCGTCGTATGTTCTGAACGCGCCCACATGGACGACGCCGACACCACGGCAGACCCAAGGCATACCCTGCGTCCCGCGCCCAAGTAGACGACGCCAGCACCGCGACAAACCCCACGGCACGCCCTGCACCCGAGGCGACGTTTGCCCTGGTGGCCGCGGCGCCCTCCCCAAGACAGACGGCCACGCGTCGGAACAAACTGCGCGGCGATATGAGATTGCACAAACGCGTTAGAGCCAGAACAACGCCTCCTAACAGGGGTTATGTATGTCGACCCCAATCCCAGGCCCCGTGAGGTTCTCGAATGGTCGAAAAGATTGGGACCAATCCTGGGATACAGAATTGGGCGCCCATCCTCGATAGGGGTGCGTCCGAATAGCCCCCTTGGGGTGCATCCCAAGGTTTTTCTCTTGTTCTGAGCGGCTTCATTTGTCGTCGAGAAGTCGGGGAGGGGGGGGAGAAAAATTGCCTGCGACCTTCTTCCCCGGACATCCGGCCGCTCCAATGTTTTTGATTCGTGGGCCCCAGAGGTACAGACCACTTCCCCTGGGCCGGCTTCTCGTCCTGAATCGTTTTCAAACGCTCCCGAGGCCTGGCGAGGGCCCCCGAAAACTGCCCAAAATTCCGCCGCTCCAGTCTTTCTAGAGCGTGGGATCTCTGGGTCTGCCCCCTTCTCTGAAGGGGCCCTGGAACACACAAATAAACAGACACAAATAACAGGAATCTCAATATTTTCCTGTATTTTCTGGGCTTCCCATATTTCTTCCCCCCACTTCCCATACTTTCCTATGCTTGCTGGGGAATCGACGATTAAGTGTGTCTGTCTGTTTTTGTCCCTCCTGACTTCTCCCCCCCCTCCCCTTCCCTCCCCCCCCCCCGAGGCTTGAGTCGGGCCTGTCCCCCTACAGGCCGATTCTGGACGAAGAATTAAACATACCCCAGGAATGCCCTAAAAATGCTTTTAAAAAATTATCAAAACATAGCCCCCTAGTTGTTTTTTGGCTATTTTCGAATACTCCCCCCTGGAGAGGGATGGGCCGGACTTCACCCGAGGCGCGGGGCAGGGCAGGGGAGGGCAGCCGGCGGCTGCTGGCAGAGGACGCGGCGAGGGGCCGCAGGACCCCTCCGGGGGGGGCAGCAGGGCACGGGCACGCCGGGGGGCACGTGGCCGACTCCTGAAGCATCACTGCAGTAGGCCTCCTCCGCCTCCTCCCCCTCCTCCTCGCCCTCCTCCTCGCCCTCCTCCTCGCCCTCCTCCTCGCCCCCCTCCTCCTCGCCCTCCTCCTCGCCCTCCTCCTCCTCCTCCTCGCCCTGCTCCTCCTCCTCCTCCTCCTCCTCCTCCTCCTCCTCCTCCTCCTCCTCCTCCTCCTCCTCCTCCTCCTCCTCGCCCTCCTCCCTCCTCCTCCTCCTCCTCCTCCTCCTTGCCCTCCTCCTCCTCCTCCTCCTCCTCCTCCTCCTCCTCCTCCTCCTCCTCCTCCTCCTCCTCCTCCCGGAGCGCCGCCATGAGGCTCTCAGATCCCGGACGAGCGGGGGCCCGACCACAAGAAACCTTCCACAAGGCACCCAACCCTGAGACCCCACGGCGTCCCTTGATTTTTTGGTGTGGGAACGTCACGCCTTCCATGGCCAACAAAAGAGTCGAAACCCAAGAAACAAAGGGCACCCCGGAGGCAAGCAGGGTGTTTCTTGGCATTGGCCCCCCACTGTAGACCAGGACGAAGAGAAAATCGTGTGAGGATACATCGAGAATCTCCGAGACCCCGCGGCATAGGAGGATGTCTCGGGCGCCGCGGCCTCCTCAGAGCGTTCCCCAGAACGCTCCGAGAGCGCTCCGGAACGCTCTGGAACGAACTCCTTCTCGTCCTGGCCCCGTCCGAAGAGGGCCGAACTGCGACGACTCACTTCTTAGCCCCCGCCGGCCTCCGCTGGCCTTCCGCCAGCCTTCCGCCGTGAGCGAGACGCGAGGACCCAAAAGGCCCTTTCTGGCACGCGCCGCCCGGTGGACGAGGCCAGCGATGGAGGGGAGGGGCGAGGATGGCCCCCACTGCTGCTCTCCAGGGTGAGCCTGCGCAGCAGCGGTCGCGACCGCCTCGGCCACACTGCGGGCAAGATTCATGTCTATAATCAGTGCCTCTTGGACTTTTTTGGAAGCGGCGCCACAAGGCCGGCGCGGCTTCCAGGAGCCGCTCCGGGGGCCAGATCCAGGCGCACAGCCCGCTGCTGCCGCCTCGCCGCGGGTCTCGGCGAGCGTCTCGGGGATCGGGAGCGGCCCCGTTGGGCCCGCAACCAGAGGCTCGGGAGCGGCCGAGAGGGGGGCGTCCAAGAGGGGGGGCACAACTCATGGCCGGCGGCACGTGCGCGGCCCAGGGTAGGGGCAGGAACAGGATGGAGCACGAAGAGGAGCCATGAAGCATGAGAACATGTCATGGCCCTCGCCATGATACCACCCCCCCCCAGTCATCATCCCCCCCCTTGCCGCCGCCCCCGAGCCGCTCCTACGTGTAGTCGACTGCAGGAGCAGAAAGGAAAGGGCCGGTATCGGACGGGCGACCAGCCCCGGGCCTGCGCTCAGAGGGCCCACGCCGCAACGAGCAGCGGCCCCGCCACCGCGGCGGTCGGGGCGGCCGCTCCGTACGCGGAGTTGACGTCCACGCTGAGCGGAAGCTGCAGGAACTCTCCACACGTCAGCGGTGCGGTCGGCTGCGGAGTCGGCGCAAGGGTGGGGGCAGGTGTGGGATGCGGCGTCGGCGAGGGGGTTGGCGCTGCGGTCCAGGTCGGTGCCGCAGGGGGGAGAAGAGGTGGTGGACATGGAAGTGGAGGAGAGGGAGGAGCGGGTGGAGGCAGACGTGGAGATGGAGGTGGGGAGAGGACAAACAGGAGGGAACGACAGCGCCCGCGTCGGTGCTGCAGTCGGGGCTGCCGTCGGCGCTGGCGTCGGCGACGAGGTCGGCGCCTGCGTCGGGGACAGAGTCGGCGGCGATGGCGTCGGCGACGTGGTCGGCGGCGCTGGTGTCGGCGACGAGGTCGGCAGCGGCGTCGGGGACGAAGTCGGCGGCACGGGCGTCGGTGCTGCAGTCGGGACCTCGGTCGGCGCCAGCGTCGGTGACGCAGTCGGCACTGGCGTCGGGGACGGGGTCGGCTCGGCGGTGGGCACGGGCGTCGGGGACGGGGTCGGTGCCGCGGTCGGCGCTGGCGTCGGGGACGAAGTCGGTACGGCGGTGGGCACTGGCGTCGGTGCAGAAGTCGGCGCTGGCGTCGGGGACAAAGTCGGCGGCGCTGGCGTCGGCGACGAGGTCGGCGGCGCTGGCGTCGGAGCTGCAGTCGGAACCGCAGTAGGAGGAGAAGGAGGAGGAGGTAGGAAGAAGAGGTGGTGGACATGGAAGTGGAGGAGAGGGAGGAGCGGGTGGAGGCAGACGTGGAGATGGAGGTGGGGAGAGGACAAACAGGAGAGAGAGAGAGAGAGACAGCGCCCGCGTCGGTGCTGCAGTCGGGGCTGCCGTCGGCGCTGGCGTCGGCGACGAGGTCGGCGCCTGCGTCGGGGACAGAGTCGGCGGCGATGGCGTCGGCGACGTGGTCGGCGGCGCTGGTGTCGGCGACGAGGTCGGCAGCGGCGTCGGGGACGAAGTCGGCGGCACGGGCGTCGGTGCTGCAGTCGGGACCTCGGTCGGCGCCAGCGTCGGTGACGCAGTCGGCACTGGCGTCGGGGACGGGGTCGGCTCGGCGGTGGGCACGGGCGTCGGGGACGGGGTCGGTGCCGCGGTCGGCGCTGGCGTCGGTGCAGAGGTCGGCGGCGCCGGCGTCGGCGACGCGGTTGGCGGCGCTGGCGTCGGTGACGAGGTTGGCAACGGCGTCGGCGCTGCCGTGGGCACCACCTCCTGCGGAGGCCCTCCCAAATGGGGCCACAGCAGATGGGGCAAGAGGATCGCACCGCATCGCCGATGCATCGGCGAGGCGTCGGCGGAACTGGGGCTCTGGACCGCTCCGCATCGGCGACGCGGCGCGATCCTCCGACCGCAGCGGCCGAAATTTCACGAGCGGCGACCTTATCCACATCCACGCCCTCGGGGTCTGGACTGCGGGACGCGATCCCGTGGAAGCCTGGTCGTATGGGTAAGTTCCGCGCTGGGCATCCGCGAAAGCACAGCTCGCATACCTTTAAGTCGCAGCCCAGAGGCCTGGCCATCGAGACCTCGAATATGGATATGTCCCCCGCAGACGACATGTGGGCGGCTGGGGTCCTCGCAGCACGAGGCGATTGAGCACGGATAGGGGAAAGGGCCATCGCACACCGTGTCAAGCGCCTTCGAAGGGGACCAACTCAGGGGGGGAAGCATCGCCATGGGATCGGCGATGCGTCGCCGCGGGATTGGCGGTGGGCCCCCGATAGCGAACCCGCACGCGCCTGGGCGGGGTGGGCTTGGAGGCCCTGTCGGCGATGAGTGGGCGAGTGGGTGGCCACGCATCCCCCCCTTAGCCTGCGGCCAGGAACTTTTGCATGGCGTGTCGCGGCGGCGGCCCCAGCGGCACGCTATGCCCTACAATCGGATCGGATGGCGTGTCGCTCCGCCCCGCGGGGCTGGAGGCTCGGAAAAGCTAGTGCTGGGGGACCGGGAAGTGGATATAGAGTGTCGCGCCGAAGCGCGGTGGGCCAGAACCGGCGGCGCGACACGCTAACCAAAAATTCCTGACCGCATCCACCCCTGCCCATCGGTCGGAAGAAGCAGATAGAACCATGAAGAAGGAAGGCGGTGAAAGCAGATCGGGCTTCCGCCCGCCTAAACGAAGAGGACGGGCACGGTGAAGCCACCCGATCATTGATGCAGGAGGGCGCTAAGAGTATACTGGAATCCGGATCTCAGAAAATACCTGCTTCCAACGACCGATGGGCAGCGATGCCCCTGAGCCTTGGCCACGAATCCGGGCGGGCACGCGTACTGGCCCATGGCCCCCAAGCTCAGAGCCAAGAGCGCGGCGGCGCGGCACGGTGTGCGAGCCATCGTGCCGGGGGCCGGCCGGCGGGGCACTGCGCGCGGGCACGGGCCCAGGCCGAGGCCCCCATCACAGCCCCCCTCGCATGGTTTCGAGGACCTCGAGCCAAAATGGCTGGAGAGGGGTCGGCCCAGGCAGGCCTTGCCCGAAAGTCTTCTCACCTGCCCCAGCGCGCGTCGGGGTGGTGGCGAGAACGACGGCAACGAGGAGAGGTGCGTACTACTGCTTCTCCCCGTTATCCTCCTTCACTGCGGACGCCACGGCTGCTCCCGCCTGCCACAGGACGACGTCGACGACGGCGACGAATTGCTGGAGCATCAGCTGCGGCAGCTGGCAGCAGGGAAGGGCGTGCAAGGATCAGCCGCGGGGAGGAGGGCGGGAGGCGAGCGAGCAACGACAGCGTGTGGTGACTGTTAGGATGTGGTGGCCGTGTTGGTGCTGGCTGGTGGTGGCGGCGGGTGCTGGGGGTGATGGTGACTGGCTGCTGGGTGGTGGTGGTGGTGGTGCTGGGTGCGGATGACTGTGCTGGAGGTGGTGGTGACGGGTGCTGCTGGTGCTGGGGGTGTTCGCGGTGGTGGCGGTGGCGGCCTGCTGGTGGTGCTGCGTGTTGGCGGTGGGGTGGTGGTGGTGCTGCTGCTGCTGGTAATGGGTGTAAGGTAGGTATTCGGATGCTTCCGTCTGGGTGGGCGGGCCTGCGCGCTCTTATATAAGCATGTTTCACCTACGTCTGAACATTTTTTTCGTCAGCGGCGAGGCGGCGAACTCCGCTCCAGCGAGAAGCAGCTGAATAGGGGCACTAACTAGCGAATTGGCGAGCGAGCAAAGAGGGGGGGGGAACGCCGACAGGAAGAAGGGACGCTCGGATGCCGAAGAATTCGACGATGAGCAGCCGGGGGGGCAGCAGCAGCCAGGCCCTCTGCATACCGGACGGCCCGCCCTGCACAACTTGTTTGCTTCAGGGCGTGACGAGAAAAACGCTCTGGGCCGATCGCTTTTCGTCAAGATCAATGTGAGAGTTACTTTCCCTGGGTGCTGCACAGGTGATCCGCGTAGCCGCTAGGGCTAGACCCTGCCATGGCTGACGCTCGGCTTCCACCCCCTCTCTGGGAGCCGTAGACTGTTCACTTCATGTGTGTTACACAGATTCTGACTATACTGCCAGGCTGGCCTCCTCCTCCTCCATCTCCTCCTCGTCGTCCTCCTCCCCCTCCTCCTCTGGGAGGGCAGGCGGTCCACTACACATGCATGTTGCAAGGATTGCGATCGCCCCAGAGGATGAATGAGAGAGGAGAAAGAAGAGGAGGAGGAAGAAGGAGGAGGAGGAGGAGGGAGGAGTGTGCAGGGAGGAGGACGGAGGAGGGAGAAGGGATGAGGAAGGAGGAGGGAGGATGGAGAAGGAGAAAGAATGAGGGCGAAGGAGGAGGAGGAGAAGAAAGAGGAAGAAGGATGGAAAACGGAAGAGGGAAGAAAGCAGCACTGGGACGCGCATGGCCGTTTATCATGGCCATTTTCACGGCGAGTCAAAATGCATGCGAAGTTCGCCGAAAGCAAGCTGGCACGCTCGAAATGGGCTTCCGCTGCTGACAACACTGGTTCAACACTGGCAACGCGAAATGCACCAGAAGCGAGCGGGCACGCTCCGAACGGGCTTCCCGCAGAGCGCTGGCAACGCGATACGCGCCAGGAGCGAGCTGGAGCATCGTTTAACGGATCCCTATCCCCACCGGCGTGGCCCGGACCCCACTGGCCGGTTCACCCCCCCAGGATGGGGATATAGGACGTTCCCTTCGGGTTCCAAGGGGTACATCCTGAACTACATGGCGGGGTGGTGGAGATCGGGATGGGCATGGGGATCGGAATCGGTGAAGCGATACTGAGGGCCAGCACGCGCCAGCGCCTCCTTTCCCCGCGCTTCGCGGCCTCCCCAAAGCACCCGGGCCCCCAGTGCATCGAAAGCGAGCTGGAACGCTCCAGCGCCTCCGTGGCGACCCTCCCGAGGGCGGGGTGGAAAGGACAGTCGAGGTAGACAGAGCAAAGCGTCCGAAAAGGAAGGACAACAAGCGTACCGATTGGACCCAGGCACCTGGAGGGAGCAACAAAGCGTTCAGGGAGGGAAGGGGAAGCGTTGAGGGCTAAAAGGAAGCGTCGAGGTGGAGAAACAAAGAACCCGTCCGATGATGGATCGAAGCAGGAGCAACAACAGCATTAGCAACAACAACAACAACAACAACAACAGCAGCAGCAACAACAACGACAACAGTAACAACAATAATAAACACAACAACAACAACAACAACAACAACAACAACAACAACAACAACAACAACAACAACAATAAGCTTACCCTCGTGCGCGCTGTTTCCACACGAAGCATGCGACCATCATGATAACCATCCACGTAATGGGGGACTCTTGTTCTATAGCGGGGTACGTTATTCCCATTCCCAAATATCCCTCCCAATGAGGTCTTGCAAACACCTCCTCCGAGGAATTTCAACAGATCCCGCCTCGAAAACACATGCCCTCGCCTTGCTGCGCCGATGCGAGACCGCCAGTGGAACCCCAGCCAAGGGTAAAGCACAAGGAAGTATCGAACGACAGGATTGCCCTGGTGGGGATGGGGGCCGTCGGCGGTGAGGCAAGGACCTGGCCCTGAATAGAAAGGGAGGAAGTCTAGAGCAGGGCAGCTGTTGCTGTTGGGAGCAGCGCCAATGCTGAAGAGAGTAGGGCGCTAGCCCAGCGTAAAGCAAAACGAAGTCTCGAGCGGGAACGCTGGTTTTGTTGGGACGGCGGCTTTCGGCGGCGAGGAGGAACACCGCCTTGAGTAAGAAAGGAGGAAGCATCGAACGGGAGCGCTGGTTTTGTCGGGACGGGGGCTGTCGGCGGCGAGGAACAGCACCATCCCGAGGAAAAAGTCTTGCTGCGAGCGGCGCCAATTCAAAAAAGAGTAGGGCGCCAGTCCAGCGTAAAACGGAAGGAAGTCTCGATTGTCTCGGGCGGGAGCGCTGGTTTTGTCGGGGCGGCGGTTTCCAGCGGCGAGGAGGAACACCGCCTTGAGTAAGAAGGGAGGAAGCATCGAGCGGGAGCCGTGGTCTTGTTGGGACGGGGGTTGTCGGTGGCGAGGAACAGCACCGTCTCCAGGAAAAAGTACCGAAATGGGTGTGGGTAACGCATGCGGGCGGTGGCACTGGGGCCTTCGGTGGAGCTCCCTATGGGGCCACGAAACGTGTGAGGTGTGTGCCGAAATGGGTGTGGGTAACGCGTGCGGGCGGTAGCACTGGGGCCTTCGGTGGAGCTCCCTATGGGGCCACGAAGCGCTGTACTGGGTGGGTGAAACGCAAAGAGGAGGGAGGAGGGAGGAGGAGGGAGGAGGAGGAAGGAAAGAAGTAAGGAGGAAGGAGGAGAACGCGGGGATCGTCTCTTCAAAACGAGGACCCAACACCACAGGATGGTTGGGGAAAAAAAGGAAGTCTCGAGCGAGAGCGTTGTTGTTGCTGGGGGCGGCGCCGATGAGAGAAAGAGTAGCGCGCCAGTCCAAGCTGAAAAGGGAGGAAATCTCCACCGGTAGCGCTGGATTTGTTGGGACGGCAACTTTCGGTGGCGAGCACGAGCACCGTGCTGAAGGAAAACAGAGGAAGCCTCGAGCGGGAGCGTTGTTCTTGCTGGGGGCGGCGCCAATTCAAAAGAGAGTAGGGCGCCAGTCCAGCATAAAACGGGAGGAAGTCTCGGGCGGGAGCGCTGGAATTGTCGGGACGGCGGCTTTCGGCGGCGAGGAGGAGCACCGCCTTAAGTAAAACAGGAAGGAAGTCTCGAGCGAGAGCGTTGTTGTTGCTGGGGGCGGCGCCGATGAGAGAAAGAGTAGCGCGCCAGCCCAAGGTAGAACGAAAGAAAGTCTCGAGCGGCAGCGCTGGTTTTGTTGGGACGGCGGTGTTAGGCGGCGAGCAAGAGCACCCGCCCTGATGGAAAAAGGAGAAGTCCCGAGCGGGAGCGCTGCTGTGGCTGGGGGGCCCGTTCTGGCGCCCCCCCCAAACCGCTCGAGCGTGAGCCTCATTTTTTCCATCAAAATGTAGCCGGCGCCGCGGCGAGAGCACCGAAGCGCCTTGGGGGGAGTCCAACCGTCATAAGTGTTCAGTAATTCACATTCAACAACGACGACAACAACCAACCATAATAATTGTTCAGTAATTCGCATTCAACAACAACGACAACAACAATCATTTTAACACTGTTCGCTCTTACTGGCACGCGTGTCTTGCACTCCGTATACCTCAACCCTCGACACCCGCCCACTCCGTATTCGATTGCACCCCCTTCCGGGGGGGGGACCTCTTCCTTGTCGGCCACTGGCTGAAGTGCGGAGAAACCTCGAGCGAGAGCGCCGTTCCTGAGTTCGGGGGCCTCTCTGGCGAGGAGCTCTCGGAATACATCCGATGAAATATCGAACGGGAGCCCTTGTCGCCGTCTCCGGGCCTCCACCAACGTGCCGGACTTACGGGAAAGTCTCACGCGAGAGCGCCGTTCCTGAGTTCGGGTGCCTTCTTGGCCAGGGGTTCTCGGAGTAAATCGTCAGGAAGTATCGAACAGGAGCCCTTGTCGTCGTGGCTGGGCCTCCGCCAACTTATTTGAATTGCGAGGAAGTCTCGAGCGAGAGCGCCGTTCCTGAGTTCGGGGGCCTCTCTGGCCAGGGTGTCTCGGGGTAAATTGTGAGGAAGTATCGAGCGGGAGCCGTTGTTGTCGTAGCTGAGCCTCCAACGGCCCACATTTAGACTTAAGCCAACGCTCGAGCGGTAACCTCGTTTTCAGAGAAAATGTAGCCGGCGTCGAGGCGAGAGCGCGCGGAGCCGTTTCGGGAGATCTACTATAACAATCAGTAAATAACAACAACAACAACAACAACAACAACAACAACAACAACAACAACAACAACAATCATTTTACCCGAACGCTCAGTGTTCTCACCAGTGCCAGGGTTTTCATGCGACGCGAGACAATACCCCCACTTCGTGGGGGGGCAGTTCAAGCTCTACCAAATATCCAAACGACTCTTCGCGACCACCCAAACCCAGCTTCCCGCCCTATGACGTTGGGACACTTCACTTCGTGGCGTGCGGACGACCGTGGCTACTACACTGGCGTGGGGTACACACCCACAGAACTTGGTCACTTATTCGGGGCGCGCGTGTGCCCAGCATCCTGCAATTGTGACATACAATACATGACACAGACAGACAGAGAGAGAGACAGAGAGCAGACAGAGAGAGAGACAGAGAGAGCGGAGTTGGTCACATTTTTGGGGCAAGTTCCTGAGATCGTCGTGTTTTTTGTTGGTCTTGCGCGCGCGAATGTCCACTTTACTTTTTTTTGCAAGGGAGTATTGAAATTTGATTATGTTAGAACAAGAAAAAGTAGCTCGCGCGAGCTCATGTAACATAAATGTTGAAAAACCATTGGTTTTGTGGGAGTCGGACAGCGCGCGCGGGATGAAATTTGGACATTTTTTTTTGAAAAACCATTGGGTTTTTGATGTTTTTATGTTGAAATCGTTACGAAACCTAAGGTTCTGGAAGGATTTCGTCTTGCGCGCGCGAATGTCCACTTTACCTTATTTTTTGCAAGGGATTATTGAAATTTGATTATGTTAGAACAAGAAAAAGTAGCTCGCGCGAGCTCATGTAACATAAATGTTGAAAAACCATTGGTTTTGTGGGATTCGGACAGCGCGCGCGGAAGGACATTTTGACAATTTTTTCTTAAAAAACCATTGGGTTTTTGATGTTTTTATGTTAAAATCGCTACGAAACCTAAGGTTTTGGAAGGATTTCGTCTTGCGCGCACGAATGTCCACTTTACCTTATTTTTTGCAAGGGATTCTTGCAATTTGATCAAGTAAGAACAAGAATTTTCATTTTCTATTGTTTTTTGCAAGGGAAAACGAGCGTCAACAAAAAACCGGATCCGGACACAATCCACTTTTCTGAAGCTTTCGCGAAAAAATGATGAAAATGTAGCTGCGGCCTAGGCGCGGCGCAGAGGTCGCGCACCAGGGGTCCCAACAATAATAATTCTTTTGAAGGAATAATATTCAACAACAACAACAACAACAACAACAACAACAACAATCACAACCACAACCACAACAACAACAACAACATCAACAACAACAATACCAACAACAAGCTCAGCAACAACAGTAACAATAGAAAACACTAACAACCACAGCAGCAGCAGCAACACAAACACCAACATCAACAACACCAACAGCAACAGCAACAGCAACAGCAACAGCAACAGCATCAGCAGCAGCAACAATAACAACCACAACTATCATGGAAGACTGTTCGTTCTTACCTGCTCGCATGCCTTTCAACACGCATATCCCAAACCCTCGGTACCCGTCATATTCGTCTTCGATCGTGCCCACCTTCGGGGTATATCTTCCCTACCGGCCGCGTGTAGCTGGCGCAGCCCCTGAAACAGGGGAAGAGGGGACGGATTGAAGGGGGAGGGAGAAAGATGGAGCACAAGAGATGCTAGCAGGAGGGGGGCTAGGACCAAAAAACACGTGGCAGAACCAGACGGGCCCATCAGGCGGGTAGATCCTGATGGGCGGGTCGGGAAGGCGGGCCCAGGCGGTCAAGTCTTTCAGACAGGCTTCTAAAACGTGAACATGAATCGCGAGGAAGTCTCGAGCGATATCGCGAGTCCCAAGTAAATCGCGAGAAAGGCCACGTGACTCCTAAGGGTTGGAGGCGCGACGCCTGAAAAAAATCCAGGGAGGTGTCCCACGCGAGAGCGCGAGCCCTGCATACATGATCAGGAAATCCCGCGAGGGAGCACGTATTTGGAAGAACTTGTGAGGAAGTATCAAGCGGGAGCCGTTGTCGTTGTAAATCGGTGGCCGAGGGCCCAGTTTGGTATCACCTCACTTCCCCTTGTGAAGAACAGGGTGCGAGCCCCAGGAGAAGGATCATTAACTCAAGAAATACTATGGTCCCCCGAGAGAGGGGATCAACAACAATAGTAATTGTGACAATGAGAAGTAGGAACTCAACAGCAAAACGCGGCCGCCAGCCAGGCCACGGGAAAAGAGAAGCATTCTGGACCCGACCTCGAGGCCCACAGACGGAGGGGAACAAAAAGAGGAGCTGAGGTCCGGCGGCGACGGCCAGCGACGACGACGAAGACGAGGGCAGACGGCGGCCACGACGCCGGCGACGACCGACAGGTGGTGAGGGCGGCGACGACGGTGACGACGACCGCGGCGGCTGACGCGCCAGGTGCAGCCATCGTGCCGCCATCAGGAACGCTGAGGTGGGTGCGACTTGCCATCGCTCGGATGTCCATACCCCATACTTGTTTCGGTGCCGTGCGTGTTTTTTTGGGGCTCGATGATCCAGGAGGCTCCTCGATGGTCCTCGCCGAGGAAAAATGCACGCGTATGCCAAGGAGAACGTTTACCTAGTCGGCGATTCGGCACTGGGCTGAGGAGGGGGGGGGGGCGGGGTCTGGCTCCAGACCTCTGCTCCGTGCGATGGTTTGCCACAGTGCGTCCTATAGGGGAGGCTCCACCTGCCCGAAACAGGCGCCAGAAACAGCCAAGACCCACTCCCAGGGGGGGGCGGGGGGGGGGTGCGGGGGCCCGCGCCGATCGGCCAAACCACGAATAAGACAACGACAACAAGACGCTGTTCTGTTTGCCTCGACGTCGTTCGTCGTCGTAGTCGTCGTCGTCGTCGTCGTCGTCGTCGTTGTCGTCGTCGTCGTCGTCGTCCGTCGTCGTCGTAGTCGTCGTCGTCGTCGTCGTCGTCGTCGTCGTCGTCGTCGTCGTCGTCGTCGTCGTCGTCGTCGTCGTCGTCGGTCGTCGGTGTCGTCGTCGTCGTCGTCGTCGTCGTCGTCGTCGTCGTCGTCGTCGTCGTCGTCGTCGTCGTCGTCGTCGTCGTCGTCGTCGACCGGGGCGGCCTGGCAACTGGGGCCCGCCAGAGACCACATCCGAGGGTCCACCAAGCGCACCAGCTTCCCGAGCTGCGCCCAGCCGTGGGCACGAGCCCCCCCCCCCCCAGAGGCCAACGACAGCTGTCTCGACTCGCCCTCCTCTGGCAAGCCTCCTCCTTCCTCCTGCTTCCTCCTCCTTCCTCCTCCTGCCTCCTCACCCCTCCTCCTCCTCCTCCTCCCCCTCCTCCTCCTCGTCCGCCTCCTTCCTCCTCCTTCCTCCACAGTCCTCCTCCTCCTCCTCCCTCCTGCTTCTTCCGCGTCCTCATCCTCCTCCTCCAGCTCCTCCTCCACCTCGTCCTCCTCCTCCTCTTCCTTCTCCTCCACCTCCTCCTTCTCATCCTCCAACTCTTCCTTCTTCTCCTCCTCCTCCTGCTCCTCCTCATCCTCCTCCTCCTCCTCCTCCTGCTCCTCCTCCTTCCTCCTCCCCCTCTATTCTTCCCTCCTCGTCCTCCTTCTTCTTCCTCCTCCGCCTCGTCCTGCTTTTCCCCTTCGTCCTTCCACGAGGCCCAGGAGCTCCTCCTCCTCCTCCTCCTCCTCCTCCTCCTCCACCTCCTCCTCCTCCTCCCCCTCCACCTCCTCCTCCTCCTCTCCCTCCTCCTCCTCCTCCTCCTCCTCCTCCCACCTCCCTCCTCCTCCTCCCCTCCCTCCTCCCTCTTCCTCCTCCCTCCCTCCTCCCTCCTCCCTCCCTCCTCCCTCCTCCCTCCTCCTCCTCCCTCCTCCTCCTCCTCCTCCTCCTCCTCCTCCTCATCTTATTATTATTCTTCGTCTTGTAAGTATTAATATTGTTATTATTAGTAGCAGTCGTATTATCATCATTATTATTATTAGTAGTGTTATTCGTATGTTTATTATTATTATTATTATTAGTATTAGTATTCGTATTATTAATATTACTACTATTATTATAATAATTAGTAGTATGATTATTATTCTTCTTCTTATTATTATTATAATTATTAGTATTATTATTATTATCATTAGTATTATTAGTATTATTATTGATAGTATTGTTATTATTGTTGATATTACTTAATTGGTAGAAGTAGTAGTACTCGTATTATGATTCGTAATAGTAGTATTAGTATTATTATTATTAACAGTCTTATTATCATTAGTAGTATTATCAATATTAGTAGTATTAGTATTATCATTATTATTAGTAGTAGTAGTAGTAGTAGTAGTAGTAGTAGTAGTATGTTCATCATTATTACTGCTATGTTTCGTCAGTAGTAGTAGTAGTAGTAGTAGTAGCAGTAGTAGTAGTAGCAGCAGCAGTAGTAGTAGTAGTAGTAGTAATAGTACGCTTATTGTATTTATTATTCTTAGTTTTCGTCTTATTAAGATCATTCGTATTCTTATTATTCTTACTCGTCGCCGTATTAGAATTATTATGATTGGTATTATTATTGTTAGTGTTAGTATTATTATTCTTGTTCGCATTCAAATGATTAGTATGGTCATCATTCTTAGTGTTCGTCTGCTTATGTTTTTTCTTCTTCTGATTCCTCCTCCTCCTCCTCCTCTTCCTCCTTCCTCCTCCTCCTCCTCCTCTTCCTCCTCCTCCTCCTTCCTCCTTCCTCCTTCCTCCTTCCTCCTTCCTCCTTCCTCCTTCCTCCTTCCTCCTTCCTCCTTCCTCCTTCCTCCTCCCTCCTCCTCCTCCTCCTCCTCCTCCTCCTCCACCTCCTCCCCCTCCTCCTGCTCATTCCCGTTCTTCCTTTACCGAGGCCCAGGAGCTCCTCGTCCCCTCTTCCTCCTCCTGCTCCTCCTCCTCCTCCTCCATCCTCCTCCTCCTCCTCCTCCCGTCCTCCTCCTCCCTTTCCTCCTCCTTCCTCCTCCTCCTCCTCCTCTTCCTTCTCCTCCTCCTCCTCCTCCTCCCGCCTCCTCTGATCTTTAGCGCCTCACTTGCAGGTGGCGGCATCCCGCCGCCCGCCGGCCGGCCTGGCGCCACCGGCCCTGGCGTCCGCGCGGACACCGGCGGGCGGTGGAACGCGGGCGGCCGCTTCGGCGTGGTGGGCACGAGGCCGGCCCCCTCAGTCGGGTGTTCGTCAGCAGGGGGCAGTACAGTCAAAAATCCCCAGCAAGGATGCAAGTCAAGGATGCAAGACCCTTGCACGTCCCACTCACCATGCAGAGCTCCTTGGACGTTGACGTTGGCTCAGGATGAGCGGAAGAAGCAGGGATACAAAAGCAGCCATGATGAAGCAGCGCATCATTACTATGCATGTTGACCCTCTCCCCGCCTACATTGTGTTTCTTCTTCGCCTCCGACACATCCGCCTTCTCCTCGAGTAACGCCATTCAAGTGTCGTTCGAACAACGGTCAGCGCCGACTCTCTCGCTCTACTTTGCGTTTCCACTGCGCGAGTTCTGCTTCGCTGTGGCATGGTCGGGCCGGGCGGACCCTGACGGGCGGGTCGGATCGGGCGGGCGGGACATGAAAGTATGATGATTCATGGAGCTGGCACGCGACAGCCCTAGCGGGCATGTCCAGTCGGGCGGGCGGGCGGCCCGGGCAGGGCGAGGCTTTGCGGGCGAGTAGGGTTGGGCGGGAGGCGGGCGGAACATGAAAGTATGATGCGTAATCGACTGGCACGCGAAAGCCCTAACGGGCGGCACGGGTCGGGCAGACGGATCCTAAGAGGCGAGTCGGGTCGGGCGGGCGGGACATTATCGTAAGACGCGTAATTTATGGCGCTGACACGCAAGAGTCCTAGCGGGCGGGTCGGCTCGGGCTGGCGGACCCCAACGGGAATGTCGGGTCGGGCGGACGCATAGGTCGTGTCGGGCGGACCACAACGGGCAGGTTGGGGCGCGCGGGCGGGACATTAAGATGTAATTCATAATCGACTGGCACGCCTGAACCCTACCAGTCGGGTCATGCCGGGCGGGCGGACCCTAACGCGCAGGTCGGTTCGGACGGGCGGGACGTCAAAGTATGATTCATCGTCGACGCGGCACGCGAGAACCCTGACGGGCGGGCCGAGTCGGGCGGGTGGACCCTAACGGGCAGGTCGGGTCGGGCGGACTGGCGGTCGGGTCGGGAGGACCATGACGGACGGGTCGGGTTGGGCGGGCGGGACATGGTTGGCTTGGGCAGGCGGGGCATTAAAGTATGATGCCAAATGGATTTGGCACACAAGAGTCCTAGCGGGCGTGTCCAGTCAAGCGGGCGGACCCTGGCGGACGGGTCAGGTCGGGCGGACCCTAACGAGCGGGTCGGGTCAGGCGGGCGGGACATGAAAGCATGATGCATAGTCGAGCTGGCACGCAAGAGCCCTAGCGGGCGGGTCCAGTCGGGCGGGCGGACCCTACCGGGCCGGTCGGGCCTCGCTGACGGGCGGGTCGAGTCGGGCTGACCACTGATCTTGACGCGCGGGTCGGGTCGGGCGGGCGGGACACGAAACCATAGTGCATAATCGAGCTGGCACGCAAGAGCCCTACCGGGCGGGTCCAGTCGGGCGGGCGGACCCTAAGGAGCGGGTCGGGCCGCGCGGACGGGCGGGTCGGGTCGGGCTGACCACTGACTTTCACGGGCGGCTCGGGTCGGGCGGGCGGGACACGAAACCATGATGCAGAATCGACCTGGCACTCGAGATCTCTAGCGGGCGGGACCAGTCGGGCAGGCGGACCCTAAGGAGCGGGTCGGGTCGGGGGAAAAGGCGGGTCGGGTCGGATCGGGCTGACCCTAACGGGCGGCTCGGGCCGGGCGGGCGGGAACATGAAAGCATGATGTATAACCGAGCTGGCACGCGAGATCTCTAGCGGGCGGGGCCAGTCGGGCGGGTCGACCCTAACGGGCGGGTCGGGTCGGGCGGACTTTAGAAGGCGGATCAGGTCGGACGGGAGGCTGAGGGATAGGGGGAGAGGGAGGAGGAAGAGGAGGAGGAGAAGGAGAAGGAGGAGAGGAGGAGGAGGAGGAGAGGAGAGGAGGAGGGAGGAGGAGGAGGAGGAGGAGGAGGAGGAGGAGGAGGAGGAGGAGGAGGAGAGGAGGAGGAGGCGGAGAGGAGGAGGAGGAGGCGGAGAAGGATGGGGAGGAGGAGGAGGAGGAGGAGAAAGGAGGAGGAGGATGAGGAGAAAGGTGCAGGAGGAGCAGGAGGAGGAGGAGGAGGAGGAGGAGCAAGATCGAAGGAGCAGGAGGAGGAGGAGGAGGAGGAGGAGGAGGAAGAGGTGGGAGAGCCGGAGCGGGAAGGCCCCGCGCGCCCCCGATCTTCTGAGAGGCCCACGAGGCCGGCGCCCAGATTCACCGTGCCCGGCACCACCTTTGGCCGCGACGGCGCGGCCGGCGTCCTCCGGGAGAGGGAGCACGCGGGGGGGCGCGCGCGCGCGCCCGCGGGCCGCCCCGCGCCCGGGCCTCCTCGGGGAGCGCTCGTGCCTCCTGGGGGGATCGACGCTCGGTCCATGCCCCTGCGGCTGCTCCCCGCTCTGGCTTCCAGGGGGGGGGGGGGGGGCAGGGCCTGGGTAAGAGAGCCTCGGCCTTCCGAGGCTGCACACTTCTCTCCGTGCCCCCGCCCCGCCTCCTCCAACGAGCTCTGGCGTGGAGCAGCGGCACAGGTGGGATGACGGTCGCCTGTCGCCGTCGTCCGGCGTCCCAGCACCCTTCCTCGGTATCCTCGCCTCCCAGAGGCCGCCCACGGGTGGCATCAGAGCACAACCCGGAGCAGAGAGCCGGGTCCCATTTTCGGGGCCGAGAGCTCTGGGGTTAGGTCGGGCATATCCTCTTACAGGCGGATTTCTGAAGAAAAATTAAAACAGTCAAGTAAGATTCAACCATAGTCAGAAATAGTCGAAGAATTTTATTTCTGTTACTAGTCTTGCTTACTCCTCCTGTACGAGGGACATTCCCGATTCAACACACCCTGAGCAAAGGGCTGGGTCCCTTTTTGGGGGGCCGGGAGCTCCGGGGGGGGAGGCGTCGGAGCCTCGCGCAGCCACGGAGGGCCGCAGGAGCGAAGGGGCGCTCCTCTGGCCACGGCGAGCCTCGGCCACGAAAAAGGGTTAAGTCGGGCGTGTCCCCCTACAGGGTGATTTTCGACGAAAAATAAAAAATACCACAAAAATGCCCCAAAAGGGCAAACAAATATTCAAAAAATAGTCCCCAGACTATTTTTGGATTATTTTGGGATTATTTGGGAGGCATTTTATTCTCGTCGAAAATCCCCCTGTAGGGGGACAGGCCCGACTTACAACAAGGGCTCCCCGACCTGCACCCAAAGAGCGGCCCGACATGCAGCGCACCTCCAGAGCCCCAGAGGGTCCGCCCGCAGCGGCGCGACCGCAAGAGAAGCAGGCGCCGCTCCCAGAGCTGTCCAGGTTGGCTCCAAGGTCGCCCCCGAAAGGCGCAGGACGGCGGCTCAGGGCGAGGCCTTCAGAAGCCAAGGAGCCACCGAAAATCACCGGCGGGATCCATCACTTACCCTTCTACGGCTTTTCGGCCGCAGCTCGACTCTAGACCTGCCTCCCCCCATTCCCCCCTCTCAACCAATGTCCTCCCCCGCGACCCCGCCCCGCCTCCCTCTCCTCCACTCCACTCCGTTCCCACCCCCTGCCCCTCACCCTCACCCTACGCCTCCCGCTCCCATCGCCTACCCCGTGCGAGTGCGAAAGCGCTCGAGAGGTCTGAATGGCATCTGGAGCCGCACCAAATCCAGGCGAGGCTACGGAAGGTTCGTCGCTCGTGACGGCTTTTGCGCTGGATTCCGACACCGCGCGGACCGTTCAGTCTTGAACGATCGCGGCTTTCTGATTGCGCAGATCGCTTGGACATCGGCCGATTCTGGGCCACTGGCAGCCCTCAAGCCCCTGAGCGCCCGCGCCAATGGTTGCCGACGCGTGGGCGCAGCGCGAACCTACCATTGATACGATCTTCATTGAATGACCGCCACCGCGAGGGCCTACGTGAACCGACTCGTGGCGTGCGGCGCGCACCGGCCTTGCGAGGCCCAGCCTGTCGCAACGCACACCGGGCGCCTGCCATATCGAACCACCAGCCCCACCACAAGCACGACGGCGTGATTAGAAGAACAGAAGAAACGCAGAAGAAACGCCATACGCATAAACTGTTGACGCTCCGCGCAGATGTCTTGGATCTGCGCTGGACCCCTCCCCCCTGGCGCGCAGAGCGCGCCAGGGGCGGCGCCGGAGGCGCCGCCGGGGGGGGCCCAGCGCGGATCCAGGAAATCCGCGCGGAACGCCAAACGTTTATGTTTATGGCGTTTATTATTATTATTATTATTATTATTATTATTATTATTCTTATAATTATTATTATTGTTATTATTATTATTATTAGTATTATTATTAATATTATTATTACTACTACTATTATTATTAGTATTATTATTATTAGTATTAGTATTAGTATTATTGATATAAATAGTACTATTATAATAATAATTATTATTATTAGTATTATTATTCTTATTCTTATTATTATTATTCCTCGTAATACTATTATTGTTATTATTACTATTATTATTAGCATTATTATTATTACTATGATTATTATTAATATTATTATTATTATTCGTCTTCTTCTTCGTCTTCTTCTTATTATTATGCTTCTTCGGGTGATGGAGAGCGTGGGCTGAAAGGCCTTGGCGCTATTTCTGCCGGGGCACGGCGAGGTCCAGGCCCGCTTGCCTCGTCCGCGCCTCTGCAGAGTAACTGTGCCGAGACCTCAGCCTTGCTCGCGAAGGACCCGCCGCGCCAGGTCCAGCGCCGCGCCGTCGAAGCCCTCCGGGAGGCCCCATCCGCCCTCCAACCTCTTCCCCCTCGGAGGAAGGAGGGGGGGACAGGAAGGGGGGGGAGAGAGGGGGAGAGAGGGGCGTCAACCGAGAGGTCGCCTCCGATCATGCCTCTGCTGCTGCCTGGTCGAGGCATCCTCGGTAGGCCACGCCGTTATCGCGATCGAGAAGCTCGCTTCGGGGATAAGCGTCATTCTCGGAGCTGCTATGCCGCCTAGAGTAGAGGAGACGACGAAGCCGGTACAGCGACGCAGCGAAGCCTGTCGGGGGAGGGCGGCGAGAGGGGAGACGAAGGAGGAGGCCTTGGAAAGCTGTTGACAGCGCAAGCTATGGAAAATCCTCCCATGGGACGAAGATAGCAGCAGCTGCGGAAAACGGTTCGTGCGCACACGAGCACACAACCACTCGACCGAGTCCCTGAGAGCCCAGCTCTCAAGGACCACCGCCCTCCGCTATTCTCACGCGGGTGGGGGCCTGGCTCGAAGCGGCTCCGCTCTTTCCCCACCTCAGGTGCCAAGCCTGGACGTTGGACGGAGCTCTGCAGGGCCAACCCTTCGGAGCTGGATCTGCGCATACTTGGCACACCGTACTCGGGGTCGGCCCCGCGCGGGCCTGTCGCGGTACCCCAGAGAGCGTCGCGGGCGGAAGCGAACTCTCGAAGGTCGCTCCAGCTCTCTCGGGGCTAGACGCCCGCATTCGGGCGCCACGCCCGCCTGCAAGCTCCTGCGGCCGCAGAGGCGCTGCACGCATCTCACGCGCCCGTCGGCGGCCTCACGGAGGCCGTGCTGGAGGACGCAAACCCTGACGCGCGTTTGGCGGCCGGACTGCGGCGGCAGGTGGGCCCACGCTCGCGTGCGAGCCGGGCCTCCGCCAGCGCGCGCCCCATGTTCATCAGGCCACGCTTGGCCTCGGCGCAGGCGTCGTCCAGAGGCGCCTCGTCATGGGTGCTCTGCGGCTACAAGTCGAGGCGTTTGTGACCGCCTCGGCGGAGAACGACTTGAGGTCGATCCGCGACTCACCCGCCGTCCGAAAGGCGGTGGGGACATCGTGGTGGGCTCTCACTTCGAGAGAGGCGCAGTCAGTGGCACCCTCGCGCCCCACTTGGCGTCAAGGCCATGCGTCGGCCCACGCTGGGCTAGAGACGCACGCGCAGCAGCGTGCTCGGGCGGTCTGCACCGCCGCGTCGTCTCTCTCGGGAAGGGATGAATACCGTGAGAATGCTGCGCCCGTTGCAGTGGACTAGAGTTCAGCTGCGTGGGCAATAGGTGGGAGCTGCGCGCCGAAAGTGCATGCCAAGTTTCTGATCGCGCCACCGCCGCTCCCGCCCCTCCTGCGCCCAGAGGGCTTGCTCGTCGAGACAAGCCGCATCCTGCCACGAGCTGCTCGCATTCGAACTTGGAAGAGGGACGGCGGGAAGTCGGTCTCCCCGACAAGGGCCCGCGCGATCCTCTTCGCGGGAGCGCGCGCGATGTCGGCGCTGGACCGAACGGAGGGCGCGGGGCCAGATCACAGAACTGGCCGAGGTGATATTCACTCTGCTGGGGGCAAAGGGGAGTAGCTCGTTCACGGCCAGCCGCGATTGCAGACCAGTGCCCCAGTCGGCGCGGCTGGGCGCCGGGCACCCCGCACAGCTGGCAGGCGCCTGCTCGAGGAACTTCGACGCCCGCAGCTCGGACGGCACATCGCCATCGCAATTGCCTTGCGCACGCCCGCACATCGGAGAGGACGGAGAGGGGAGGGAAGATGAGGGAGAGGAAGAGGGACAGGAGGAGGAGGAGGATGGATGAGGAGGAGGAGGAGGAGGAGGGGAAGGAAGGAGGAGTAGTTGCAGTAGCAGTACCTCCGAGGACGAGGTGGTTCTTACTCCCTGTTCGAACTGTTACGCCACTATCCTGCGGCCTCGGCGCGTGGCCCTGAACGTTCACGCCCCCAGGCGCTGCCGCCCCCATGCTCGCATCCCCCACCTGCCCCTCCACACCCTCTCAAGCAATTCCTGAAGTCAATCCTTCGACCCTCGATCCTTGGAGCCCCTGGAAGTCATCCGTCCTCCTTCTCCTCCTCCTCCGCCTCCACATTATCTACGCTCTCCAAGAATGGTATCTAGTTATTAATCAAGGTTCAACAGGGACTCTTGGAAGCCCCCCAGAGGCGATGCCGAAACGAGGGCCCCACTCTTGAGTAAAGGTGAGGAAATATATAACGGGAGCGACGAGGAAGGACGGAAGGGGAAGGGAGGAGGGAGGAGGGGGGAGGGAAGCAGGAGGAGAGAGGAGACAAAGGGGACGAAAAGGGAAAGGAGCAGGGAAGAGGAGGGAGGAAAGAGGGACGGGAGAGAGAGGAGGGAGGAGGAAAAAGAGGAGGGAGTGGAGGAGGAAGAGGGAGGAACAGAGAGGGGGAAGAAGGGAGGAGGAGGAGGAAGAGGAGGAGGAGGAGGAGGAAGAGGAGGAGGAGGAGGAGGGAGGAGAGGCAAAGGAGGAGGAGGAGGAGGAAAGGAGAGAGAGGAGGAAGAGGAGGGAGGACGGAGGGAGGAGGAGGAGGAGAAGGAGAGAGAGGAGGAGGAAGAGGAGGAAGGAGAGAGGAGAGGGAGGAGGGAGGAAAGAGGGACGGGAGAGAGAGGAGGGAGGAGGAAAAGAGAAGGGGGTGGAGGAAGGAAGAGGGAGGATGAGGAGGGAGGGGGGTGGAGGGAGGAGGAGGGGGAGGAGGAGGAGGAGGAGGAGGAGGAGGAGGAGGAGGAGGAGGAGGAAAAGGAGGACGAGGACGAGAACGAGGAGGAGGAGGAGGAGGAGGAGAAAAGTGCGCCAGTCCATCGTAAAACTGGAGGAAGTCTCGGGCGGGAGCGATGGTTTTGTTGGGACGGGGGCTGTCGGCGGCGAGCAAGAGCACCGCCTTGAGTACAAAAGGGAAAACGTCTCGAGCGGGAGCGTTGTTGTTGCTGGGGGGCGGCTCCGATGAGAGAAAGAGCAGCGCGCCTGTCCAAGGTAAAACGGGAGGAAGTCTCGAGCGGGAGCGCTGGTGTTGTTGAGACTCGAACGGGAGCGTCGTTGTTGTTGGGGGCCGGTTTGGGCGGTCCCCCAAACCGCTTGAGATTGAGCCTCATTTCCAATGAAATGCAGCCGGCGCCTCGGCGAGAGCGCCAGGGCGCCTGTAAGGGGTCCAACAATAATATTTGTTCGGCAATTAGCAGTCATCAACAACAACAACAACAACAGCAGCAGCAGCAGCAGCAACAACAACAACAACAACAACAACAACAACAACAACAACAACAACAACAACAGCAACAACAACAACAACAACAACAACAACAATCACAACCACAACAACAACAACAGCAGCAGCAGCAGCAGCAGC
>CAUYUJ010016462.1:0-20000 GCA_963575745.1 Prorocentrum cordatum | reverse complement strand
GCACCAGCAACCAGCACCACCAACCACCCACCACCACCACCACCACCCCCACCCACCACCACCACCACAACCACGCACACACGCACGCACAGCACCACGCGCACCACCATCCCACTAGTTACGCACGCGCGCGCTGAGCCACATGTCCGCTACGCACGCGTCCGTCGGGGTGGGGGGGATAGAGAAACAATCAGCGCCATGGAAGGGATGGGAGGGAGGGGTAGGACGTCAGATAAGACGCGGCGCACCAGCTTGCCCTACCCCCCCCCCGGGCCTGGAGAGGGGGGGCCGCGGGTCGTCAGGGGGGTCAATTTCGACTCCTGGGAGGGCTAAAAAACAACACCCTTCACGAGGATTCTGGCCCCGACGGGGGGGGGGCAGAAAAAATGCTCTCCTCTTCTTTGAAACCAAAATCGTTGATTTTACTACGGTTTCGGCCCCATTGTGGCCTTCTGAGGGGGCAGCGCTCCTCTTCCTTCATAGCAAAATCATTGATTTTACGAAGGTGTTGGCCTCATTTTCTCCTTCTCAGGGGGCAGCGCTCACTTGCGCTTCTGAGGAGGTCGCAAGAGGCCCCACTATGGCCCCAAGAGGCCCCCAGGAGGCTCCCAAGAGGCCTCCAAGAGGCCCCCAAGAGGCCCCCAAGAGGCCCCAAGAGGCCCCCAAGAGGCCCCCAAGAGGCCCCCAAGAGGCCCCAAGAGGCCCCAAGAGGCCCCCAAGAGGCCCCCAAGAGGCCTCCAAGAGGCCCCCAAGAGGCCCCAAGAGCATCCAAGAGGCCCCCAAGAGGCCCCACGAGGAGCCCGAACGACTCACACCAGGACGAGGGGCCCGAACGACTCGCACCACGAAGAGCCCGAACGACTCACACCACAAGGAGGGGCCCGAACGACTCACACCAGGACGAGGCGCCCGAACGACTCACACCACGAGGAGCCCGAACGACTCACACCACGACTCGGGCCCCGAACGACTCACACCACGAGGAGCCCGAACGAGTCACACCAGGAGGAGGGGCCCGAACGACTCACACCAGGATGAGGGGCCCGAACAACTCACACCACGAGAAGCCCGAACGACTCACACCATGACGAAGAGCCCGAACGACTCACACCACGAAGAGCCCGAACGACTCACACCAGGAAGAAGGGCCCGAACGACTCACACCAGGACGAGAAACCCCAAACGACTCAAATCACGAGGAGCGTTTTCTCTCCCTCCTCCTCCGCCTCGTCCTTCTCCCGCTCCCCCCACAAGGAGGATGTACAAGGAGGCGGGAGGAAGGAGGAACAGGGGAGATATGCGGGGCCAAGCGGACACACGCCTGAAAAACACGACTGTCGGCATGCTTCGCGAATGTTGCTGCTGTGAGATGGGCTGGTGGGGATACGCGAAGCGTAAAGAATTTTCAGAAATGAGAGTTCAACGGCTCCCGCCTGATACTTCCTTCCTCACATGTTATGAAAATCCTAACAATTTGCCACCGAATAGCGGCTCCCGCCTGATACTTCCTGACAATGTTTTGCAGAATCGCGCTCTCGCTTTGGACTTCCTTGCAACTTACCACCGAACCGCTTCGCTTGAGATTTTCTCACAGTTCATTATGATGCCGATCCTCGACACCAAGGAGTCGCGCTCCCGCTACATGCTGCCTGGCGGTTCAAGCAGGCCTAACGCTTCAACGAGCCGCCCGCTCGACCCGCCCGTCGGGGCCTGCCCGCCCGACCAGCCCGTCAATGACTGCAGTCGCCGCTCGCTGCCCTTCGCCCGCCTTCGATGCCCCTCGCTGCCCGCACGGGTTCCGCGGTCGCCTTCGATCGCTGCCCCTCGCGGCCCCGTTGCTGCCCTCAGTGGCCCTGTCGCTGCCCTTTGTGGCCCCGCATTATATGCCCTTCGTGGCCCCCGCTCGCACGCGCCCATCGTGGCCCCATACGCATGCCCTTCGTAGCCCCGCTGTCGCCCTTCGTGGCCCCCTCGCTGCCCTTCGTGGCCCCTTTGCTGCCCTCAG
The DNA here is from genome assembly GCA_963575745.1 of Prorocentrum cordatum. Classification (NCBI taxonomy): domain Eukaryota; class Dinophyceae; order Prorocentrales; family Prorocentraceae; genus Prorocentrum; species Prorocentrum cordatum. The sequence continues at coordinate 17,995 of CAUYUJ010016462.1, read as the reverse complement.
TGGCCCCGCTGTCGCCCTTTGTGGCCCCGTATACGAATGCTCTTCGTGGCCCCCGCTCGCATGCGCCCATCCTGGCCCCATCCGCATGCCCTTCGTGGCCCTGCTGTCGCCCTTTGTAACCCCCTCTCTGCCCTTCGTGGCCCCGGTGCTGCCCTCAGCGGCCCCGTCGCTGCCCTCTGTGGCCTCGTATGTTATGCCCTTCGTGGCCCACGCTGGCTCTTTTCACGATTTACTTGGGAATCACGCCATCGCTCGAGAACTTCCTCGCGATTCATGCAGGACCCACGCTTCAGCAACCCGCCTGCTCGACCCCGTCGCCTGGGCCCACCTTCCCGACCTGCCCGCTATGGGTCTGCCCACCCGATCTGCCTGTCTGGTTCTACCACTTGTTTTCTGCTCCTTGCCCCCCTCTTGCTAATTTCTCTCGTTCTCCATTCTTCTCCCTCCCCCATTCCACCAGTCCTCTCTTCCCTTGTTTTAGGGGCTGCACTAAATACACGTGGCAGGTAAGGAAAATATGCCTTCAAGGGGGTACGATCGAAGACGACGAGGGCGGAGACCGAGGGTTTGGGATATACGTATTGGTTGGCACGTGAGCTGATAGGAGCGAACAGTCTTAAACTGATTGTTGTTGTTGTTGGTGGTGGTGTTGTTGTTGTGGCCATGTGGCCCATGCACTCGCCGGCCTGGCGGCGACAACCTCCTGGCCGCGGCCGCCCACGTGGACACCGAGCTGCGGACCACGGGCTGACCACGCGGCCTGCCCCCGTGGCCTGTCAACCAGACATGCTCTTGCAGCGGGTGCGCAGCCTGTGGGCCGCCTGTCTCTTGGCGGGCTCCCCACGCGGAGCGGTGAGCGCAGCCTGCCGTGCCCGCACGCAGGGAAAGCACTTGCAGCCAATTCGTACCATCAGGATGCGCGGTAGGGATGCAAAGAGCCTTGGACGCCCATTTCGAAGCTTTCCGAGCGCGGCGTGGCGAACGAAAGTGGCCCAGGACAGAAGACGAGGAGGCAAGGATGCAAGGGTACCGTGGGGAAGGCTGCCCGTCCTAACTTATGCGGGTTGACTGTACCTCGGTCGTGAAGTCGAGGAGGGCAGTGGGCGCGACGACGGCGCCGCTGAACCGTCCGAGGTGCCCAAGGTTCAGGAGTCTTGGCTGGCACGTCTTCGTCCTGAGAGGGAAGATCGGCTGCACTTGCGCGCCTGGTCGGCCGATACTCATGCCATTGCTGCTGGAGGGTTGCCGCGAGTGCAGCGCGGAGACCAGGTGGCACTACATCAGGTTTGTTCGGCGGTTCTGCCTTCCATACGGAGGATCCAACTCGTCGTAGTGCGTTTGAAACAAAATAATGGGCACGCAGAGCAAGCCGACCTGGCCGTCGCCTCGCCCAAATTTTAGCCCAGCGGTGTAGCATGCGGGCTCCTCTGAGCTGATCCTCCGCCAGGGCCTCGCACCACCCGTTGACCGTGGGTGGGTCCGCTGAACACGGCTCTGAGAACGTAGTCCTCTAGCTGTGCCGCAAGCTCGATCTGTCTGATGAGGCTGGCTTCAGTTCCTGGCTCGCTTCCCGAACGAAGTTGTTTCGACGAAGTAGATCACGGCGCGATTGCCGAAATCCGCAAATATCGTCAACTGGCGACCCGGGGTCCGAGAAGCAGTCACCAGGTCAAGGTCCGAGTCGTCCGGGGTTGTCGCAGCTGCTATAATTACCCACCGACTCTCTGTGGGCTCTTTTCTGGCTAACTCCACAGCGTGGGCTGGGGTGCCGGCTTATGATGCAGACCTGTGGCCGACAGGGGGACTCAGCAAGACGTCCTGGCGCATAGCACATGACGAAAATCCTGGGCCTTGCGGGCTTACATCCTTAGCCGAAGCTGGAGGGCCGTTTTCATTACGCTGAACTGTCCGTCTGCGCGGGACGGGTAGTCCTGCGAGACCATCTGCACGCCGCCGGGTGAGGGCACCGGCCGCCCCCACGGTCGGGGACTCACCAGATACGGCGTTCGTCGTCGTCGTCGTCGTCGTCGCCGTCGTCGTCGTCGTCGTCGTCGTCGTCGTCGTCGTCGTCGTCGTCGTCGTCGTCGCCGCCGTCGTCGTCGTCGTCGTCGGCCGTCGTCGTCGTGGCCGTCGTCGTCGTCGTCGTCGTCGTCGTCGGTCCCCTGTCCGTCCCTCATGGGGGTCGGGTGCCGCACAGTCAGCGTTGCCGTCGGGGCCTCACCAGATCTGGCGCTCGGGTGGGTGAGGCCATCGGCCATCCCTCTCGGCCTGGGCCTCACCAACGCAGATCCCATGTGGGCGAGGGCATCGGCACCCCCCCCTAGCGTGGTGCTCACCTGCTCCAGAGCTCTTGCGGCGGGCGCGTGCCAGGCCGCGCGCAGTGGCCGACAGGAGGGAGGAGGAGGAGGTAGGATGAAGAAGGAGGAGAGCAAAGGATGAGGAGGAGAGGAGGAGGAGAGGCAAAGGATGAGGAGGCAAAGGAGGAGGAAGAAGAGGAGGAGGAGGAGGAGGAGGGAGGAAGAGGAGGGAGGAGGGAGGAGGAAGGAAGGGAGGAGGTGAGGATGAGGATGGAGGCATGAGGATGGGAGGAGGATGCAGAGGAGGAAGGGAGGTGGGAGGAGGGAGGTAGAAGGAGGGGAGGAGGAGGAGGAGGAGACGGAGGAGGAAGGGGAAGAGGAGAGACGACGGGGACGAGAGCGCGCTCCAGGCCCCTGCGGGCTGCTGAGAGACAGCCTGGCCTGGCCGACCGGCCGCGCACCACGCACCACGGCCACGGCCAGAAGCCGCCACGCAGGCGCGCCGCGGGCTGGCCCTCGCCGCGGTCGTCGTCCGAGGCGGAGGGGAGGAAGGGAGGAGGAGGAGGAGGAGGAGGAGGAGGAGGAGGTGGAGGATGAGGAGGAGAGAGAGAGAGGAGGAGGAGGAGAGGGAGAGGAGGAGAGGAGGAGGAGAGGAGGAGGGGAGGAGGAGGAAGATGAATTGGGAAAAGGAGGAATAGGAGGAAGGAGGAATGGGAGGGGAGTATGGAGGAGGTCGGAGGGAGAGGGAGGAGGGGAGAGATGGGAAGGATAGGAGGAGGAGAGGAGGAGGAGGAGGAGGAGGAGGAATGGAGGGAGAGGAGGAGGAGGAAAAGGAGGAGGAGGAGGGCAGGAGGAGGAGGAGGACCACCCGCCCCTGCTCGCCGCCTCGGGCGAGGGCGTCGGCCACCCCCCCCCCTCGGAGGGGGGCCTCGCCTTGCCCCGGCGCCAGGGGGCCGTGCTGGCTGTGAGCCTCCGCCTGGCGCGCTCTGCCCCCTGGCCCAAAGGGAGGTCGACGAAAAATCAGCACGAGATCGTCCGTCGTAGAGTTTCCACGTCGCGGAGATGTTCTCGTCACCGAGATGAGCCAGGAAGGGCAGATCCAGGAATCCGCTACTCCTCAGGAGGGCGATCCCAGTCGTGCAGTGTACGCACAAGCGAACCCAGCGGGACAGGTGCCCCGCCACTGGAAAAACAAATGAATCCCATCGCGATTCGAGGAGAGTTTCATCGCCATGGGCAGGAAAGGAGGTCGACGAGAATTGCCAGAGGCCTGCCATCGAACGGTTTTCGCGGCGCGAAGATGTCAGGGTCGGCGGGGGCTGGGGGGCTCTCGCGGGCCCTTCTGGACCGTCTTGGGGCGGACGCCCTTGAAACCGAAAAAGCGAAGGCCCGGAGGAAACCAATGACTTTCCGTCGATTTCCCACCTCCCTGGCCCGATTCCAAAACCGATGGCGCTCGGGTCGGCGGGCCTCCGCAGGGTCGGTGTGCACGAAGCGGTCCCACAGTGGGCCGTCCCCCGCCGCGAGGATCGGCTTGTCGTCCTGGGGCCGTGCGGCCCGGGCGCAGGACTGATCCTCCACCCGCCCATCCCCGCCCCCCCCTCCAGTTTGGGAGAGCTTCGAGCCGGGGGGCGGGGCGCTTCGGACCCCCTTCGTGACTTCCTGTCGCGGGCGAAGAACGGTATAGCGTAATTTGTCGGACCGTTCTTCGCCCCAGAACTCCTCCCAGCCTACTCAGAAGTCGCCACTTCCGCGATGCGTTCAGACTGCCCCGCGCGCGGGGTGAACGACACCCCGCGCCCGGGGTGAACGGCCCCCCTTTCTCCGCGCTGCAGTTCACATAGGTACGATTATGCCCCTTATCGCTCGTGCTTCCAGACGAAATCATACCATCCCAGGCGGCCGGGTATCGACCCCCCCCCATCCCTGTCCAAATAAAACATCATGATTGCTCGAGAGCCCCTTGCACCAGCAACACGACAAAATCCACGCGCGCACATGTAGAAATGAAGCCAAACACATTCATGGCGCAAGCAGTGTGTTAATGCGCAACATTTAGACACGAAGCCAATCAAGTATGTGGCATCAGAAGTTTGCTGAATCCTGCCCGCCCTCCTTCGCAGAACCCACATGGCAACTACATGATGTCGGCCATCTCGCCCCGAACCCGCAAGTGTCATGGGTCGACTTCCTGGGCTCTGTCACCGAGTGGCGGCCTCGTTTCTTCTCCAGTTTCCGACGAGCACCAGTTAAATGTCAAATGTTGACTTTAATCGCCCGGTTGTTTGGGGGTCGTTGCAAGCGCAATATCGTTTTGAACAGTGTTTGGGCCGAGTTCTGCGTTTACTCACCGAGCGGTGCACCCGCGTTGTGATCTGGCATGGGGCCCGTGAGAGGTCCCGCGGCAATTGACACCCGGCAGGCCACAGGCGCGCGTCGCCACGCGAACGCGTCTCGAGACCCTTCGGAGACAAGCTGTTGTCGAAGCACTTTCAGATAGGGTTCCCTCCTCGTCCTCAGCAGCCACATCCAGATAGGGTTCCCTCCTCGTCCTCAGCAGCCACATCAGCGCCATGGCATCACCGCCGTGCTCGTGATCACCGAGCAGTGCAATTGCCGCGGCCATCAGCACAAGCAAATTCATCATCGGCACGCGGACATCATCATCATTATCATCATCATCATCATCATCATCATCATCATCAGCAGCAGCAGCATCATCATCAGCATCATCATCAACATCACCATCATGATTAGCATCAGCATCATCATCATCATCATCATCATCATCATCAAGATCAGCAACAATCAGGTAGGAGCCAAAACAAATCGCATCATCAAGCAGCAGCAGCTCCATAAACAGCACCATCATCCAGCAATCATCATCAGCAATATCCACTAGCACCAGCACAATCAGCAAACAACATCCTCAATCATCGCATATCCTCATCCTCCAAAAAAATCCAATAATCCTCATAAAATCTCCTCATTTCCTCATATCACCTCATCCTCCTCCGCATACCACTCCTACCTCACTCAATACCTCAACCATCCACAAGCAATCCTTCATCCTCATCCTCATCCTCATCCTCATCATCATAGTCAGCACTCATCGCCGACGTCGTCGCCACAGCAAATCGTCGTCGCCGTCATTTTTGTGGCCGTTGCCGTCGTCAAAATTCGACGTCTCATCACTCGCACCAACCACATCATATTCAACAATCAATCATCCATCGCGCTAAATAAAAATCCCAATTCCCACCAACTAAAAATTATCCCAATCGCTAATTAAATTATTCCCACCAGCCCGCTGGGACGTGAGCGGTTTGGGGCGTGTCCTCTTCCAAGCCCCCTTCTCCCCCTTCGGGGAGGGGTCTTACCCCTCCACCGACCCCCCTCCCCCTGGACCTGGAGGGGGCCCCACACGGCCCCCGAGGCGCCCAAAAGGGTGTGCCAAGGCAGCCCCGAGAGGGCCCCAGGAGGCCCCCGAGAGGCTCCCGAGGGGCCCCCGAGAGGCCCCCAAGGGGCTCCCAAAGAGACCCCCACGAGGCCACCCGGAGGCGCCCAGGACGCCCCCCAAGAGGCCTCGACGAGAGGGCCAAACTCATCTCATTCTACGACGGTTTTGGCCACACTTCGGCCTCCCAGTGGGGGGGGGGGCGCAAAAAAAAGTACCCCGCCTCCTTTGATCGATTTCCTCTCCAAGATGGCCGGCCCCAAGATGGCCCCTTGAGGCTGCCAAGAGGGTGCCCCAAGACGGCCCCGAGAGGCGGCCCCCGCTGATCCCGGGCTGATTCGCTGCCTGGCCTGTGGAGCCTTCGCCTGGGGTGCAGTGCGGTCGGTCGCTCTCCCAAGGTTGCCACCCCAGTGCTGCTGGGCCTGGGCTCCGTCAGCAGAAGCGAAGGCTCCAGGCAGGTCTGTCTCCGAGGTGGCTTTCGAAGTGTACTCTGGGTGGCGCCTCGGGCCCTTTGAGCAGCCCTCGGCCTTGGACCTCTCTGCCCTGGCCCCGGCCATGGAGGAGGAGAGAGGAGGAGTAGTAGGAGGAGGAGGAGGAGGAGAGAGGAGGAGGAGGAGGAGGGCCGAGAGGAGGCGAGGAGGAGGGATGAGGAGGGCGAGATAGAAGCGAAGGAAGCAACGCGAGACCCCCCCCCCACTTCCCCGCCCCGCAGGCGGTCTTTCGGCCAGGTCCGCCATAGGGAGCCTGGCATGACGCCGGGTCGGCTCCTGGCGCACTCCGGCCTCACGTTCGAGGGAGCCTCCCGCACGGGGAGAGAGGCCCAGGCCCGCGCCGACCGAGCCGGCAGTGGGGCCTGCAGGGGTGAGGAGGAGGAGAATCCTCTCTCCTGATGGTGGTCGGCTGATTGCCGCACTGAACGGCTTGGGCGTTTTTGGCATGCCTCATTCATTCCCTCCTCCTCCTCCTCCTCCTCCTCCTCTCCTCCTCCTCCTCCTCCTCCTCCTCCTCCTTCGAGGGGGGGGCCTGTGCAGGGGCCCAGGGACACACAAAGGAATGCACAGAAATCGAAGGACGCCATATTTTTTCCATCTGTTCTGTATTTCCGTCTTCCCCCCACTTCCCTTATTTTCCCATATTCGCCTGGGAGGCGACGATGAGTTGTGTCTGTGTGTTTCTCCCCTCCTGAAGCGACAGGGGGGGCGGGCCTGGCCCCGGGGGGGGGAGCGTCGACCTGGAATCGGCGACACTGGAACAGAGAAAAAAAGGGACAAACATGGACTTTCGACGGGTCGCGAGGATTTCTTGGATCTGCGCCGGACCAGTCGAGAGTGAGCCTGGTAGCTCAAATAGGGCAAATAGCGCCCATCGCTCTGCTGTGAAGGTACAGTATGAGGGGTGGACGGATAAGATAGGATAAGATCGATGTAATGATCTTTCCAGCACATAGCGAACACTCGCGGTGTTCGGGCAAATAGGGCGCGCGTGCCTTGGGCCAAAGGCAACGGCGCGCGCGAGCTATGCTCCCGATACTATAACATCTCCCAAAGACCTACCCTTAAAGTCGGGAGGGGAGGAGACGGAGAGCATAGTCGCACGCAAAGGTCGCGCGCACGACTGTTTGCAAAAAAAGAAAACAGTGCGTACAGTCTGGCCTAACACCAGACTGCAAGGCGAGTTTCCTCGCAAAGTATTTCACGCAAATACAAGACAGCCCCTTCAAACAATGAAGGGCTATCGGCTCAGTTAGAGGTAAGCCAAACAGGCCATACCTCACCAAGCAAATGTGTATTAAGGCAAAGAGCCTGAGATGTACGAAGCCGGTTCGTTGCCAGGCGTGAAATATAAGGCTCGTTTCCGAGCAACTAGAGGGGCGCCTTTATAGTAGGCGCCCGTGCTGGCAAATTGGACCGCGAGGGCAACAAGGACAGACTAAAATTGATTAGACTTAGGTTTGTCTCTGTCCTCGGGACCCCGAAAGGGAACAAATTGCTTCACGTCATACTTAAATGACTGAATGCCTGACATCACTTCCAGAAGCAGCTCCCGATCGATGCTTCCCTTTGTATGCCCATCTGCGGTCATATCCCTAGTATCACACCATTGCACATTATGTACTATACCTATATCCATGAGCTCACGTATCCAGCTGATATGTCCAAGCAAAGTCCGTTCTGTAGGTATTTTGAGATCCCTGCTTGATAAAGATTTGTAGACGGACTCGGCGTCTATGGTAAGAGAGACTTTGATAGCTAGGCCTCCAACTTCACGCATGTCTCGTAGTTGTCGTGGAGTCAAAGCTCCTGCCTTAAGCTCGTGGAGAGTAATGAGCGTAGGGTAACAATCATCAAGGTTATGTGCGGCTGCAAGTGCCTCCGCAGCATAACTGGACCTCACCTGTAATCGGTGTGATTTGCATAGTCCGTCACAGAGGTGAACGACGGACTTGCCTTGAGGCGAGCTTCCTCGCCGTAGTACATTGGCCCCGCGTGTGCCGTAGCCCTTGGTCTCGTCATCCTCTTCCCCGGTAAGCTTCCGATACCCCGAATCGCTATGGATGTCAACTTCATTCGTCGGCTTCATCCGAGGGAAGGTGATGCGTTTCGGGCTGCTGATCAGCTTTCGCGTCACAGCATTCAAACGTCTGACTTGCAGATTAGTGGGCTCTTGAATTTTCTGAAGAGAGACCACGTATACCACGAGCCAGATTTGGGTAAGAAGGGCATAGGCGAGGGCTCCTCGCAGGCTGACGAACATGTCGGTAATGAGTTTCGTGGCTTTGGCATCGGCCGCCGCTCCTGTAAGTTCTGGGTGCGTGATAGGACGTAGTTGTTTGATATACTCGTCCTGGTACATGATCACATCTCCTTGATCATTCTTAGTGTAGCGAACGGCGCAGTTCGTATATGTGTGCTTGTTGAGCTTGCATTTGCCAAACACCTTTTCGACACGTTGTACATAATCGTCTATAGTTTTCTCTAGACCTGTCATGTTAATATCATCGACATGTTTTGCCGTCAGAAGGTCTTGGCTGAATTCAAATTCAGGAAGCTGGTCGGTGTAAGTCCTATAGCTCGTGTGGTCGTACGAAGTTTGAGAGAGAACGCTCTTGGAGCGTCCTTTGTACCCGTTCCTGGTTTGAGGCGTCTAAGACAGTGTCGACTTTCGTCGTAGGATGAGAAGCCGGGTAATGTACGAAGTACCTGAGCACTTCCTGGTGGAAGAGTAAAGCAAACCATGCGAAATTCCTCGCCGGTGGCACGGGCAAGTTCCTCATAGGTCAAACCCTTGAGGAACGCCTTATCGATATCCATGGATGCTAAGATCCACTCTGGATGGCATGCCGCTTCACTTGCCAGGAGTCGTTGGGACTGCCTTCGGGCGGTTCCCGAGAATGTTTCCACATCAAAAGCCTCAGTATCCATAAATCCACGAAGGGCCAGTCTGAGACGAATGGTTTTAACGTTCTCGGTACCCATCTTTACGAACTTCCACTTGTATACATATCTGGATGTCATGATGTTGGAAGCTTTGGATAAATCGTACATCTCAAAGCATCGGCTATCAATCCAGATTTTGAGCTCAGTATATAAGGCTTCACTAACCTCCTTTGGATGTGCTGCTATGTCGGCTTTGGTCAGTAGATCATCTTCTTTGACAACCACAGCACGTTTAGCAGCAGAGGATACATATACTCTCATCGTTGCGACCATATCGGTATCGAGCTGTGCAAGTAGAGTCTGATCCAACACTATTTTTGACATTTCTGATGTAAAACATAATTCAACGTAAGGACCATATTCATCACTGTCAAGAGAGTAGCTCTCGTCGGTTGTGGTTGAACAAAGAGAGACTAGACAGGACTCACGTGATTTCGGCTCGTCTCCGAGCATCTCTGATGATATAATATCATCTTCGTCCATAAATGCTGAAACCAAAACACATTGGTCGGGCAGCATAGTTGCTGGGACGCAATAAAGATAATCATCGGTAATCGTCGTAGGATGAAGGTCCATACGTAGCTCGTCGTACCACTCTTCCAGCATCATAGCTTCGATATTGTGTTCCTCATTTTCCTCATAGATTGTCGACAGACGGCCTTCACTCGGCGATGAAGCATCTGGTGCGTCTGGAGAAGGCCTGTTTCCAGGCGACTCGTGTTCTCCAGACGTGTTGCTTGGATGCTGATATTTAGCCAAATCGTCGTGAAATCCTAAGGAAGGGACACGTGAAGTCAAGCATTGAATAAGTCTGGAGTGAGTGCTACCAATGATCTGAGAAATGTTTAAGCCAGTGCCCACGCATTCGTAATAGTGGAACGCCGGGCAGATGTCGTTGTCATAGTGGATCAACGTAGACCCGGTGGCGTACTTTACTGCAGGTAGGCTTGACACACTCTTAGCCAATCGAACTGCTACTACATGTTCTACTCGGAAGTAATTTCGTACGAGATACTGTAGTGCTAAGTGTACGCGCGGGTGAAACTTGCTGTCGTCTGACAGATTAAGGTTTCCCATGTAATCGGGGATATACCCGAAAACTTTGGCAGGTTTCCCTGCGCTGAGGTGTGCCACATAAGCAAGGACGGTTTGCATGGCCATATTGTCCATGCCAAGTTCCCGTGTGAGGAGACATTCGATGTATAGTGTGTGACGAGCATCAGGATACATCACAATTACCTCACGAGATCCTGCCTTGACAACAATATGTCCTCTTTCAGGCACATTTCGGATCACCGGGAATGGGCCATTCCAGCCTCCACGGTCGTCCTTGGTGGCAGTAGGTCGGTGGTAATCGACCAAATCCCCTGATGAGTAGAGGCGAGCACCATCAGGAGTCGTCTTAGCCCTAAGAGCCCGATTTGTCTTGGCCACAGCAGTTGCCTGAGTTATAGCTTCTAGGCTGACTTCCCTTACACGACGTTCTCGTTCGTGTCCTGAAGTCTCGGGTCCCTTGGGAAAGTCAAGGGTATCGAGATCAGGAAGGAAAGAGGGCTGACGTCCTGTGTGTGCCTGATATGGCGATACTCCGTTATAAAACGTAAACGCATTAGTAACGAAGATGCCTTCCGCCAATACTCTAGTTAATACAACAGGGATGTTGTGTCTATTCAATTCTTCCTCAATCATGTGGAGGACGCCTCTGAGAATGCCGTTTCGTGACTCAATTGAAGTCGCGTGTTGGCCCGGTGCTCGGATACGAAGTTCCGTGCCCTTATTGGCCATCATGGTTTTAGCGGCATCGTTATTCAGGGCGCCTTCTCCGTCTGAGTATAAAACTTTGAAGGGTCCGTGATAGGCAATCCAGCAATAGTGGTAGGCGTCGATGATAGCGTCACGTTCTCTGTCGGAAATTTCTAGGCCTGCTGCCAGGCGAATACAACGATCCATAATATGAAATATGGTCCGTTTCTTGTAAAACATGAGGTCCATTTCCCCTTCATCGAGCCAGTTACCAGGAAGGCTCACCGATGGTAGCGTTGAGTTTCCTGGACGTTCCCATGCTCTGCATTCCCGACAGGTATCGCAAACTTCCTTGATCATGTTCAGTCGAACGTTATCAAGCCCCACCTTTTCGAGGATTGGCCTCATCTTTGGCTCCTTCGCATGATACCATCGCAGATGCAGTTTTCGGAGTTCCTTTTTCACGACATGAGGTTCGTGACTGCGGAGACTCTGTAGACTGTGTTGGACGTCGAATCTCGTCCAGTCGGGTAGTCGTGGGGCCCCAGAGCCGGTGGGGGCAAGAGGGTTCCTTGTAGCTCTCCGTAGTTGGTCCCCTGTGTTAACTGCGTCTGGAGGTGGTGGTACGCCTTGTAGACGGCCGCGGCGGGCCGCTACCTGTGGCACTTCGCTAGAAGACGCAGAAGGCGTGTTTCCACGCTCGGGGGCGTCTCGTAGCATGCCGTAGCTGCCGGCACCAGATGTCGGATCGACGTTGCCGAAGGATCGTGGTCGCGGTGGCCTGGCGTGTGCGCCTTGACGGCCACCTGAAGCTGAAGCTTGGCCCTCACCAGGTTTAGGTAAGGGTTTCCACCAAGCTGGCACGGCGTTGCCTTCGGGGTCGTGGTCGTCTGGTAGTTTAAATGGTTCAGCAAAACGACATTTACCAGGTTCGGTATCGAGGTGGTTCTTAACACCCTTGCTTCTCGTAAGATCCCTCTGACATGCTGGACATGGCCAATATACAGAGATGGAATCATGATATTTACACTGCGTAGGGTCTCTGTTATGGCTAGGACTGTCCTTTCGGACGTTGTCGATGCATGCCGGGCAAGTAGCCACCTTTGGGATGATACGATCACCGATGCGTCTCATACCTTCGCCTGGTTCAGCTTGATCGGGAAGGTCTGTCGGATAAGCATGTGCGGTACTTATAGGCGCGTTTCCGCGCGTGGTGTCAATGGCTTTCGCCAGATATACAGCTTCCACGAAGGCAGACTGCAGTCGTCGGGTGTATTTTTGTGCCAGTGAAAGCTCGGTATTGCACGGTTGTGCGTGCACATGCTGACCGTTACACATGAGTCGCTCAAAAGGTTTAAGAATTGTCTCGTCGTTGCTGGTGATATTTGTCGGCTTCTTAATATAGTCACCAGTCGTGTCTTTAAGTCCCGTAGCGCATTGGTCAATGCGTACGGTTGTAATGTGTGGTCGGTTGGCAAGCTTCTTCCATGGAGAAATATCATCTACCCATGTTCCTGTAGGTTGTTCGCGTATAAACCACCTCCGAGCGTCATCTTGGGCTACAGCAATTTTACCACAATAAGTTATGTGTGGTAAGTCTTCTTTATGGTGCTGTTCCCAAGTGTTGTAGTTGACTTTGTAGTTATAGTAGGATGGTGGTCCTGTAATGCGGCAGCTGGGTTGCAGCATGGCAACCCGTACGTAGCATATAGCAAAGTAATGATCTATAACCTGCTGCACCGAGGGGTCTCCCAGGTCGACATATGTAGTCTTGTCCAGGTTGCCGCCTGAGGAAAGTCCCCTTGAGAAGGCAAGCTCTGAGATGCCACCCTCACCGCCACAAAGCTCCAACATATCCACGCAGTTGTTATGGCCATAGCATAGTGTAGCAACTATGCTGTATATGTTAGCGTGTGTGTCGGGCATAGATGTGGGGAGGGTAAGGAACAGGTCACCGTCCTCGTCGGAGCTTATCAGCTCAACAGGGACGTCAGTACTCCAGGTTGCCATAAGATCCTGTCCGAGTCCTGACAAGTCGTCGCCGCAATCGTCATTTCCGTCTTCGACGTGCTTTTTAATGCTGCGAGGCTTGATGCCTGCTTCCTTTTCGGCTTTGAGCCTCTCCTTCTGTTTTATACGCGATTCAGTGGGTAAAGCTTGCTCGTCTTGTTCGTCGGTCTGTGTACTCATTGTCGTGGTTGAATGGGTACATGCGTCAATCGCCAGAGTCGGGAGGGGGAGAGAACAGTCATCTATGATGACGCGTCGATGTTTCTGTGGTGATTGAGTCGGCTCGTTTCCGAGCAAGACCCGTTCCTCGGGTTGCCAATACAACCGAGTACTGACGTTGGCAACCCCTGCAGGTAATGGTGCATGCCAATCATACCCTGTTGGTTGATCGGTAACTGAGATATCTTGAATAACCGCGTTGGTATCCAGGTTGATTGTTACACGTCGGATGACTTCAGACCATTTTGGTCCTCCCTTATTAGTCGTCACGTAATGACGGGTGTTATGGTCTGTACGTGTATACGTATTTAAGTATACGGGCACGTTTCCGTGCGTGGTGGTGCCCCCCAGGATGTTGTCGTTCAAGAAACGGATGAGTGTAGTACGTGTCTGAGCTCGCCATTCAGCATGCCGCACTGTATGGCCGTACCAATCCAACACATGTTGTGGTATTGCCTGCTTACAGGTACATGCCCACAGCTTCGAGCTAATCGGTATTGATGATGCTACCTGCATATAAGTACCGCTTGGTGTACTGTCTTGCATATTGAACCGAATACCGAAATGACACAAACGCATCCGTATTACTGACAACTTTAGATCTTCCAGGGTGTCACGTACTGGAGATAACTTCCAAACATATCCTGGGGGACCAAATATGATGATCTTCATGCGGAGTTTCTTGGCTTTTATCAACAGGTTCTGGATACGTGACCAATGTGGGGCCACTCTCTTTCCTGGAGTTCTTACGTACCAGTCACTCGGAGTACTGATCCATATGAGAGTGTAATCTCCACTGATCACCGCACCTAGGTAGCTTGTGCCCACGCTTGTCATAAGTTCGTTGTGGGAAATACGATCACAAATATAACCTCGTGAGCGAAGGTCGGCACAGGCCTCCCTCGTATCTTCAATGACAAAAGCCCTCTTACTAAGGCAGGTTACCCCGCTGTCCTTGTTACCCCCCGGCTTTTCAGCCAACAGGCAAGACGACGAGGGGGCGACGTCGCCCTGCCATCTTCAAGATAAAGAAGATGTGCCTACAATATCTGCCAGCATCTGGGCTTCCCTCAGATGCTGGAGCTCAGCACTGCAGCGCGCCGTGGCCTCAGAGGCGGATTGCTCCGCAAATGCTGTCAGCATCGATGGATTATCCATCAGCTGTTTCAGCACGCCGTTGGACCTAGCGTCGCTGACCGTATGCAATTCACGATTAGTGTATCCCATCACTATTTTACGGCGGGACTGTACAGCGTCCATGGGTACACTACCACCATGCAGGGCCAGTGTCCAGGCAACAAAACAATCGAACGTCTCAAGATCGTCGATGTTGTCGCCTCGCATGGTGGCCTTGGCGAGCGTCTCCATCAACCCCTGGGGCAGGTTTCCCTGCAATTGATTGCGCTCCTGCGCTGGGGTCGGCTCGCCTGTCAGCACTGTCTGGAAGGACGTGCTGCTTGAGCTCGAGGCGGGTTGCCCCGCAGCTCCAAAACAATCACACCTGATCGCCAGATGCCCTGACGGCAACTTTGTCGTCGGCATGATTTTGGAGCCTTCTGGGAGCTCCATTTTGACCTGCCCCTTACCAGGGAATATCAGCTTCTCCTGGCCTCGTTCAAGCACGATGATCGTGCGTTTGTCCTGCATACTATCGAGGCCTAGGATGGCTGGCAGGTCCTTGCCACAGCCTGACACAATGTTAGTCTTGTATGAATCGAGTTGGGCCGACCCCTGGTACTCGCAGGCAATACTGAATGTGCCTACGGTATCCGCTGGGGCCGACCCTTCTCTCACTCCGTTGATATTCAAACGAGAGCGGGGCTCGAACGTACAAGTACGGCCATGTGCCTCGGCAGCCTGGACGAACTTACGGCTCGTGTTCTCGCCCATGATGTTGATCTTCGAACCGACGTCGATGAGTATGGAATTTCCACCATCATCCAAGAACGTCTTACTCGGCTGCTTGATGTGCACAATTTCTGAAGTGTCGGCTGTGTCGGTAGGCGGGTTTCCCCGCGGCACAGTCGTACTCCCTGGCGGGTTACCCCGCATGACACTGGCATGTGACTCGCTCTCGGCCATGCGTGCCAGGTCAATGTACTGGAAGTACGACACGTGCTGGGCGTGATCACCGCGCTCCTCCCGCCAGTTGGCATACTCATCACGTATGCTCATATACTGCTCGCGGGTCGTGCGCCTTATCAACGTTAGGTACGAGTGAAGGGCGATGTCTTGCAGCCCCTCGTTCGTGATGTGATCCCGGTACCGCAGCCACTCCTCGAACTCGTCATTCGTCGCTGAGATATTGACGGCCCTGGCTGCTGTTGCTGCTGACGCCACTGAGGATTCTGATAAGTCTAGCGACGGACTATCAGTTTCAGGATTGTTGGCATCCAGCATAAATGTTGTGTGCGTATTATCCATCTGATTCTGGAAATGTCGTACACGCAACAACGCAGCTGATCAGGGTCCAGTGACATCTCAGCCTCGCCTCCACTCTGAGGAGACATCTGAGGAGTATCATGCAGGTTTCCCTGCTGAGGCGCCGTCATCGGGATAAGCTGATCAAAATATCCCGTTTCCATAGGCGGCCTTACCTCTTCAGGCTGGTATCCCTGCTGTTGTGACGGAGCTGTCTGCATAGCTAGCATCCTAGACGTCATCTCCTCCACCATGCTCCTCAGCTCCCGCAGCTCTCTCGCTGATTGCTCAGGAGTCTGACTAAAGGAGCCGGTCCATGGGAAGGATGATGCTATAATGCCAGGTGCTCGACAGATAGCACATGGTGGCTGCTGGGGATCTCCCTCACGCTGATTTGTAACGTGGCCCACCACATTAGAATTCCAGCATCCCTCGTGGAATAGGTGATTGCACCCCAGGCGGTAAACGCTATCCCTGGGCTGAAATTCTTCGAGGCATACCGCACAGGTATCTTCCATCCCAGTAAAGACCTCTACGTCTGCTGCCCTGGGATATACCCGCCGCTGCCTCTCCAGTACCGTCTCGGAGGGCATGAAGGCTGATGGGGTTGTCCCCGTTGGATTCAGCACTTCCTGCACTTCGACATTTGGCATGGAAGTGGTAGGAGTCACGGCGGGCGAGTTCCCTCGCAAAGGTGAGCCCCTGTTCCTCACCACATCAAGTGCAGCTGCACGTGACTGATCCCGTACGCTTTGCACCGCCTGCCTTCTCCTGAAGCATGCCTGCTGAGTGTGGTGCGTCTGCCTGATGTAGTCAGGCACGCCCCTACTGCCAGACGATATTGAATGGGCAGTGGGCTGGACAACCACCTCTGGTGATGTCGGTGAAGGCATGAAGGCCATGTGCGGGTACATGGAATGGTCACTGCAGCGCACATTAGTGAGGTTATGCATCTGATCCGCCAATTCACGAACAAATTTGTTCGGAAACCTTGACCCATCAGGGTATAATGGCGGGTTCATCTGCGCTGGTGGTGGCCTCTGGCCCTGAGACATGCTCGGATGGGCATTGAACGCCGGGATAAAGGCTCGTTGCCGAGCAGGATCCCGCGGGTTGGGACCCTCAGGTTCCCAGGACCAGGCTGGCCTCCACCTCTGCCCACTTGGGTGAGGCAGATTATGGCTCTGCACCTGCTGCACCGCGGCCGCCACTCTTGAACGATAGTCGTCAGGTACACTAGCCCTATGGTGGCTTGGTGTGCCAGGCAGGTTTCCCTGCTGACTCGTTGGCGTACCGGGCGGCATCATGTTGAGGAGGGCTGTGCTGTGCTCATCCCTAGCCGCAGCTATCCTCTCCATGAGAGTGCCGTTTGTGGCAGGGCGGACAGGTGTCCCGAACGGGGATTGTGCAGGTGGTGTGCCCAATGGAGTCATGCCCCTTGGAGTGTGCATGCTCTGAGTAGGGCTTCCATGCATTGGCTCAAACCGAGCAGGTCCGCTTGTAGGCAGGTTTCCCTGCATGGCCTGACGATTTCTCGTTGCCATAGCGGACATTGCCCCTTGGCCTGCGGCCCAGGGGTCCTGCTGGTATAACCTGTCCGCCAGCTGTTCTACCTGGTCAGGGTTCAGCGCGGCTGCGATCTGATCCAGGTCCGAGGTACTGATGGCCTGCCAAGACACGGCACTAGGCCCTTGGCTTGGGGCACGGCTTGGAGCCGCGCTCCCGGCCTCACTCTCGGTGATCATGAAGAACCGATGGATCTCAGGCTGGTTTCCCAGCTTGGTGGGGCTATAGTGGTCCCCAACTTCCCTGTGGAAGTAGACCATGGGGGGGTCGACGCCCTCTTGGTCTCGGGACCACTGATATTTGACGCTGGCAGTGCCAACGTCAGCCCACCTGTCAGGAGCAGACATCATTGCGACAGAGACTCGAGCATGGCGGCTCCCCAGATACTCTGGATTACGCCAGTGCCTTCCCGTGGACAGGTCCTCTACATGGGAGATGTAATACGGTTCGATGATACCGTTATTTCCTTCGGACAAGAGGACTCCGTTATCGGACCAACAGAACTTCATACCATCTTGCATGGCCTTACGCCAATCTACGAAGATGATAATGTCTGAGTCTGGGTCCCACCCACTGTTCACGGCACGACGGCGAACTGTCGGCACGAAATGAATGCGCGACCGGCCTGTCCATCTTTTCTTCGTGTTATGCTCAGGTCTACAGGACAGGCCGTGATACATAATCCCTTCGAAGGCGTGCCATCGAGTGCCACGCATAGCAACTTCGGGGCATGGGGCCGGTCTCCCGGCAGGTTGGTCGCACAGCACAATGTAGCTGTACAGCGACCATGGAGCTTTCAATGCCCACGAATGCCCCTGAGAGGCGCGGATGAAGATAGCGGGCTC
>CAUYUJ010016461.1:240048-276853 GCA_963575745.1 Prorocentrum cordatum | reverse complement strand
ATGGGCCGACTTGGGGCCCGATTGGAATGCTCCAGGGCCGTCTTGGAGGCCATCTTGGGCGTCTTGGAGGCCATCTTGGGCGTGTTGGAGGCCTCTTGGGCCCTCTTGGGGCCCTCTAGGGGCCATCTTGGAGGCCACTTGGGCCATCATGGGGCTCTCTTGGGGGCCTCTTGGGCGATATTGGGGGCTTCTTGGGCCGTCTCGAGCCGTCGGAGAGCCGAAAAGGCGCAAATGCCAGAATCCTTCAAAAACCAATGAAAAATCAATGATTTTGGCCTCTACGGACTCTCCTGGAGGACCTCTTGGAGGCCTCTTGGGCCGTCTGGGAGGCCTCTGGGGGGCCTCTTGGGCCGTCTTGGGCCGTCTTGGACTCTCTTGGGCCGTTTTGGAGGCCGTCTTGGACCATCTCGGGCGGACTTGGAGGCCATCTTGGGCCATCTTCGCGATTTTTTGAGGATGTCCCGAGCGAAACGGCCGTTTTTTGGAGGATTTGTTTCCGGATTTTCGGCAATTTACGGGCCGGCGGGACGGGCCGAAGCCCACTGGGGAGTTCTTTTAGAAAAAGAACCAAAACCAAAACCTGAAATATCCAGCACGCCGTGCACCCCTGCAAGCAGGGGGCGGCGGATACAGTGGCCTTTGGCCCATCCCGCCACCGTGCCTGGGTTGTGGGTCTGGGTCTCCTGGATGCGTATTTGGGTATCCTGGTAACCCTCTCGGGGGCCTTTTTGGGCCTCTTGGGAGCCTCTCAGGGGCCTCTTGGGGGCCTCCTGGGGCCTGTTTGGGGCGCCATGGGGCGCCTCGGCAACTTCTGGCAGGATCTTGGGGCCATCGTTGGCCCCTCTTGGGACTCATGGGGGTGTCTCGGACCCTCTTGGGAGGCCCGTTGGGCCGTGCTGGGGCCCGCCTGGGCCGTCTTGAGACCGTTTGGGGGCATCTTGAGCCGTCTTGGGGCTATCTTGTGGGCCCGTGGGGCTGTCATGGGCGTTCGGAAGCCCGCACGTTTGTCCAATCGCATGGGGATGTATGATTTCGGCTTCTTGGGGACGTCTTGGGGGTTCTCTTGGGGCCCTCCTGGGACGCATTGGGAGCATCTTAGACCGTCTCGAGTCCGTCTTGAGTCCGTCTTGGGCGTCTTGGAATGCTCTTAGGTCATCTCGGGGCCTTCTTGGACCGTCTTGGGCGCCACTCGGGGCCTCTCCATCCTCGATATCCTTCTTCTCCCTCTTATCCGTCCTCTCCCTCCCTGCGCTCCCTTCCCCCTCCACTTTCCCAACCCCTCTTCGGATGCGGGGGACATGCATTCGCTTCCCCGCGAGTCGACCACGCGTAAGGGTGATTCGCCGGAGAGACAAGTCATGCGGTCCCACTGGGTCCCCCCAGAACGCGCGCTTGCTCTTGGATCTGGCCCTCCCGCGGTTTCCCAACGTCGCGCACCAAAGCTCGCACTGGCCTGAGGACATGTGTTTTCGGGCAGCCCATCCTCATGGCGTCCGGTCCTCTTCCTCCTCGTCCTTCCCCTCCTCTTCTTCCTCCTCCTTCTTTCCCTCCTCCTCCTCCTCCTCCTCCTTCCTCTCCTCTTCCCCCTCCTGCATATATGTGTTCTATATGTGTATTACTCAGTTTCTACATCTGGCGCCCATTCTCGGGCCCCGGGACCATCAAACGCTGATACGGGAAGAAACTTGCCCCCAGGGGGCCATGGATAGAAAACAATCCATCAGAAGTCTAGGAAGGGTGTCTGGAGGAAAGATGTTCGGAAGATTTGTACCCGATGGTGTGCGGCTAAGCCCCCCATTCGATGACGTCTTCTCCCTGGCATGGGCCGCAGCTATGGCACTTGTTTCAGCTTGCATTGCCACGACTACTCAGGCAGACTGGCGCGGGCGGGGTGGAGTGGTGGCGATGTATCCGTGCTTGAGTCGGGGAGCGGTCGGTTATGTGGCTGGAGGGTGGGCCTGGGACCGCTTGACGGGTAATCCCGCGCTCTGCGCAAGCATGAGGGCGATTCTCGATTACCACGTGTCATCTGATTTTGCAGCAGTTCTGGGACTGGCTAGGGGATGGCAATCAACCAACCACCCTTGAAGCTGCAGCGTGCTGCGATTGTTGATAATTCAGCTGGCACTGCTTCTGCTGCCTCTACTCCTCCCCTCTCATCCGGAGCATTTGTGGCTCAATATATACGATACCACGATTGCTCTCCATGTCCTCTATTAGCTAGCGATGCCATTGGCATCGCGCTTGGGTTTTGCAGCGTCCCTTGCGCCACTAGCTTCTGCGCTGCTGCGTCCACAGGTCCGCTCGGAGGCAAACGCTGTGCCGTTCCGTAATCGCACCAATCCAGACGATCTTCTTCGAAGATTCGGATCAACTAGCCATTCGGGCGAGCTCGACGATTACGACACCTGGTTAGACGGGCATGCAGCCGATCTTGACGCAAGGTGCACGGAATGCGTTGTAGTCGAGCCCGAAGACGAGGAACAGGAGATGCACGCTCTCGCCGAGGAGAAGTGTTCGATTCTGGTATCAGGTAGAGGGAAAGCCCTGGAGAATGGAGCCATCGTGTATCTGGTGACCCGGCCAATGGATTTGAATCGATTGAAAGACAGCTTGCCTCGGCTATGGTATTACCTGTTGCGGCATTGGCAATATGATGTGAAAGTGTTCGTGCCAGGGCAGAGCTTGCGCGAGCTCGACCCCGAGAGCTTTGGCACGTCCCCGTCTATTCAGCACGTGAACGACACACTGGCCCAGTACAGCGGGTTGCCTGTGGATTACAACATCGAAGTCGTGCCTTTTGACCTCGAATTTCCAAAGGTCCTCGCAGACACCAACGGCGAGTGGAAACAGCGGATGAATGGGTGCGCACAGGCAGTCAGCGAGGCAGGCAGCGTTAGCTACATGCACATGAACCAATTCTTCACCAAAGTCATGTACGAGCACCCCGCCCTCGCGCAGTACCGCTACTATCTCCGCTTGGATGCTGATTTCTCTTTCGTGAAGACTGTGAAGGAGGACCCGTTCTGCATGATGCGATTCACTGGCCGCAAGTTTGTGTGGCAGAAACGGAAGGGCATACATGACCCGCGTTGTTCTGACGGGCTTTGGGAGTGGTTCGAGAGTTATCGCGATCAAAACGACTTGGCCGCGGGCAAGGACGAGATCTTCTGGGGGGAGAACGGCGCACACGTGAACTACGTCGGATTTGCCACCATGGGAGACTTGAACTTCTTCCGCTCGGAGCGGGTGAGAAAGCTGGCGCACGCCATCAACGAGGACGGCCGCATCTACCTGAACAGGTGGTCGGACCAGACGTACTACGTTCTTCTGTTGGCGTTGTTCGAGGAGCACACGAAGGTCGGCGACATGGGCTTCAACTGGCCGAAGGACTCGTGGTGCCACAAGTGCGAGTTCCCGGACACTGACAGGCCGCCGTTCTCGTCCGTCCCACTGAACTCCCCGCTGGCGCCGCCATTGGGCGTCTTCGGCGGGCCCGGTGTTCACGACTGGGGCAAGTACAACTAGGCACTAGGCACCATGGCCGCAGAGTTTGTTGCAGCGAACAAAGAGGTAAGAGAAAACCATTGTACAAAAAATTGACGTCCAGGGCCCCGGTAGGCTGGTCACCCCAGGGGCAGGGGCCAAGGTGCAACCAGGCCGACCCTCCAGAGGTCAGAGGCAACACCAGAGATCAGCATCGGCTGATCCCTGGCAAATTGGAGTGCTCTTTAGCCGGGGAAGGGTCTGTGCTTCGGGTGCTCCTGACCCCCAACCCAGGGGGCTTCTGTCAGGTAGCTGGATACACTTGATTTGGCCTGCCAGGGCGAGAGCTGAATGCTCACTGTTGGTGCATGTTTGTGTCGTGCGATCGGGCCTCGCATGGCCCGTTACGCCAGCCCTCCACATAAGCATCCAGCTCGTGGCCTCCGCGGACGCCTTTTTCGTCGCAGCGAGGGCTCTCGGGGACCTGGGCCCCACCCCCAGGACCAGTTCTGATCGAAGACGCCTACGGCGAATCATCGCCGCCCCCTGCCTTGGAATCTCCCATGTGGCCGAGCGTTGTGGCAAGAGCTCTGCGAAGCTATCGGGCCATCTGTTCCCCCAGCCGTTGTAGAAACCCTTCGGGGAACACTTGGCGGAGGATGACGGGGAAGATCAGGAGGAGGAGGAGGAGGAGGAGGAGGAGGAGGAGGAGGCATCTTGGGAGCCTCTGGGGGCACTCTTGGGGCTTCCTTGGAGCTTCCTTGGAGCCTACGGGAGGCATCTTGGGGGCCTCCTTGGTCCTCTTGGGAGCCTTTGGGGGCTTCTCGGGGGCCTCTTTGGCCGTCTTGGTAGCCTCCTCGCCCGTCTGACGCCCTCGGAAGCAGTCTTCAGGGCCTCTTTGGGCCGACTTGGGGCCCCCTTGGGGTGCTCCAGGGCCGTCTTGGAGGCCATCTCGGGCGGATTCGAGGCTTCTTGGGCCGTCTTGGGGCCCTTTTGGTGCCGGTCTCGGGGCCTCTTGGAAGGCTTCGTGGGCGATCTTCGGGCGATGTTTGAGGACTCTTGGGCCGTCTCGGGCCGTCGGGAGATCGAAAAGGCGCAAATGCCAAATCCTTCAGAAATGTAAGGCAAATCAATCATGTTGGTACCTTCGGGCCTTCCGGAGGCCGTCTCTGAGGCCGTCTTGGAGGCCTCTTGACAACCTCTTGGGCCGTCTTGGGCCATCTTGGAGCCATCTTGGGCCGTCTTGATGGCCTCCGTGC
Organism: Prorocentrum cordatum; assembly: GCA_963575745.1. Classification (NCBI taxonomy): domain Eukaryota; class Dinophyceae; order Prorocentrales; family Prorocentraceae; genus Prorocentrum; species Prorocentrum cordatum. The sequence goes on along the minus strand of CAUYUJ010016461.1, from coordinate 272,108 downwards.
CCGTCGGAAGCTGCCTTGAGGTTCTCTCTGGGCCGACTTGAGGCCTTCTTGTGGTGCTCCAGGGCCGTCTTGGAGGCCATCTTGGGCGTCTTGGAGGCCTCGTGGGCCGTCTTGAGGCCTTCTTGGGGCCGTCTTGGGGGCCTCTTGGAGCGGTCTTGGGGGCCTCTTGGGCCGTCTTGGAGCGTCCGGAAGCCGAAAAAGCCAGAAGGCAAAAAACATATGAAAAAAACAATGAAAATCAACGATTTTGGCCTCTTGGGGCCCTCTTCGGAGGCCTCTTGGAAGGCCCTTGGGGCGTCTTGGAGGCCTCTTGGGCTGTCTTGGGGCCCTGTTGGGCGTCTTCGGGCGATCTTTGGCCGTCTCGGGGCCCTCTTGGACCGTCTTGGTTTGTGCTTGCACGTGAAGGAAGTCAAGAGGGGTTTTCATTATGTCGCCCCTTTGGCTCCGCTCCTTCTTGCATCGCATAGCTTCTCTGGTCCAGAGTCGATGGATGGGCGCCATCCCTGAGGGCCGGCCGCGCCGCTGGCCTGGGTGGTAGTGGCGCTGGAGGCCGCGGCCTGCGTTGGAGCAAAGGAGGGCCCGACGCGGGCGGCTTGCCCTGACCCTCGTGCCCGGCCTGTCCTGCGTGTCCAGAGGCGGCGGCTGGCCCAGAGGCCGCGGCCTGCCCGGCTTGCGAGCCGCCTCCCCGCGCGGCTTGCCGGCCTGCGAGCCGCCGCCGGGTGCGACCCGCCCGGCCTGCGAGGCGGCCGGCGGCGGCGCCGGGCGAGAGGGCGGCGGGGAGGCTCACTGGTGTGTTGCCCGGAGGCCTGGTGTACTGGCTGGTGGGAGTTCCCGGTCGCGGGCATGACGACGCTCGCGTGGTGGCTCCTCAGCGTCGTGGGGCGGAGGTGGTGGACTAGAGCGCTCTCAGTGGAGCCTGGGGTCTGCCGATTCGCCGGCGACGACGTCGATGACGTATGGGTGCAGCTGCACCACGTGGCAGAGGGCGGACGGGTCATCCTGTCCCCAGAGGTTGACATCTACGTGGAGGACATGAGCTGCGGCAGGGCCGAGACCTGGCCTGCCCGACCCATCCCGCTGGCGCAGCGGATGGGCAGGAAGCGGAGGCTGTATCGCTTCGAGGAGGCGCTGGGGCCTGAGAGTCGGGCCAAGACGCTGACGCGGGGCCGTCAGGCGGCGCTGGAGGTAGAGGCGGCGTCGCCTGAGCCGAGGGAGGCCGGGGCCGTGAGCGGCCAGCGGGTCTCGTGGCAGGAGGACGCTGGTAGGCGTCTGGCCGTGGAGCGGAGGGGCCTGCTGTACCCGAGCATGGCCGTGGCTCGCCGGGCGGGGACGCCGCTGGAGGCTCCTGCTGGGGGTGACGCCTGGGTCGGCCGCGGTGGCGTGCCCGACGGTGTGATCGGGGCGGAGGTCGACGTGGCGAGGACTGGAGGCCTGAGCTTCGAGGACGGGCCTGAGGCGTTCGGCGTGCTGAGGTCCGCCGACGGTGGCACAGGGCGGCTCGGCCGGCTGGACGCGGGGTCGGACGCTGGGCGCCTGGCAGAGGAGGAGGCTTTCAGGCATGGCCCAAGCAGGAGCCAGGCACGAGCCAAGGGCCCCGAGCGCCGACGCACTGCGGCCGCGGCGCCGCTCGAGGATGAGGAGCCCGCCGGGCCCCCATGGGGCGGCACGGCTATGCCAGAGTTGGCGCAGCCGCTGCTGGAGGGGCCGCAGGGCGAGCAACGTGACGCCCTCGCCCGCACGCTCTGGGTCTTCTACGACGAGCAGGGCGGACGGGACAGACGATGGCGAGACGTGGTAGGCGAGTCGAGGCAGGGGCGCCGCCCAGACGCACGGGTGGGCAGACCGCCGGGGGCTCTCCACATGCGCGAGCACATGGTGAGGCACGGAGGCGACCTGCGGCTCGAGCCCGACCTCACCGTATGCGTGAGGGGCCGTGGGGAGAATGACTGGGTGGTGCAGAAGCTGAGGACGATCGTGGAGGCCTGGTACCAGGGCTTATTACGTGTCCAGCTGAACATGAGCGGCCTGCAGTGATGGTGGGGAAGATGACTCACCGCGGGTCCGCCACGCTGGAGGCCTACGGAGACCTGCTCAAGCCGAGCTGGACGAACGCGGACATCTTCGCGGACGTGAGCTCGGAGAAGGACGTCTCGGGGTCAGAGCTCAGGGGCTACATCCACCAAGGGGCGCAGAAGACGTACGAGGTGGAGCAGGTGCAGAATCGGGCAGGTACGCTACGCGGGGTGCCTACTAGGACCGTCGGCGGAGCAGAAGGAGCTGGAGGCGACGCAGCAGGTGCGGGGCGTGGTGGCGGCCGAGGCGGCCGCGGGCGCGGCCGGGCCAGGGGCGTCGCCTCCGCGGGGCCATGACGGCCCCCGGGCCCGGGGGGACCAGCCCCTCCCCCGGGCCCTTTTTGCCGGGGCACGACGGCGGCCGCCTGCCGCCCTCGCGTGGAGCCCGCAGCTTCCTGCCGCTCCCGCTGCTGGGCGACGCTGGCCGCCGAATTCGCGGCAGGTCTTGCAGGGCGAGGCAGTTCGGCCGAGAGAATCGGATTGCGGCGGAGGTCAACGGCATCGTCGATGCCGTTAACTGGATGTCGGGGTACGACTCGCTTCCTGGCCCAGCCAATGACATGCAGCGGGATGTACTAGCGCGCTTCGAGGGCCTCGTTCGGGGCCGGCAGCCGGACGCCAGGTTGCAGGATCCGCGGGCGGCCCTCCGGGAGCTGCTGCGGGGCCGCTCGCCATACGACGGGCGCAGTGGCCCGACGACGGTCGCCTCCTACAGTGCAGGGCTCGTCAGCATGCCGATGGACGTGAGCGACTGCCCGCGTCTAGAGGACCTCTTGCCTGGCGAGGCCCTTACTTTCCTGCAGGAGCGCCATGAGCGCATGTTGCGAGAATCACCCTTGCCGACTGACGTCGAGCCATACTTCGACTCGGTCCTCAAGTTCAACCACAAGGAGTACCGCGGCCTGGTGCGCCGGCTGCTGTCGGCTGGCATTCTGGGATGGACTCTAACACCGAAAGAGAGAATTGGGATGTTTTTCGTGTGGAAGGATGGGCGGCGCCGACTTCGCCTCATAGTCGACGCCCGCCGTACGAACGCCCACTTCAAGGACCCTCCTGGGGTGGAGCTTTTGAGCAGCGAGGGCCTTGCCAGAATCGAGGTGCACATGCCAGACGCGGGCTTCTCGAACTACGAGGACCTCCGCGCCGCGCTGGAGGCGCAGCAGGTGTACATCGGCATGGCGGACGTGAAGGACTGCTTTCATAGGATGCGTATTGATTCGGCCCTCTCGCAGTACTTCTGCCTGCCGCCGGTCAAGGCTGGGGCTTTCGGCGTGACCGAGGTCGAGGGGGCCAAGGTGCAGACGTCGACGGCCATCTACCCTTGCTGGCAGGCGCTGCCCATGGGCTTCAGCTGGTCCCTCTACTTCGCCCAGCGGGCCAACGAGGAGGTGAGCCGCCGCAGCAGCGCGCTCCTTCGGGGGCCCGGTCTCTCAGACCATGGGCCACCGCTCGTGTTCGCGCCGGGCAGAGCGTCCGAGGAAGTCAGACACTACGTGTATGTTGATAACTTGGGGGTCTTCTCGCTCTTCTCTGAACTCGTGAGCGGCGTGATGAACCAGCTGACAGGCGAGTTCGCCAAGCTGAGCCTACTGCTGCACAAAGACGAGCTGGTGCCGGACAAGGCAGTAGCGCTGGGCACGGAGATCGACGGGGGCCAATTGCGCACTCGTGTGACCAGTGATCGGTTCTGGCGCTGCCGCCAGGCCGTGCGAGGCCTCCTAGCCCGCCGCCGTGTCAATGGGGTGGGCCGTGGAAGCAGCGCTGGGCCACTTAACCTTTTGTGGCCTCTGCTCGCGCGGCACCTTGTCAGCCTTCAATTCAGTCTGCGGCTTCGTGCGAGCCCACTACGACGAGGCGGCCGCGCTATGGGCTGAGGCGCGGCAGGAGCTGACGGCCTTCAGCTCTTTGATGTACTTCCTGGAATCAGATTGGTGGCTACCTTGGAATCCCTTGGCGCAGCAGTCAGATGCCAGTCTTCACGGCTACGGACTGGCAAGGGCCTTTTGGCCGCGGGAGCTGGTGGAGTCAGTCGGGCGCGTGCCTGAGCGAGCCCGCTTCCGCCGGCGCTGCGCGCACAGTGCCCGCGAGGCTGCGTTCTGTGCAGCTGGTTTCAGCATGAGCGAGAGTGGAAAATGGGAACTCAAGGTGCCCGCCCGGGGGCTCCGCGCAGGTCTGCGGGAGCCCTGCTTCGCAAGAGCCTGGCAGCACCCTGAGGGCATCCTGACCTTAGAGGCCCGAGCCCTGGTCAGCAGCATACATCGTATCGCCACCACGGTGTTTGGGCCCCACATACGTCAGTTGCTGCTCTGTGACAATATGTCGGTCGTGCTAAGCTTCAATCGAGGGAGGAGCTCCTGTTTCAACTTGTTGGTCCAGATTCGTCGATTTCACGCTGTCTGTCTGAGCCGAAATATTCGTTGTTCGGTTCGTCTGTGCCGACCTCCCCTCACGGCTATTCGATCCTGACGGAGCAAAGTCCGCCCTTCTGGCTGAGCTGTTGGAGCTCGAGGGCTCCCAGGCGGGCTCAGGGCGGGTTCCCGCCTGGTCCGCACCTGAGAAGGTAGCCGGTGGCGCCGCGGCCCGCGATGCTGCCTGTGCGCCCGCGGGCGCCGGACGGGCGTGGCCGCTGCCTCGGCCCCCTGCAGACCAGACAGGGCGCGAGGCCAGGGGCGGGACGCCGGCGCACGCGGCGGCCGGCGCCGTCTCGCCTGAGGCCTGGCCTGGGGCCGTCTGCCCAGGGTCAGGAGGCGGGGTGCCCGTGGCATCTTGCCCCTTTGGCGCCAGTGACGCCGCTGCCGTCGCCGGCAGCGCGGCGGGCGCACCTGCTGTGCGAGTCGGAGCTCCTGAAGACAGCGGTGCAGGGCCGTCCCCTGCCGCGGGGCCTGGGACAGATGGCGGAGGACCTGAAGGAGATGCCTGTGCCAGCGGAGCCCGCTCAGGGAGTGCGAGAGAGCGACGGCTCCTCCGACAGCGGGAGCTCCGAGCCCGAGGTCGAGACCGACGCCGCGCGGCAGCCCAGGCTCGCGCAGTCGCACGAGCGCCTTGCCCGCCACTACGGGCCCCCTTACCTGGAGAGGGAGGCCGCGTGGATTCCGTCGCTGCGCGAGTACCAGAGGGTTGCGACCATTGGCGAGGTCATGGAGAGCAGGGACGATGCCATGGTGACCTCGGCGTTGGTGAGCCAGCTGACCGGACTGCACCAGACTGGGACTCACCCCTCCTGGGCCGAGAGGCTGATGGTCGGCGTCCTGCACTTCAACCCCGACGGGTCGAGCTACGGTGCCTGGCGCCCCCCCCCGGGCTGGAGTTTCTGGACCCTGAGGCTCTCCCCGGAGGAGGAAGGCCCGTGGGAGAGAGCGGGCCTGGTGAAGGTGTCGCTAGAGTCAGACTCGACCTGGATGCGCTTCTTGTGCCCTGTGCTGTGTCAGATGAAGAAGGTGAAGCACCCCGAGTACCCGTGGAACTTCACGTGCCCAGAGTACCGCAGGAGGTTCAGCCTACGTCTTCAAGACCTGCCAGCAAGAGCCGAGTTGGTGCCGTATCAGGTTTGCCTTTCAAGGGCCTTGGTATGCATGGCGAGGAGGTGGGGGCGGCTGGCCGAGGTGCAGACACGCTGGCAGTGGAGAGCCAAGCGCAGCGTCGTCCGCTACGAGAAGCACGCGCGCCTGGCAGCCACGTGTTCAACTCGGAGCCGCACGGTGCAAGACGTGTTCCTGGTCTGCGGGGTTCAGCTCGCGGACATCATTTCGGATCGCGCCTCGCCGCTCGACTTGCGGGAGCTCGGCTGCGTCTGACTGGCCGATATGTGGCCGACTGCTTCAGTGGCAAAGGAGGCGTGGGTCGGTCCGCAATGGCCATGGGCGTGCCAGCCAGGTTCTGGGACACGCTGCACGGGCCGGGCGGCGACCTCACCCGACGGAAGGTCCTGCGGGGCTTGTGCTCCGACATCGCCGCAGGCCGCGTCTTGGCCGTGATGCTAGCGCCGCCTTGTGGGCCTTGGACCACCGCTGCCGACCGAGTGGGAGCCATCCGCTCGGCATCGCAGCCCTGGGGACTTCCGCGGCATCTTCTGAGTACAAAACAGCTGGGTCGCCTGGCATCGGGCAATAAGACCATGCGGGCCGCGCTGAGCGTCATCAGATGTTGCGAGAATTTCAAAGTCCCCTGCATACTTGAGCATCCTGTGAATTCACGCGTTTTTGCCACGAGAGAGGTTCTGGGGGTTATAGAACGGGGGGCTGTTGTAAGATGTCTCGATCAGTGTCAGGAGGGGGCTCGCTGGCGCAAACGAACAAGATTTTTGTGTCTGAACATAGATGTTCAGGATAGTTGCTGCCTCGATCGTCGGTGTGGTCAGATCAATGGTATTTGTAACAAGTCTGGCCGTCCACACATCGTGCTGGAGGGCAACGCCCCGAATGGTGCGAAATGGACCGCTATCGCTGCCGCCTATCCGCCAGCCCTCAATAGGAAACTCGCTAAAGTCCTTTTGAGTGAATGGCGCGCGTCGTTATATAATCACCCTTGCCCACCCACCCAGTAAACATTCTTGGGAACGGCTTGGGTTGACGGTGCCTCACAGCTGAGCGCAAGGACGCGCAGCCGTTCGTTCATCTGTGTCCCCGCCTTGAAAAGATCTCGGGACGTCCTGGTTTGTGCTTGCACGTGAAGGAAGTCAAGAGGGGTTTTCATTATGTCGCCCCTTTGGCTCCGCTCCTTCTTGCATCGCATAGCTTCTCTGGCCCCCCGCCCCCCCGAACCCTCTCGAGCATGCGTGCACACACATGCACTTTCTCATTTTTCTCTCTGTGGTTGACGGTGCCTCACAGCTGAGCGCAAGGACGCGCAGCCGTTCGTTCATCTGTGTCCCCGCCTTGAAAAGATCTCGGGACGTCCTGGAGGCTTCTTGGGGACCTCTTGGCCCGTCTTGGGCCCCTGTAACAGGGCTCCGGCATCTCTGGCCCGACCTTGCCGGGACCTTGCCGGGGACTTGCCGGGACCTTGCCGGGGACTTGCCGGGACCTTGCCGGGGTACTTTTCGTCCGGGGACCCCCAGGGGCCGCCCCGCGCGCGCGAACTAGAAATACTGTTAACCAGGTACCGGAGATCTTAGCACGCCCTGGCCCGTTGGGCCGGCGAATTTTTACCCCCCAGGAATTCTGAGAACCCTCCCGGGTGACGCTAACCAGGATAGTTTTCGGCTCCCTCTCTCGCGCGGACAGTAACAATTTACAGTAGGAAGCAGAAAGCAGTACTGTAACAATGGAAACTGGAAGCTGGAACTGGCGCAGGGAGCAGCAAGCTTAACCCTCGCAGCCTGATGGCCCCGCAAGGGGGCCGGCGGATATACACACATAACTACACACTACCATATTTTCATGTACGCATGCATACAAACACGCATGACAGCATATATACATACTACATACGTCCATGCGTACATACATAGAGAAGTCGCACGTGCCTACCCAGGCTCATACAACACGCATATACAGGATGTTTGTATGGCGTGTTGTGTGTTGTGTGTGCTTTGTGCGAGAGATTTTTTGTTGTTGTGTGTGTGTGTGTTTTGCGTGCTATGTGTTCGGGGTGTTGTATGTGTATGTGTGTGCGTTGTATGTGCTGCTTGTGTCGGGTTCATTGGGTGTGATGTGTCTGTGTGCTGAGTATGTGCGTGCGTGTGTGTTATCAGTGTGTGTGTGTGTTCTGTGTATTGTAGGTGCTGTGTGTGATCTGTGCGTGTGCGTGTGTAGTGTGCATGTGTGTGCGCGTGTGTGTGTGTGTGTGTGTGTGTGTGTGTGTGTTATGAGCGTGTTCTGTGTGTGTGCGTGTTGTACTCGACACTGGGAGGATGTCTCCGGCGAAACAGCCGTTTCTTCTAATAATTGTGTTGACAGTGGCTCGGTTTCTGGAGGATGTCTCAGGCGAAATTGCAAGTTTCGAAGCAACGGGCTCGAACTCACTGAACTCCATTCTGTGTTTGAAGGCTTCACGCCAAAATGATTGAACAAAAAGGCTGTATGTTTTGGACCTTGACGTCGTGATCTGCGTGATGGGTGCGTCCGATTTTCAGGATTTTGAGGATGCCCCGGGAGAGGCGGCCAGAACAATCTCGGACAGGACGGAACCATGTACTAGTCGCCGTTGAGCTCTACCCGGAATATGAGGAGGATGAGGGGAGCAGGACGAGGAGGAAGAGGAGGAGGAGAAGGAGGAGGAGGAAGAAGAAAGAGGAGGAGGAGAAGGAGGAGGAGGAGGAGGAGGAGGAGGAGGGTGGAGGAGGGGGAACGCAAGGGGCAGAAGGTGGGACCGAGGAGGAGCGCGCAGGCTCGCGCGGCGCGGGATTCGCCGCCGCAGCCCCCGGCGCGCGGCCTGCAATGCCCCGGGCCTGCTGGCGGTCGGCACTGGCGGGGCGGCCCTCTGCGGGGCCTGCGGGGAGGACGGCTGAGGCCCCGGCGGCGCGCGGCTAGGGCTCCTCGTCCCCGTCCTCCGCCCGATCCTGATCCCCCCCTGGAATGCGACCTCGACTCAGTCAGGTCGCTGGGCCAGGCCGCGAGGAGACCCCGCCAGGAGTTGGAGGATGAGGGGTCCTCCGACTCCGACGGGGGACGTGGGTTCATATGTTTTGTCCTGAGCTTGGGTCGCTCCACAACAACCTGATCCTCCTCCTGACCCGATCCTCCTCGTGGTCCGCCTCCGCCTGGTCCTTCTCTTTCCTCCCTCCCTCGCCTCCTCCCTCATCTCTCCACCTCCTCGTCCTCCTCCTCCTCCTCCTCCTCCCGCTCCTCCTCTTTCCTCCCTCCCTCGCCTATCTCCTCATCGCTCCTCGTCCTCGTCCTCCTCCCGATTCCCCCCCATCTCCATCTCCACCTCCTCCGCCATCCCTCATCCTCAGTAGACCAGGCCGCGCGCTTCGCTTGAGACCTCCTTTTGTATTGTTTCGAAGGTTACTCCTCTAGCAGCTCCACGCATGGAGGACTGTCGGTGGTCAACATGCGGCCATCGCTTGAATCCGCTTCAGTATCTTCCAGCAGTTACTCGGATGGAGGGGCAGCGGCTCTCACAATGTGACTGTCGCCCCAGAGCCGCGCGCGTTCGTGGTAACGCATTCCAGCTGTTGCACCGCGCCCCCCCCCCCCCTTGGCCGCCGGTCATGCTTTGCGCCCCTCCCTCTTGGACGCCTCGGGCGAAGAGAACAATGCACATGCATCGATTTTGGCCAGGCCCATCTTGGGCCCAGGATCGGTGCATCTGCTTTCCTGGCCAAGGCAGGAGGGCAGCAGGGCCCGAGGGCCCACGGAGGGCAGCCAGTGCCACCGACTTCCGCCTGCCTGCTCCGCTGTCTCGGCCCGGGAGCTGCCGCCGGCCTCGGCCGCAGCGGGCCCCCTCTCAGCGCGACCCTCCGAGGCCCTCGGCGCCTCCTCGCCGCCCCCTGGCGGAGCTCGTGCCGACGCCTCCGATTCGCTTCGGTTCCGACTCGGTTCGACCTGGGATTCCTCGAAGAAGGAAAAGCAACAACAAAACACACAAGCACCGACTCTTTGGCGCTCCGCGCGGACTTCTTGGATCCGCGCTGGGCCCCCCCCTGGCGGCGCCTCTGGCGCCGCCTTTGGCGCGCCAAGAAGTCCGCGCGGATCTCCACAAGTCAGCGCTTGTGCCTTGTCTGCTCCCTCCCACACCGACCCGGATTCCGGTTTCCCAGTGCTGAGGCCTCATTGGCCTGCCCAGCTCTGCCGATGCCATCTCTCCCGAGCTGGCTGTCGCGTTCCGCCGCTCCGGTTCCGTTCGCTCGCGAGCCGACTTCTCGATTCGATTCTGGGCTCTTTCTTGCTCGCCCCCGTGCATCGGAAGTCGAACCCCAGACCTCTCCAGGGGTGTGCTCTGCGGGGCGTCCGGGGGGAATCCAGATGGCGACGAGAAGCTTCCCCGAGGCCCACGACAGGGCGCGGTGCGCTCAGAATCGGAAACTGGAGCATGGACATTACCAGCGTCGGGCTGTTTTCAATCCCAGGACGTTCTGAGGGTCGGGGACGACGTCGGGGTTGTGTGGTGTATACGTTTTTCTCCGTTCTCCCGGGAAGCAGCGAAAAATGTATACGCCAGGATCCCGTATACACCAGGATCCGCTTTCTGGTGCGAGCTTCAGTGCGGGGCCGGAAACAGTGTCGGTGTACAAAGTTCGGCTCCCGACAGTAGCTTCGATCCTCGACGCTCGCCGCCAACCCTCGTGCGACCTCCGCTGCGCAACCCTTGTGCCGCCGCCGGCCGTGGCCGCAGCGGGGACGCGGCCTCTCCGCTCCGACGGCTTGGCCCGGAAGAGCCGGCGGCCGGGTGGCCGCCAGCGGGCCCGAGTGGCGGCGGCGCGGGCGCGCGGGCGCGCGCGCGCCTCGCGCGCCGGTCTTTCCTGTAGGCCTCCTGCATGGGGTGGGAGTGGATGGGGTCGGAGGATCGCGCCGCATCGCCGATGCATCGACGATGCGGCTCGATGTGGAGCCCGTGTTTCGCCACGCCGATGCATCGCCGATACATCGCCGACGTCGCCGATGCATTGGCGATGCGGCACGACCCTTCGACCCCATCTAGGAGGCCTCCTATGGTCGGAGGGAGGAGCAACGACGCCACCACCACCAGGCCATCTCCAGCGAGGAGGTCGGGGGCATCTCGAGCGAGAGGGGGGGGCAGCACACGCACGGTGCCCCCCCGTGCTCCAGGGTCGGGGACGTCGCGAGCGAGAGGCGGGGCACACCGCCGGGGAGGGCACTCCCTGGCTCCTCAGGCTGGCAGTGGTGGTGCCGATGTGCGCTGCTCCTGGATCCTGGGTTTCAGTCTGGCGTGTCCCTCGACAGGAGGAGTATTCAAAGATAGTCCAAAAATAGTCAGGCGACGATCGTTTGACTATTTTTGAGTATGTTTTGAGTCTGTTTTGAGGTGTGTGTGTGTATGTGTATATGTGTATATTGTTCCAAAATCCGCCTGTAGGAGGACATGCCCGACCTGATCCCAGGACGGGCCCCTGCGGGATGGGGCCCCTGAGGGTAGAGGAGAGAGGGGGAGGAGGAGGAGGAGGAGGAGGAGGAGGAGGAGGAGGAGGAGGAGGAGGAGGAGGAGGAGGAGGAGGAGGAGGAGGAGGAGGAGGAGGAGGAGGAGGAGGAGGAGGAGGAGGAGAACTTGTATCATTCAAGGCCTCCTCGCCCCGAGGGCCCCATGCCTCGGGGCTCCCTCTTTGAGGTGCCGACTGGCGCCAGCTGCCAAGCGCGCAGGGAATGCCCCCCCCCCAGGGTCGACGTCGTCGACGTCGTGCTCGTCGTCAGCGTCATCGTCGTGCTCGAAGTCGTCTTGCTCGCCGCCCCCGTCGTTACGTCGCCGTCCTCGCCGCAGTCGGCCTTACCGTCGGCCTCGGCGTCGTGGTCGTCGTCGGTGTCGGCGTGGTCGGAGTCTTCGCCGCGGCATTGACGCAGTCGGAGAAAGAGGAGGAGGAGAAAGAGGAGGAGGATGGAAGGAGGGGATAAGGAAGAGGGGGTAAAGGGAGGGGGCGGGAGGAGGAGGAGGAGGAGACCGTAGGTTCTTCTGTGTTCGCGTGGATTGCGGATCTTGCAGCTAGCGCTGGAATGGGGAGGAGGGAAGCGGCAAGCGGGGGAGCAGAAGGAGGAAGAAAGAGGGAGGAGGGAATTGGAAGCAGGGATTGGCGAAAACGAAGACGAAGGAAAAGGCGGATGGAGGAGGAGGAGGAGGGCGAGGAGGAGGAGCAGGACTAGGAAAGGAAATACTAAGAAGGAGGCGGACGAGGGATGGGGAAAGAGGAAGGGGGGCCGGATGAGAAGTGAGCAGAGGGGGGAGAATGAGGACAGGGGAGGCGGATGAGAAGGAGGAGGAGGAGGAGGAGGACGAGGAGGAGCAGGAGCAGGAACAGGAGCAGGAGCAGGAGCAGGAGCAGGATTGGCTGTTGCGAGGCCAGCAGGATGATAAGGGTCCTGATGATGAGGGTGACGATGTGGACGACGACGACGACGACGTCGACGACGACGACGACGACGATGGGAATGTTGACGACTACTAGGACGAGGACAAGGCCCGGGACCACAGCTGTGTTGGCCCAGGCCGTAGCGGTTTCGAATCGGGTGGTCGCAGCTAAGTGTTTCGGGTTTCGGGCGCAGCGTCAGCCATGCCCACGGGGAAGGTCAAGAAGTTCTTCGAGGACAAGGGCTTTGGCTTCATCACTCCTGACGACGGTGGCGAGGACGTGTTCCTGCATCGCAAAGTGCACGGGGATGGCCAAGACCGCACCGCGTATATAGAAGAGGGCGCCTCCGTCACGTACGAGGTGGAGTGGGACGACCGCAAGGGCAAGTACTCAGCCTCGTCTTGCGAGGGCCCCTGGAAGACAGGCGGTGGAGGTGGAGGCGGCGGTTGGGGCGGCGGCGGTGGTGGCTGGGGTGGCGGCGGTGGTGGTTGGGGCGGTGGCGGTGGTGGCGGCGGCTGGGGCGGCGGGAAAGGCGGTGGGAAAGGCTATAACGCCTGGTGAGATGAGGCGGGGTGGTTCGGGCGGCGGGGGTGGCTGGGAGCGGCTGCTGGGGCGGTGGCGGCTATATCACCTACTGAGATCGGAGTGCGCACGGTCGGGAAACCCTGTGTACAGGACATTCTTTTACGGAGTGCCAGAGTCATGATCCGCAAAAATAGACGAGCGAATCATCCCTGATTATCACCGTCTTACACCTTGCGGCAGTTGTCTTTCAAATGGTCTAGAGGTACCTACTCCAGAGCGCCTCGAGAGGCGTCGGATTGCAAGCTGGCCATGTGTCAGAAAGTCCGAGTTAACATCGGATGTAACTCGAATGGGTCCGGGGTTCAGGAAAGCTGAGCTCTCCTGCCAAGGGACAGCTCCTCGAGGGCAGGATCCGGTGCGCGCGCCTGACACATTCCCCTCATGTCTCATCCCTCTCCCCTCAAGTGGACCTCGGTCCATCCTGCATCCGTGCCTGGTTGGGGCAAGGACCAGAAGCCTCTTGGATGCAACTTGCGTAGCGTCTATTGGGTTGTCCCTTCGGGGCCTCTTGGAGGCTGCTCGAGGGCCTCTTGGGGCCTCTCGAGGGCATCCCAGGGGCCTCTTCGGGGCCTATGGAGGATCTTGGCTCCATGTCCAGCTGCATTCGGCAAGTTCCACCACCTTGGCAACGCCTCGAGCACCGCACAGGGGGCCGTACCATGTGACACCTCTCGTCTCTGCTTCGTCGTTACGACAGTTCGGCCAGAATAGCGAGGGCACATTTTTTCACACAGTCCGCCCAGGGGCCCGAAAATGTTCCACCTCGGTCGGAATTGCGCTTGTGGGGGGGTCCCGGGCGAAATCGCCGTGTCGACTTCGGACCGACGAGTTTCTACTTCGATCGTTCAGCTTTTCTTCGTCTTGGGCGGGATCGGCATTTCGATATCGAAGCGACGAGTTTCGACATCGCGTCCAAGTATTGTTCGATGAAGTCGCACGCGACCGGTATAGGTTCTACTCAAGAAGCTTACGCCATTCCGCCGACCCCCAGAAGAGGGCATCCGCGGCTTCCGATGTTGTGTGTATGTGTTGATTGAAACACACACATACACACACGCGCGCACATACACGCGCTTCCGTCGTGCTGCCTGCGTGTAGTTGTTGCTTATTCGTCCTCATCTTCTCCGCGTCTGCTGCTTGGCTTCTTGAGTCTTGGAGGCCAGTGGGGCGGCCTCTCAGAGCTTTTGCCAGGATTCTGGGGGGTTCGGGGGGGGCCTCTGGGGAACTCTTGGGGGCATGTTGGGAGTCTTGGAGGCCGTCTTGGTGGGGGGGCTCCCAGGGTCCTTGCAGGTTCCCCATGTTAGTCTTATCTTATCTTGGGCCCTTGTTTGGGCCCTCTTGATGGGTTGGTTTGCTGTCTTGGGGGCATTTGGAGCAATCTTGGGACCCTCTTGGGCCGTCTCTGGAGCTTCTTGAGGGCCTCTTGGACCGCCATGGGCCAGTGTGGTGGGCCTCTCGCGCTACTAGGCTTGCAGATGCCCGCGAAAACGCCACAATAATTCAACAGCTTTTGGGGAATGACTGGCGTGTCTCTTATGGCCTTTTTGGGGGTCCTCTTGGGCCCTCTTTCGGCGCATCGGGCCGTCCTGAGGCTGTCTTGGGCGTTCCTGAGGCCTCTCCGGCGCCTTGGAGCCCTTCTCGGGCCATCTTAGAAATCGTCTCGGGCGTCTTGGCGGCTACGGCGGGTTGATTTTGAGGCTCCGAGGGTGCTCTGGTGGCCCCCCCCGCGGGTGCGTTGGGGAGTTCGTGCCCCACGTGGCGGGGCCCTCAAACCAGCTTTTGGACCCAGGGTGTGGGGAAGGGGGAAGGGGACAGCCAATTATTTCACACGCCTGCAGGCGGATGTCGGCGGGCTTCTCTTGTCGGCGAAGTTCCTCCCATGTCTGTCTGGGATGAGCGAGACAGGTCCCGCCTAGGCAGGCCCGACAGCAGGGATTCACCGACATCTTGGCCTCCGGCTCAGCCAGCACAGCGGCTGGCAAGATCATCGACCGGATGCAGCGCTAAACGCGTCAAGCATGTACAGTGGCGGCTACTTGCGACTCCACCGTGGAACCCTTGCAAAACACCAGTCGCGTAATTCCTAACATTTCAAAACCCGACAGGGTTGGCCGAGTCATAACGACGATTCCACGCGAGATTTTTTGAAACAAACAATTTCGACCAATGTCGAAACTTTCGGGTTCAAAGTCGAATGACGATTCCGCCAATGACCTCCTTCAAAGCAGAAATCGTAAGCAATCGGGTTCAAAGTGGACATGGCGGTTCTGCTCAGGACTTGCTCCAAAGCATAAATTTGAGAAAATCAGATTCAAAGTGGAAATTTAGAATCCGCCCAGAACTTCTTCAAGCACAGGTCGAAGCGTTGTCTGGGTGGAAGCGCGAAACGTGTCGAAACATTCTTCGCGCCGGTGTTCTTGAAGGGCTCTCATGTGTGCTAGTGGGGCCGTCTTTGGACTGTCTTGCGCTGTGGGGCCGTCCCAGGGCCCTCTTGAGATCCTTTCGGGCATTCTTTGGGCCGCTTTGGGGCCATTCGTTGCTGTTACAGGAAATGATAAGACAGAGCTAAGGAGTCTTTTTTGGCTTCTGAATGATTTGGGTTTTCCTGGAGGGCCTCTTGGCCTTCTCTTTGGCGCCTTGAAGGCATACTGGGCCATTTTTGCGCCTCTTGAGGTCCTCTTGTGTTCTGCTGGATGCATTTCGATACATGCTAGGTTGAGCCACCTTGGCGGCCTTGGTGGCCTTCCAGGGCCGTCTTTGAGGCCTTGGCTGGAGAGCCTCGGAGAGCCTTGCGTGGGGCTGCCCACGGGGCCTCCGAAAGGGGGGCGATGCATGCGACCGAGCACATCCGACAGCACGTGGTTTATTTTTATGCCTAGACGTACCAGGGGGCACGGTGGCGGATTAGAGGGGATGTTGTTGGACGTTTAGCGGTTGCTCGCTTCTTGGGCCCCTCTTGGGGCCGTCTTGGATGCATAGTTGGCCTTTTCTAGGGGCCTCTTGCGCCATATTTGCGTCGTCCTGAAGGCTTCTTGGGTTGCCTTGGACTTTCTTGAGACCGAACCGACGAGACTGCTATAATCTGTAACCGTTCATACGCGCTCTATGTTTCAATCACACATGTTCTGGGGCCATCCCCAGCGGCCTCACACTTCGGCCCAAGAGACCCACAAACGAGCCTCAGGGTAGCCCCTTTGGACCATCTCAGGGCACGTGGGAGCGTTGGGCACAAATCACTCTGCCGAGACCTCTCGAAAAGTCGCACGGGACACCCCAGCAGTGACCAAGAGCGCCCGTCAGTTGAGCACCCCCATTGTAAGAGTATCTACAGCACTCAGTATTGAGAATTCTCAATGACCTGAGGACACTTCACTCAGTGCCTGCAGCACGGTGGCGGAAGCAAGTTGCTGTGCCCTTGCACCTGTCATTGCAAGGCACGCGGCCCCTGGACGGGTCTGCACTGCCTTGGGGTCTGCGATCAAGGAACATAGTGGTGGTTATTCATGTTTGGTTTTATATACGGCCAGGTTGCGCACCGCGTGTGACGTTCGATTGGCTCTGGCTTGGTCCGAGAAGGATGAGGAGACAAGAAGACATGTATCCCAGAAGGAGGCAGGAGGAGGAATCTGAACATGTAAAAAATACGGATGGGCATGAATGGGGCAGCAGCCATAAGCAGAAGTAATGATTCATTGTGAGGAGGAGGATACGAGACGACGGGTGACGACGGCAACAACGAACAAGGACGTCTACGAGTACGAGAGTTCATTGAGTGGGCAAGGATGAGTTTTGCAGACGAGGGCAACGGGGCCATGAATCAGAGGAGGAAAATGGGAGGCGATGGAAACAACTCGGGGTGGCAGGGGTCCTGGGCTCTTCGGCAAAATATTTCCAGCAGCAAGCCACTGCCGTGTTGGCTCGGGCAGGGGCAGCCTTGATTCGAGGGTCAGTTGTACGGGTGGGCGCGGCTAGTTGTTGTTTCCGGCCCAGCGTCAACCATGCCGACGGGGAAGGTCAAGAAGTTCTTCGAGGACAAGGGCTTCGGTTTCATCACTCCTGACGACGGTAGCGATGACGTGTTCCTGCATCGCAAAGTGCACGGGGATGGCCAAGACCGCACCGCGTATATAGAAGAGGGCGCATCCGTCACGTACGAGGTGGAGTGGGACGACCGCAAGGGCAAGTACTCAGCCTCGTCTTGCGAGGGCCCCTGGAAGACAGGCGGTGGAGGCGGTGGTGGTTGGGGAGGCGGCGGAGGTGGTTGGGGCGGTGGCGGTGGTGGAGGCGGCTGGGGCGGCGGTGGGAAAGGCGGTGGGAAAGGCTATAACGCCTGGTGAGATACGGCGGGATGGTTCGGGCGGCCCGAGTGATTGTGAAAGGCGGCTGCGGAGGTGGCGGCTATCACGCCTACTGAGATCGGAGCGCACACGGTCGGGAAACCTTGTGTACAGGATTCTTTCTCGGAGTGCAAGTCATGATCCGTTAAAGATATGCGAGCTGATCATC
Organism: Prorocentrum cordatum; assembly: GCA_963575745.1. Lineage (NCBI taxonomy): Eukaryota > Dinophyceae > Prorocentrales > Prorocentraceae > Prorocentrum > Prorocentrum cordatum. Next base: position 254,984 of record CAUYUJ010016461.1, on the reverse strand, counting down.
CGGCTTCATCGCCGTCTTACACCCTGCGGCAGTTGTTGCTGCTTCAGAGCTTCTAGAGGTACCTATCCTGGAGCGCCTCAAGAGGTGTCAGACTGCAAGCTGGCCATGCGTCTGAGACTCTCCGCGTTCACACTGGATGCAACGGGGGTTCAGAGCGGCTGAGCTCTCCTGCCCAGGGACAACTCCTTGAGGGCAGGACCAGGTGCGCCTGACACATCCCCCTCCTCCTTCACCCCTCCCCTCTCAAGTGGACCTCGGTCCATCCTGCTTTTGGGTCGAGGACCAGAACCCTCTCGGATGCTTCGAGTAGGTCGGGTCCCTTCGGGGCCTCCTTGGAGGCTGCTTGGGGGCCTCTTGGGGCCTCTCGAGGGCATCCCCGGGGCCTTCGAGGCCCATGCAGTCTTGGGTCCATATCAAGCTGCCCTCGGCAGGTTCCACCACCTTGGCGACGCCCCGAGCACCGCCCAGAGGGCCGTACCATGCGACGCCTCTCGTCTCTGCTTCGCCGTTGCGACCGATCGGCCAAAGTGCAGCGCTTCCCGCGGGGAGGCGGGGCCCCGGTGCACTGCTGCCAGGGTGCGCCACGGTGCTGTTGGTAGCGAGGGAACATCTTTTCACACAGTCCGCCCAGGGGTCCGAAAATGCTCCACCTCTGTGAGAATGGTGTTGGTGTGGGAGTGCCGAGAGGAGTCGCCGTGTCGACTTCGGACCGGCGAGTTTCTACTTCGATCGCTCAGTTTTTATTCGTCATGGGCGGGATCGCCATTTCGATGCCGAACCGACGAGTTTCGACAACGCGTCCAAATCACTTTTGATGAAGTCACAAGCGACCGTCACACCTTCTACTCAAGAAGCTTACGCCATTCCGCCGACCCCCAAAAGAGGACACCTGCGGCTTCCGATGTCGTGTGTGTTACTTGACACACACACACACTTCCCGTCGTGCTGCCCGCGTGTGGGTGTTGCTGATTCGTCCGCATCTTCCTCCGCGTCTATTGCGCGGCTTCTTGAGGGCCACTTGGAGGCCTGCGGGGCGGCCTCTCAGAGCGTTTGCAAGGATTCTGGGGGCTTCGGGGGGCCCTCTGGGGGAACTCTTGGTGGCATATTGGGGGTCTTGGAGGCCGTCTTGTGGGGCGGGGACTCCCGGGGCCCTTGCAGGTTCCCCATGCGGGGCTCATCTTGTCTTATCGTGGGGCCCTCTTGAGGGATTTGTTGGCCGGCTTGGGGGTATTTGGGGGCAGTGTTGAGGCCCCCGTGGGCCGTCTGTTGGGCCTTCTTGAGGGCCTCATGGACCGTCTTGGGCCAGTCTGGGGACCCCCTCGCGCGATTTTCAAGCATTTATGGGAAATGAGTGGCGTGTGTCTCTTAAGGCCTTCTTGGGGGTCCTCTTGGGCCCTCCATCGGCGTCTTGGGTCGTCCTGAGGCTCTCTTGAGCGTTCCTGACGCCTCTCCTGCGCATTGGAGCCCTTCTCGGGCCATCTTAGAAATCGTCTCGGGCACCTTGGCGGCTACGTCGGGTTGATTTTGAGGCTCCGAGGATGCTCTGGTGCCCCCCCCCCGCGGGTGCGTTGAGGAACTCTTGGGGGCATGTTGGGAGTCTTGGAGGCCGTCTTGGTGGGGGGGCTCCCAGGGTCCTTGCAGGTTCCCCATGTTGGTCTTATCTTATCTTGGGCCCTTGTTTGGGCCCTCTTGATGGGTTGGTTTGCTGTCTTGGGGGCATTTGGAGCAATCTTGGGACCCTCTTGGGCCGTCTCTGGAGCTTCTTGAGGGCCTCTTGGACCGGCATGGGCCAGTGTGGTGGGCCTCTCGCGCTACTGGGCTTGCAGATGCCCGCGAAAACGCCACAATAATTCAATAGCTTTTGGGGAATGAATGGCGTGTCTCTTATGGCCTTTTTGGGGGTCCTCTTGGGCCCTCTTTCGGCGCATCGGGCCGTCCTGAGGCTATCTTGGGCGTTCCTGAGGCCTCTCCGGCGCCTTGGAGCCCTTCTCGGGCCATCTTAGAAATCGTCTCGGGCGTCTTGGCGGCTACGGCGGGTTGATTTTGAGGTTCGAGGGTGCTCTGGTGGCCCCCCCCCGCGGGTGCGTTGGGGAGCTCGTGTCCCACGGGGTGGGGGCTCAAGCCAGCTTTTGGACCCAGTGAGCGGGAAGGGGGGACGGGGACAGCCAAGTCTTTCACACGCCTGCAAGCGGGAGTCGGCGGATTTCTCTTGTCGGCGAAGTTCCTCCCAGTCTGTCTAGGAGGAACGTGGCAGGGCCCGCCTAAGACAGGCCCGACAGTAGGGATCCACCCATATCTATGCCTCCAGCTCAGCGAGTATAGCGGCTGGCAGGAGCAATGGCCGTGTGCAGAACCAGAACGCGTCATGTATGTATACTTGTTGTTACTTGCGAATTAGCCGTGAAACCCTTGCAAAACAGCAGTAGGGTATTTTTCCCTACCTAGGCTCTGCCTAGAAGGGCTCTTATTCGGAGGCTTGAAGGGCCGGGCAGTGGGGCCCGCCCCGGGCGGTTTCCCGGCATCCGCCCCGCGGTTCCCCCAGTGATGTTCCTTTAGTTTCGCGTTGCTTATCTCATCTTAGCTTAGCCTAGCTTGACTTAGCTTAGCTTAGCTTTGCTTAGCCTGGTCTAGCTTAGCTTAGTTTAGCTTGGCCTAGCTTAGCTTAGCTTAGCTCAGCGTAGCTCAGCTTAGCTTAGTTTAGCGCAGCGCAGCATTGGCATAGCATAGCAAAGCATAGCATATCATAGCATAGCATAGCATAGGGCATCATAACATAGTGCAGCATATCATCGCATAATATAGCACAGCATGGCGCAGCATAGCTTAGCGCAGCATAGCAACGCACAGCCTAGCTTATCATAGCACATCGCAGCAACGCATAGCATAGCATAGCAAAGCAAAGCAAAAGCAACACCAATGCGAATTTGTAGATGTATATTTAGATGTAGTTGTAGATGTGGATGTAGGTGTCGATGTATATGTAGATGTATATGTACATGTAGGTGTAGATGTAGGTGCAGATGTAGATGTAGATGTGAGTGTAGCTGTAGATGTAGATGTAGATGTAGATGTATATGTACATGTATGTGTAGCTGCAGGTGTTTATGTGGATGTAGGTCTAGATGTAGATGTGGGTATTAAGCTGTACTATTACTACTACTGCTACTACTACTACTACTGCTACTACTACTACTACTACTACTACTACTGCTACTACTACTGCTACTACTGCTGCTACCGCTACTGCTACAACTGCGACGATGAGGAGAAGGAGGAGGACGGCGTTTACCATTTCTACTAATATTGCTCTCCTCGGGGCTCCAACTCCTAGGTAGGGTCGCTCTGGGATAATTAACATTTCAAATGCCGAACGGGTTGACCATTCCGCGTGAGACCTTCTCAAACAAACGGTTTCAACCGATGCCGAACATTTCGGGTTCAAAGTCGAATGATGCTAAGGACTTCCTCCAAAGCAGAAATCGCAAGCAATCGGGTTCAAAATGAAAATTGCGATTCCGCCCAGAATTTCCTTCAGGCACAGGTCGAAGCGCTGTCTGGGTGGAAACGCGAAACGGGTCGAAACTTTTTTCGGCCCGGTGTATTTCTTGAAGAGCTCTCACGAGTGCTACCTGGGTCGTTTTTGGGCTGTCTTGCGTTGTGGGGCCGTCTCGGGGTCCTCTTGAGACCCTTTTGGGCATTCTTGGGGCTCTCTTGGGGCCGCCTTGGGGCCCTTCTCGGCTGTTTGGGGAGCCTATCCCGGTTGTCTTGGGGCCTCTTGGCAGCCTTTTGGCTCATCCTTGGGCCTTCTTGAGTTGTCATCCTTTTTTGGCCGTCTTGGGGCCCGCTTTGAGTTATCCTGGGCCGTCTGTGGGGCTTCTTGGTGCCTTCGCTTCTCTGTCCTAGGCCCTCTGGAAACATATTCAGCCGATGAGGTCTGTTGCAGGCCGCCCTGCAGGGCCTCGTGGCCTTCCTGATGCCTTGAAGGCGAAGTTTTTGTTACTTTGATGCCTCTTGAGGTCTTCTTGGGGACTGCTGGATGCTTTTCAGTATATGCTATGTGTTGAGCCATCTTGGCGGCCTCGGTGGCCTTCCCGGGCCGTCGTTGAGGCCCTGGAATGGACGGCCTGGGAGAGCCTTAGGGGTGCGTGGGGCTGCTTACGGGGCCTCTGGCAGGGGGGCGATGCATGCGACCGAGCGTGGCTGGGAGGGGGGAGAAGGGCCCATGGACAATTTGCAGGAGCCTTTTGAGGTCTTTGGCGCCTCTTGAGGTGTTCTTGCGGTCTGCTGGATGCATTTGGATACGTGCTATGTTGAGCCACCTTGGCGGCCTGGGTGACCTTCCGGGGCCGTCTTTGAGGCCTTGGCTGGAGAGCCTCGGAGAGCCTTAGGGGGCGTGGGGCTGGCACGGGGCCTCTGGAAGGGGGCGATGCATGCGACCGAGCTTGGCTGGGAGGGGGGGGGGGGTCCCAGGACGGCGTGCAGGAGCCACATCCGACAGAACTTGGTACCTATTCCACCGTACCTGAACTCACCCGGAGGCACGGTGGCGGATTGGAGGGGATGTTGCCGGACGTTTGGCGGTTGCTCGCTTCTTGTGCCCCTCTTGGAGCCATCTTCGATGCCTTGTTGGCCTCTCCTGGGGGCCTCTTGCTCCGTATTGCGTCGTCCTGAAGGCTTTTTGGGCTGCCTTGGACTCTCTTGAGAGCGAACAGGCGAGACTGCTACACATTGAAACCGTCCATAAGCGCTCTATGTTTCAATTACGCTTGTTCCGGGGCCAGCCCCAGTGGCCTCCAAAACGGCCTAGGAGACCCCCCAGTGAGCCCAAGGGAAGCCCCTTGGACCATATCAGGGCACGTGGGAATGTTTGTCACAAGTCACTCTGCCGAGACCTCTGGAAAAGTCGCGCGGGGCACCCCAGAAGCGACCAAGAGCGCCCGTCAGTTGAGCCCCTCAATTGTAAGAGTAGTTCCAGCACTCGAGACTGAGAACTCTCAATGACCTAAGGACACTTCAGTCAGTGCCTGCAGCACGGTGGCGGAAGCATGTTGCTGTGCCCTTGCACCTGTCATTGCAAGGCGTGCGGCGCCCCTGTACGGTTCTACACTGTCCTGGGGTCTTGTGATTTGGGCACACATTTGTGTTTGGTAATGTTAGGTTCCATGTGTGGCCAGGTTGAGCGCTTCGTGCGACGTGCGATTGCTTATATACTGGCTCTGACTTGGTCCGAGAAGGATGCGGAGGCAACACTACACGAATTCAGACAGAGGCAGGAGAGAGAGAGAGAGATAGACATATACATATATATAGATGTATCTATAAGCATGGAGAGAAGACTATTGATGAGCATGAGGGTGTTGCAGCCATAATCAGAAATGGTAGAAGTGATGGGTCGATGTGAGGAGTATAATAAGAAATTACGAGTGACGACGACATCAGCGAACAAGGGGACGTCTACGAGGACGAAAACCTATTAAGTGGGCAAGGATGAGTTTTGCAGACGAGGGCGATGGGGCCATGAGTAGGAGGAAGAGGAAACGAGGTGATGGAATCAAATCGGGTTGGGAGGCTTCCTGGGCTCTTCGTCCAAGATTACATCCAGCAGCAAGCCATTGCCGTGTTGGCTCGGGTCGAAGCAGCCTCGATTGGAGGGTTAGTTGCTCGGGTGGGCGCGGCTAGTTGCCGTTTGGGCCCAGCGCCAACCATGCCCACGGGGAAGGTCAAGAAGTTCTTCGAGGACAAGGGCTTCGGCTTCATCACTCCTGACGACGGTGGCGAGGACGTGTTTCTGCATCGCAAAGTGCACGGGGATGGCCAAGACCGCACCGCGTATATAGAAGAGGGCGCCTCCGTCACGTACGAGGTGGAGTGGGACGACCGCAAGGGCAAGTACTCAGCCTCGTCTTGCGAGGGCCCCTGGAAGACAGGCGGTGGAGGTGGAGGCGGCGGTTGGGGCGGCGGCGGAGGTGGTTGGGGCGGTGGCGGTGGTGGAGGCGGCTGGGGCGGCGGTGGGAAAGGCGGTGGGAAAGGCTATAACGCTTGGTGAGATGCTTCGGGCGGCGGTGGTGGTTGGGAAAGGCGGCTGTGGCGGTGGCGGCTATAACGCCTACTGAGATCGGAGCGCACACGGTCGGGAAACCTTGCGGGCAGGAAATTCTTTCTCGGAGTGCAAGTCATGATCCACAAAAAATAGATGGGCTCGTCATCTGGTTGCATCACCGTGTTGCACCTTGCGGCAACTTTTGTTCTGAGCTTCTAGAGGTACCTACCCTGGCGCGCCTCGAGAGGCGTCGGATTGCAACCTGGCAGTGTTTCTGAGTCTCCCCGCGTTCACATCGGATGTGTTTCGAACGGACCCGTGGTGTCGGAACGGCTGCGCTCTTCTGCCATGGGGGCAGCTCCTCGAGGGCAGGGCCCGGTGCGCCTGACACATTCCCTTCCCGCCGCGGCTTCCCCCCCCCCCTCGGGTGGCCCTCGGTCCATCCTGCCACCGTGCCTGTGTCGAGAACCAGCGGCCTCTCGGGTACCTCTTGCGCAGGGTCTAGTGGGAGGTCCCCTCGGGGCCTCCTTGGAGGCTGCTCGACGGCCTCTTGGGGCCTCTCGAGGGCATCCCAGGGGCCTCTTCGGGGCCTGTGGAGAGTCTTGGCTCCATGCCCAGCTGCCTTCGGCAAGTTCCACCACCTTGGCGACGCCTCGAGGCCCAGGGGGCCGTACCACGTGACACCTCTCGTCTTTGCCGTCTTTGCTTCGCCGTTCCGACAGTTTGGCGAAATCGCCGTGCCGATTTCGAACCGACGAGGTTCTACTTCGAATGCTCACTTGTTCTTCGTCTTGGGCGGGATCGCCATGTCGATGTCGAACCGACGAGTTTCGGCATCCCGTCCAAACCATCTTTGACGAAGCCACAAGCGACCGCTACACTTTCTACTCAAGAAGCTTACGCCATTCCACCGAAGGCCAGACGAGGGCATGTGCGGCTTCCGATTTCGTGTGTGTGTGTGTGTTGGTTGACACTCAAAACGCACGCACGCACGCACGCACGCACGCACGCACGCACGCACACACAGAGACACACACACACACACGCACACGCACACACACACACAAACACACGAGCACGCACGCACGCACGCACGCACGCACGCACGCACGCACGCACGCACGCACGCACGCACACACACACACACACACACACACACACACACACGCACGCACACACACGCACGCACACACACACACACGCACGCACGCACGCACGCACGCACGCACGCACACACACACACACACACACTTCCCGTGGTGGTGTTGCTGATTCGTCCTCGTCTTCCTCTGCGTCTGTTACGCCGCTTATTGAGGGCCTCTTGGAGGCCTGCGGGGCGGCCTCTTAGAGCTTTTGCATTCTGGATGCTTCGGGGGGCCCTCGGGGGGACTCTTGGAGGCCTTCTTGGAGGGTGGCTCCACGGGCCTTTACAGGTTCCCCATGTGGGGCTTATCTTACTTACGCAGGCCGAAAGGGTTTCCTCTTGAGCCCCAAATGTCGGAATCGAAGTGCCGTTCAGGTGACAGGATACATGTAGCGTTCTCTTCGGCTCGGGGCGTGCGCTATGTTATGGGAGGAGGTGCGGGAGTTGGACAGGCCCGCTGTGGCGTTCGAGCAACCTTATGTTATGGGCGGATTTTCGGGCGATGGCCAGGCCCGCTGTGGCGCTCAAGCAACCACATATTATGGGAGGAGTTGAGGGAGGTGGCCGGGCCCGCTGTGGTGCTCGAGCTGTCGATCTTGACAATTTGCTTGTATGTACCCATGCTTGCCGTCCTCCCTCTTCCCTCCTCCTCCCACCTCCCTCCTCCCCCCACCTTCTCCTTCCTCCTTCCGCATCCCTCCTCCCTCCTCCTCCTTCTCTTCCCCATTTCTTCCTCCCTCCCCCCTCCTCCCTGATTGTTCCTCCTCTCACTTCCCCTCTCCCGTCCCTTCTCCCCTCCTCCCTCCTCCTCTTGCCTCCTTCATTCCTCTCTCCCTCCTGGGACCCCCTCTCCTCCGTATAATCATAGCTTTGGTCACAAGATCCACATTTCCATGGACAGCATGATGCTTCACGTGCGATGCCCCGCGGATCCAACTTCACCTGGGTCTGGGATGTTAAATATTATCATGTATTGATTACCGGAAAACAAGTGGACCCATTTGTTTCTCCTTCACGGGAAACTGAATCCGCCCAAAAAGAGATAGGATCCACGACGCTGTCGCACACCCGAAAAAGGATCCAATTGGATCCATCGGTTTTCTCATATTTTAGCCCAAGAGGAAAAATTGTCGGCCTGGGGCCCCTCTTGGGGCCCTCTTGAAGTGTTTGCCGTCTTGGAGGCATCTGGGGCAGTCTCTGGGCCCCCTTGGACCGTCTCTGGGCCTTCTTGATGGCCTCTTGGGCCAGTCGGGGGGGCCTCTCGCGCTAATTTTGGCTTGCAGATATTCGGAAAGGCGAAAACGCCAGAGAAATGAACACATTCATGGGGAATTAATGGCGTGTGTCTCTTGAGGCCCTCTTGGGGGTCCTCTTGGGATCTCCATCGGCGTCTTGGGCCGTCCTGGGGCTCTCTCTTGGGCGTTCCTGAGGCCTCTCCGGCGCGTTGGAGCCCTTCTTGGGTCATCTTAGACAGCATCTCGGGCATCTTGGCGGCTAGGGCGGGTTAATCTTGAGACTCCGAGGGTGCTCCAGTGGCCCCGCCGCGGGTGCGTTGGGGAGCTCGTGCCCCACGGGGAAGGGGCTCAAGACCAGCTTTTGGACCCAGTGGGCGGGGGGAAGGGAGGACGGGGACAGCCAGTTCTTTCACACGCCTGCAAGCGGGGGTCGGCGGATTTTTCTTGTCGGCGAAGTTCCTCCCATGTCTGTTTGGGAGGAGCGGGACAGAGCCCGCCTGAGACAGGCCCGACAGCAGGGATCCACCCACATCTTGGCTTCCAGCGCAGCCAGCATTGCGGCTGGCAAGAGCATTGGCGTGGTGCAGCGCTAGAGCGCGTCATGTGTGTGTAATACTTGTTGTCATTTGCGATTCCACCGTTGATCTCTTGCAAATCAGCGGTCGGGTAACATATTTGAAATGCCGAACGGGCTGGCCGAGTCATAACGACGATTCCGCGTGAGGCCGTCTCAACACAGAAATTTCGACCGATGCCAGAATTTGCGAGTTTCACGTCGAATACTGATTCCGGCAATGATCCCCTCCAAAGCAGAAGTCGCAAGCAATCGGGTTCAAAGTGGACATGATTATTATGCTCAGGACTTCCTTCAACATCGAAATTGCGATTCCGCACAGTTTTTCCTTCAAGCACAGGTCGAAGCGTTATCGGCGTGAAAGCGCGAAACGGGTCAAAACATTCGTGGCGCTGGTGCATGTCTTGCAGGGCTCTCGTGGGGCCTACCTGGGCCGCCTTGGGACTGTCTTGCGCTATGGGGTCGTCTCGGGGCCCTCTTGAGACCCTTTTGGGAATTCTTGGGGCCCTCTTGGGGCCGCCTTGGGGCCCTTCTCGGCCGTCTGGGGAGGCTATTGTGGTTGTCTGGGGACCTCTTGGTAGCCTCGTGATTCATCGTTAGGCCTTCCTGGGCTGTCATGGTCCCCTCTTCGGCCGTCTTGGGGCCCGCTTTGAGCTCTCCTGGGCCGTCTGTGGGGCTTCTTGGGGCCCTCATAGGGCTCTTTTGGCTTCTCTGCCCGTGGCCCTCTGGAAGAACACATGAGCCGATGATCTCCTCAAAATAAACCTTGTTGCTGTTACAACGAATGATGAAACAAAGCTCAGGAGCCCTCTCTGGCTTCTGAATGATGTTGGCCTTCCTAGAGGGCCTCTTGGCCTTCTCTTTGGTACCTGGAAGGCCTATCGGTATTGGGTCGCTTGGGCGCCTTTTGGTATCTTCTTGGAGCCAGCTGGATGCTTTTCGGTATGTATTATGTGTTGAGCCATCTTGGCGGCCTTGTTGGCCTTACTGGGCCGTCGTTGAGGCCTTGGATGGAGGGCTTCGGAGAGCCTCGGGGCGTCCGTCGGGCGGCCCATGGGGCCTATGGAAGGGGGGCGATGCATGCGACCAAGCGTGGCTGGGAGAGGTGAGAACGGTCCTCTTGCGGGCTGCTAGATGCTTTTCGATGAATGCTATGTTGAGCCACCTTGGCGGTCTTGGTGGCCTTCTGGGGCCGTCGTTGAGTGGAGAGAGAGCCTCAGGAGGGCGTCGGGCTCCCCATGAGGCCTCTGAAAGGGGGCGATGCATGCGACCGAGCTCGGCTGGGAGGGGGGAGGAGGGTCCCTGGACGATTTGCAGGAGCCCCATCAGGCAGCACTTGGTATTCCACCATGCCTAAACGCACCCGGAGGCACAGTAGCGGATTGGAGGGGATGTTGCCGGACGCCTGGCGTTTGCTCGTTTCTTGTGCCCCTCTTGGAGCCGTCTTGGATGCCTAGTTGGCCTCTCCTGGGGGCCTCTTGCTCCGTATTGCGCCGTCCTGAAGGCTTCTTGGGCTGCCTTGGACTCTCTTGAGACCGAACAGGCGAGACTACTATACATTGAAACCGTCCATAAGCGCTCTATGTTTCAATTACGCTTGTTCCGGGGCCAGCCCCAGTGGCCTCCAAAACGGCCCAAGAGACCCCCCAGTGAGCACAAGGGAAGCCCCTTTGGACCATCTCAGGGCACGTGGGAGTGTTGGGCACAAGTCACTCTGCCGAGGCCTCGGGAAAAGTCGCGCGGGGCACCCCAGAAAGCGACCAAGAGCGCCCGTCAGTTGAGCCCCTCCACTGTAAGAGTAGTTCCAGCTTTCAGCACTGAGAACTCCTAGAGGACCTGAGGACTCTTCACTCGGTGCCTGCAGCACGGTGGTGGAAACATGGTGCTGTGCCATTGCGCCTGTCATTGGAAGGCGTGCGGCCCCTGTACGGGTCTGCACTGTCCTGGGGTCTGTGATCCAGACACATGTTAGTGTTTGCTCATGCTTGGCTCCATGTATGGCCAGACTGCGCACCTCTTGCGACGTGCGCTGGCTTGTATATTGGCTCTGACTTGGTCCGAGAAGGATAGGGGAGGTAACCTTGCACGTATTTAGAAGCAGGCAGGAGGAGGAACGAGAGCATGGAGAGAAGAATCCATGAGCATTAGGGTGTTGCAGCCATAATCAGAAGTGATGGTCCATTCTCAAGGGCGCCATCGAGGGCGCGAAGTCATTCGCGCTTCGCGGTTCGGCTCCGATTCCTCCTCAGCCTCCTCTTCTCCCTTGGGAGACGGCGCGAGAGCGCGACGTTATTCGCACTTCGCGCTTCGCGCAGCGCGACGCGCGAAGTTGGGCGCCCTTGATTGTGAGGAGAAGGATAAGAAACGGCGGGTGACAACGACAGCGAAGAAGGGGACGTCTACGAGGACGAGAATGTCGTAAGTGGGTAAGGAACAGTTTTGCAGCGAGGGCGACGGGGCCATGGGCCATGAATATGAGGAGGATGAGGAGGAGGAAGAGGAGGAGGAGGAGGAGGAAGAGGAAGAGGAGGAGGAAGAGGAGGGGGAGGAGGAGGGGAGGAGGAGGAGGAGGAGGAGGCGGAGGAGGAGGAGGCGGAGGAGGAGGAGGAGGAAGGGTTGGGAGGTCTCCTGGTTTCTTCGTCCAAGATTCTGTCCAGCAGCAAGCCACTGCCGTGTTGGCTCGGGCCGAAGTTGCCTCGATTCGAGGGTTGGCTGCCCGGGTGGACGCGGCTAGATTTTGTTTCGGTCCCAGAGTCAACCATGCCGACGGGGAAGGTCAAGAAGTTTTTCGAGGACAAGGGCTTCGGCTTCATCACTCCTGACGACGGTGGCGAGGACGTGTTTCTGCATCGCAAAGTGCACGGGGATGGCCAAGACCGCACCGCGTATATAGAAGAGGGCGCATCCGTCACGTACGAGGTGGAGTGGGACGACCGCAAGGGCAAGTACTCAGCCTCCTCTTGCGAGGGCCCCTGGAAGACAGGCGGTGGAGGTGGAGGCGGCGGTTGGGGCGGCGGCGGTGGTGGTTGGGGCGGTGGCGGTGGTGGAGGCGGTTGGGGCGGCGGAAAAGGCGGTGGAAAAGGCTATAACGCTTGGTGAGATGTGGCGGGGTGGGTCGGGTTGCGGGGGTGGCTGGAAAAGACGGCCGGGGCGGTGGCGGCTATAATGCTTACTGAGATCGGAGCGCACAAGGTCGGCAAAACCCTGTGTACAGGAACTCTTCCTCGGAGTGCAAGTCATGATCCGCAAAAGAATATGAGCGAATCATCTGTCCTTATTTCCGTCTTGCACCTTGCTTTGAGACTTTCTAGAGGTACCTATCTTGGATCGCCTCGGCAGGTGACATATTGCGAGCTGTGACGTTACCCATTCACATCGGACGGCACTCGAACGAACCAGGTCTTAGAAGACTGCTCTTGCAAAGGCTGATCCCTGCTGCCACGGGAGAGCCCAGAGGACAGTATTCGGTAAGCCTCCCCCGTTCCCTTTCTCCCTCACCTCTCCCGGAATTTGCAGTTGTTTTAGACCCCAAGCAGTGTTTGCGCTAGGTGTGTAATATTTGTTCTCTACAGGGAATAGGCATATGTGCCAGGGTAGGCCCTCGGTTTCCTCGTGACTTTGCCATGGCCTCCGCTCCACTGGCCCCATGTCTTGGAGTCAGTTGTGGATTCTTCGCCTCATGTGGCCTCTTCTGGCTAGACCACCTCTGGTTTTCCCATGGCTCCCCCCATGGTATCCTGCTCCACTGGCCCCGGGGTCGGCAGTGGAGGACTGGACCCATGTGGCCGCTTATGACTTTGCCTCCTGATGGCTCCCTTATGACATCCCGATCCACTTGGCCTGTGTCCCTGGGTTGGCCGTCTGTGATTCGCTTCCTATGGCGTCCTATGGTGTGGCCTCCTTTGGCTTCCTCATGTCTCGGCGATGGCCCCCCGCTCCAATAGCACTGTGTCCTTGGGTCTGCCAGAGGTGCTTCGCCTGCTATGGACTTTACTACTGCGTGGCCTCTTATGGTCCCTACAGCTTCCATATGGCCCCCTCTCCACTGTCCATGGGTCGGCCGAAGGTGTCTGGCGTCCTGTGGCCTCGTATAGCGTGGCTTCTTACGTCTGTCCTACGACGTCCTTGCGGGCCGCCGTTCCACTGCCCATGTTTCTTGGGGTCGGCCGTACATTCTGGGCCTCCTGTGCCGTCGCACGGTTTGGCGCTTGCAGATGGCCTTCCGCTCCATGATCCCTTTGTCCCAGTGTCGATCGCAGGTGTTTAGCCTCCAGTGGCCTCGTATGGCCTGACCTTTTTCTTGCGGCTTCCCTGCGGCTTCCATAGGGCCTCCCGCTCAATTGTCCATGTGTCTTGGTGTCTGTCCTAGGTGTTTTGCCTTCTGTGGCCCCGTGTGGCTTGGCTTTTGGCTTTCTATGGCTTCCCTGTGGCTAACCATGGCATCCCGCTTCATTGTCCATGTGTCCCGGTGTTTGATGTAGTCGTATGGCTTGACCTCGCATGCTTTCATCATTATGCCCACCTCATTGCCTCCCTCCCAACTGGTTTCGTGCCCTGAGGCCGACCTTAGTACTAAGTCTCGGATTGCGTCGTACGCCGTGGCCTTCTTATTGCTTGTGGTTTTCTCATCGCTTTGGCATCTGTTCCCGCCACACTGGCACTGTGTTTTTCTTTCGCAGTGTGTGTTGCCCCCTTGGGGCTAGATGCTAGCCTGCTCAGGAAACGGTCCTGTCTGGTGGGTGGGGCCGTGGGTGCTTGGCCTCCTATGGCGGGTCGCGCCGTGGGTGATTGGCCTTTTATGGCGCAGGATTTTGCATCTCGGCCTCCAATGGCTTCACCTCCTGCGGCTGTGTGGCCGGTTACCTGTCACGGATCCCTGGGCTCCTCTGGATACTTGTGGGTTTTCACGTTTTGCTGTAAATTACCCCAACGCCGACAATAAGTAAGTGAAAGCGACCACATCAGTAAAGTTGGCAGAGCTCTCTGAAGACGTAATAAGTATGATCAGTATGCCTAGGGTAGACATGGCCACGATTACTAAAACAGAGTTTGGGGAACAATGATAACAGCAGTAAACAAAATCCGAACACCGGACAGCTCGCCCCTTGGCCCCCCGCCAGCCTCACGCCAAGGGGCGAGCATATATACGGGCGCAACACCGCGCTGCATGCGTAGCCTTCGGCTGGGCCAGGCAGGGCAAGACCCAACGATGCATCCTCACATCCTTCGCTTAAAACAGCCAACGACATATCCGCACCCCCTGGCCTAAAACTGCCAGCGAAATATCCTCAACCCTCGGCCTTAAACTGCCAGCGAAATATCCTCACACCCCCCGCTTAAAATTGCCAGCGAAATATCCTCACCGCCCATGGCCTGAAACTGCCAGCGAAATATCCTCGACACCCTGGCTTAAAACTGCCACCGAAATATCCTCACGCCCCTCGCTTGAAACTGCCACCGAAATATCCTCACCGCGCCTGGCCTAAAACTGCCAGCGAAATATCCTCACCCCCTGGCCTAAAACTGCCAGCGAAATATCCTCAACCCCCGGCCGTAAACCTGCCAGCGAAATATCCTCACCGCCCCTGGCCTAAAATTGCCAGCTAAAACCCGTCTCCCTGGACCTAAAAAATTGCCAGCGGAATATCCTCAACCCGCTAGCCTAAAACTGCCAGCGAAATATCCTCACCGCGCCTGGCCTGAAACTGCCATCTAACGGCTTTGGTGATCCAGTTGTCGGTTCAGTCAGTCAGTCTGTCAGTCAGTCAGTCTACTTCCCCGAAAATCAAGTTACGGGCTACGCCCGTAAGTAATCACATGACCAGCAAGGACGACTTCGGCAGGACAGCATACTTCCAAGAGGAACGGCTGCCCGGACAACAGTTACGACAGTTATGACACCCATGATGGTTGCATTAAGGACAGTGGTATGCCAACATAATG
>CAUYUJ010016461.1:197548-235048 GCA_963575745.1 Prorocentrum cordatum | reverse complement strand
GTCGTGTGGCCGTCTTGGGCCGTCGAGGCGTCTTTTTATCCCGTCTCAGGTTCTCCCGCAGAAACTCTCGGGCCAGCATGGGGCTCCATTGAGACCATCTTGGGCCATGTGGGGGGCCTCGGGGTTCTCAGTGGACCGCCTGGGCCTTCGGAGACCGCAAGTCGACTGATCTTCGACCCAACAGCCGCTCTTGGGTCGCTTTTGGGTCTCAGGGGGCCCTCTGCGTCATGCAACAACACTTTGGGGGGGTGCTCATGGACCTGGCCTGGCCGCTCCAGGCCCTGGCTCCCAGAGGAGCCCAACCGGGACGCCAGAGGACCAGGAGGGCCCAAGAGGCCTTCCCAACGTGGTCAGCGGAAAACATGCAAATTGCTCTTTTGGGAGCGTCTTTGGGGTGCCGTGGGGCCTTTTTGAGGTCTTTTGGGAGTTGTTGGGCGCATTTTACGGGCTGCAAGGTGCGTCCTGATATGTGGAATGCTCATATTGGCGGCTTTGGTGTCTCTCCGCGGCCGTCTTGCGAGCCGTCGGGCGCATTGGAGAGCGCCAGGATTGCGTCGGGGTGCCCAGGAACCTTCGCGAGGGTGGGCCAGCGCACGCAGCACGTTGTGATGAGAGGGGGGCCGCAAAAGACGTACATGAACCCGAACAGGCAGCACTTAAAATTCTGCAGCCAAGAGGCTGGAATAATGAACAGTGCGTGTTCGGAAGGGGCTCGATGTTCCTTCGGTGCGTACATGTCTGCTTCTCTGACACTCCTCGTCCACGCAAGCGCTTTTGGGGGGTCGAAAGGGGGCCGCGTTCCTTATCAAGCGTTCCTCATTTCAGCAGCCCGGCTGCACCAGGCCTCATTGTGCCAGGGGAGTGCACGGTGGTTGAGCAGACGTCCAGAAAGAAAGAGGAGGACGGCAACCAGTAAACGGATGAATACGAGGACAAGGGCGAATAAGGATGACAAGGACGACCTCGAGGATGAGGACGAGGACGGGGGGGGGGGCAGGACCAGGAGGCGGGATCGAAGGGAGGAAGGGGGGCTTCTGGGCGTTTGGGCTCTTCGCTCAAGATATCCTGTCACGCAGCAATCGATACCGTAGCCGTTTCGATTCGAGGGTGAGTTCTTCGGGTGGACACGGCTAGTTTTTGTTTCGGCCACAGCGTCAACCATGCCGTCGGGGAAGATCAAGAAGTTCTTCGAGGACAAGGGTTTCGGCTTCATCACTCCTGACGACGGTAGCGATGACGTGTTTGTGCATCGCAAAGTGCATGGGGATGGCCAAGATCGCACCGCGTATTTGGAAGAGGGTGATTCCGTCACGTACGAGGTAGAGTGGGACGACCGCAAAGGCAAGTATTCAGCCTCGTCTTGCGACGGCCCCTGGAAGACAGGCGGCGGTGGTGGAGGCGGTGGTTGGGGCGGTGGCGGTGGAGGCGGCTGGGGCGGTGGAAAGGGCGGTGGGAAAGGCTATAACGCCTGGTGAGTTCGGGTCGCACACGGTAGGGACACCTTGTGCGCAGGCAATAGCCATCTTTGGAATGCAAGTCATAGTCTGCAAACAAATTGACGAGCTCACCATCTGGCTTCATTGCCGTCGTGCATTTCGCGGCAGTTGCTTCTCAGATGTTCTAGAAGTACCGTGCCAGGGCGCCTCGAGAAGTGTCAGATTTCCAGTTGGCTTTGTGTCTGAGACGTTTTACGTTCACGTCGGTTGGCCCTCGAACGAACCAGGTCTCAGAAGAATACGCTCACAAAGGCTGACCTCTCCCGCCAAGGGATAATCCCGAGGACAGTCGTCGGCCAGCCTGTCTGATTCCTCCCCTCCGTCATTTCTAATGGAATCTGCAGTTGCGTTCTACCCAAGCGCCCTTGCGCACACGACTTAGTATTGTTCTGTTTAGGGGGCTACGTGCTAGTTGGGAGTTCGGGGGTCAGCACATGGCGACCCTCTGTTTCCTTGTGGCTCCCATATGGCCTCCCGCTCTAGGTGCCCTCTGTCTTGGAGTCAGCCTCGTATGGCTTGCCCTCATGTGGTTTCCTTGTACTCCCATGGCATCCCGCTCTACTGGCCCCAGGGTCCGCTGTGGATGCTTGACCTCTCATATGGCATCCTCTGCTTGGTTCTCGTTGTGGCATTTATGTTGCCCCTTGTCCCAGTGCTTGCCACGCGTGAGTACCACTATATGGCATTATATGGTTTCACGTCCTATGGCTTCCTTGCGGCTCTCCCATGGCCTCCCGCTAAGTTGACATTGTGTCATTGGGTCGGCTGCGGGTGCTCCGCCTTCCATGGACTGTATGGCGTGGCCTCTGATGGCTTCGTTGTAGCTTCCTTTGGCTCCCTGCTCTAGTATCCATGGGTAGGCTTTAGGTGCTTGGCCTCATGTGGCCTCGTATGGCTCGGTCTCTTATTTCTTCTCTACGGCTTCCCCATGGCCCATCGCTCCGTTGTCCATGATTCCTGGGGCTGCCGTGTGTTACGGCCTTCCTATGGCCTTGTATGGCCTGGCGCTTGCATATGGCCTCCCGCTCACCTGGCCCCGTGTCCTGGTGTCGACCGCAGATGATTCGCCTCCCCTGGCCTCGTACGGCCCGATTGTGTATGGTTTCCCTATAGCCTCCCACTCCACTGTCAATATGTCATGGTGTTGACCGTAGTTGCTTAGCTTCCTGTGGGTTTCGTGTGGCCTTACCTCTTATGGCTTTCCTATGGCCACCCATGGCATCCCGTTCCACTGTCCATGCGGCCTGGGTTCGGCCGTAGGTGCCAGGCCTCCTACGGAGTCGTATGGCTTGTCCTTGCATGCTTTAATCATGCTTAATGCGGGATGATGATTCAGAAAATGCCCAGGGTCGTGTTCATGGGGCGGCGCCCAGGGTGATGATCAGAAAAACGGGCATCCAGCCGGGATTGTTTCCCCAATTAGGTTTGCCTAAGGGTTTCTTTACTTGGTTCAAGGAAGGTGCCTCCTATCATTATTTTGCCCGTTGCTCGGAGGTTCCTCGGATTCCTCGGGTGCCCCACCCCTGGTGCCTCCTATTCTCCAATTAGACTTGCCCAAGGGGTTCCTACTTGATTAAAGGAAGGTGCCCCCTGCTGTTACTTTGCCCGTTGCCCAGAGGTTCCTCGCATTCCCCAGGTTCCTCGGGTTCCCCGCCCCCGGTGCCTCCTACTGTTACGTTGCCCGTTGCCTGGAGGTTCCCCGGGCTCCCCAGGTTCCTCGGGTTCCTTGGGTTCCTCGGGTTCACCGCCCCCAGTTGCCATAAGCAATGCCAAGCAGTGCCAAGCAATGCCCAGCGATGCCCAGCGATGCGCCAAGCGATGCGCCCATGCAATCGCCTTTCCCCATTGGGGTCGCGCTGGACTCATTTTGTGTAATCGCTCCCTTCTGCCATCCTCGGGCGCGCGCCTGGATATCAACGGGCTAGACGGGGCCGAAGCGAAGCGGAAGCCGAATCTGTTCGGGATTTAGTTAGTTAATCGTTCCCCCTCCCATTATTAGTCGTCCTCTTACAGTACCCGTTGCCTCATGCTCAACTGATCCTGTGTCCTGTGTCTCCTACGGCCTCGTATGTCGTGACCTCCGTGTTCCTGATGGTTTCAGAATGGCGCTCCTACAGGGTCCTGCCACACTGGCCTTCCAGTGCTTGCACCTAGGAGCTAGAGGCTAGTGCGCTAAGGAAATGGTCTGCCTGGCGGGCCGGACCGTGGGTGTGTGGCCTCTTATTGCGTAATTAGGCTCTTGTGTCTTGGTCTCATATGGCTTTACCTCCTACGTCGGTGTGACCTCACATTATCGCAGCTTGGCCTCCGATAGTATCTTGGCCTGTCATGGCTTGCTGGCCTCCGTTAGATCCCTCTAGTTCCATACGCATGGTTTCAATCATCAGCAGTGTAGGGATCATGTTGTAGCATCATACACGCAACTGTGTCCATGAACCTCCCACTGCCAAGCGTGTGGTCCCTTCTCATCAAGAACGTTGTCGTTTTGTTGTCGCGACCCAACACGCGTATATTGTGTTTTCGTTTGTTGATATGCATATAAATATGTATGTAGATGTATGAATGCTCGAGCTGATCACATCGTTCGATGGTTGTTATATCAGCTTGGGTTTGATCCGGTGAGGAGTCAATATGAAGATAATACAGGCATAAGGGTAACAGGTAGGAGCAGGATACAGGAGCAGCAAGCAGACGCGAGAGTAGGAGGAGGAGGACTGGGGGGGCAGGAGCAGCAAGCTGACGCGAGAGCAGGAAGATTAGTGTTATCAAGGTGCCAGTGGCAAATCCACTACCGTGCCATCGTAGCATGTAACACGTCTCATCGTCGTTTCTTGAGGAGCTCTCTTTAGCCGTCTTGGTGCCCTCCTCGGCCTGTCGTTGGCTCCTGTTGGGCAGTCTTCGGGGTACCTGGAGCCTTCTTGGCGGTCCTGGGCCGTCCTGAGGATCTCTTGAGCCGTTTGGGCCTAGGGGTTATCTTATTCCGTCTTGAGGCCCCTTTTAGCAAGCTGGGGGCTCTGCGGAGACCGTCCTGGGCCTTCTGGAGGCCTTCTTGGGGCTCTCAGTGGGCCCTCTTGGGCCTGCGAAGACCGAAAGTCGATTGATCTTCGACCCAAGAGCTTGGTCAGCGAAACTCTTTTGGAATACGTAGTGGAGAGAGCGTCTTGTGGGTGTCGTGGGGTCCCTTGGCGGCCTTGGTGTCTTTCCGTGGCCGTCTTGCAAGCTTTGGGGCGCATTGGAAAGCGCCAGGGAGTCGACGGGCTCCCAGGAACCCTCGGGAGGGGGGGGGGTGGCCGGCGCACGCAGCACTCTGTGTGATGAGCGGGGGGCCTCAGGAGACTTGCGTACACCCTGCCAGACAGCACCTGGCGTTCTACAAGGCCTCAATGTGCCAGGGGGCACCGTGGTTGAGGAGGAGTTCGAAACGAAGATGAGGACATCCACCAGGAAACAGATGACTACGAGCGCGAGGGGAAATCAAGTTGGCAAGGACGAGTTCCAGGACGAGGACGAGTGGGACCAGGTCCAGGAGGATGCAGGGAGGTGGTGCAAGAAAGGGGGGATTCTGGGCTCCTGGACTCTTCGCCCAAGACATCCTGTCAAGCAACAGTCCGTAGCCATTTGGGCTGTAGGGTGAGCTGTTCGGGTGTGCACGGCTAGTTTTTGTTCCAGTCCCAGAGTCAACCATGCCGTCGGGGAAGATCAAGAAGTTCTTCGAGGACAAGGGCTTCGGCTTCATCACTCCTGACGACGGTAGCGATGACGTGTTTGTGCATCGCAAAGTGCATGGGGACGGCCAAGATCGCACCGCGTATTTGGAAGAGGGCGACTCCGTCACGTACGAGGTGGAGTGGGACGACCGCAAGGGCAAGTACTCAGCCTCGTCTTGCGACGGCCCCTGGAAGTCAGGCGGCGGTGGTGGAGGCGGTGGTTGGGGCGGTGGCGGTGGAGGCGGCTGGGGCGGTGGAAAGGGCGGTGGGAAAGGCTATAACGCCTGGTGAGTTCGGGTCGCACGCGGTAGGGAAACCTAGTGTGTAGGTATTCGTGATTGTCTTGGAGTGCAAGTCATAGTCTGCAACAATGTACGAGTTCATCATCCGGCCTCATCGCCGTCGTGCACTTTGCGGCAGTTGCCTCTCAGATGTTTTTTTAATGACCCATCCCAGGGCGCCTCGAGAAGTGTCAGACGTCCAGCTGGCCTTGTGTCTGAGACGTTTCGCATTCACGTCGGATGGCCCTCGAACGAACCAGGTCTCAGAAGACTACGCTTGCTAAGGCTGCCCTCTCCCGCCAAGGGAGAGCCCGAGGACACGATTCGGCCAGCCTGCCCGGTTACACTCCTCCCTCATTATTGACGTAATCTGCAAGTTTTTGTCCCCGAGCAGCTCTTGCGCACACGACCTGTCATTGGTGCGTTTCGGGACTAGGTGCTAGGTATGTGTCCTGGGGTCGGCCCGTGTCGGCCCTCGGTTTCCATTTGGCTCCCCTTCATTTGGCCTCATGATATACTGGCCCTCTGTCTCGGGGTCGGCCGTAGATGGTTTGCCTCCTAGGGTCTCGTATGCCTGGACCTTCTGTCGTTCCCCTATGGTTCTCCCATGGCATCCCGCTCTACTGGCCCCAGGGTCCGCCGTGGATGCTTGACCTCTCATATGGCCTCCATCCGTTGTGGCATTCATATTGCCCCGTGTCCCAGTGCTTGCCACGCGTGAGTACCATCATATGGCATCCTATGGCTTCACGTCCGACGGCTTCCTTGTGGCTCTCCCATGGCCTCCCGCTAAGCTGACATTGTGTCATTGGGTCGGCCGCGGGTGCTCCGCCTTCTATGGACTGTATGGCGTGGCCTCTGATGGCTTCCTTGTAGCTTCCTTTGGCCTCCGGCTCTACTATCCATGGGTAGGCCTTAGGTGCTTGGCCTCTTGTGGCCTCGTATGGCTTGGCCTCTTGTTTCTTCTCTACGGCTTCCCCATGGCCCATCGCTCCACTCTCCATGCTTCCTGGGGATGCTGTATGTTATGGCCCTCCTGTGGCCTCGTATGGCCTGGCGCTTACATGTTGCCTCCCGCTCACCTGGCCCCGTGTCCCGGTGTCGACCGCAGATGCTTCGCCTCCCGTGGCCTCGTATGGCCTGACCTTTTCTTCTGACTTCCCCATGGCCTCCCGCTCCATTGTCCACCTGTCCTGGTGTCGGCCGTAGTTGCTTCGCCTCCCGTGGGCTTCGTGTGGCTTTGCCTCCTATAGCTTCCCTATGGCCACCCATGGCATCCCGCTCCACTGCCCATGCGTCCCGGGTCCAGCCGCAGGTGCCAGGCCTCCTACGGAGTCGTATGGCTTACCCGTTGCCTCCCGCTCAATTGGCCCTGTTCCCTGAGATCGACCGTAGGTAGTTAGCCCCCGATGGCCTCGTATGGCGTGACCTCCTCATTTCTTTCGGTTTCAGTAAGGCTTTCCTATAGGTTCCCGCCACACTGCCCCTCCAGTTCTTGCACTCAGGAGCCGCAGGCCAAGTGCGCCAACGAAACGGTCCTGCATATCGGGCCGGACCGTGGGTGCGTGGCCTGGCCGTGTGTGGTTGCCCTCTTATGCCGTAGGCTCGTGTGTCTCGGCCTCCGATGGCTTTACCTCCTGCGTCTGTGTAGCCTTACATTACGGCTGCTTGGCCTCCGGTGGCATTTTGGCCTGTCATGCTTACCTGGTCTCCGTTGGACCCTTGTCGTTTCACACGCGCTGTTCCAGTAATCACATGTGTTGGGATCAGACGCTGGCATCATAGATCCAACTGTGCCCTTGCACCTCTTGCTGCCAAGCGCGTGGTCCCTTTCAACTAAGGGTAGGCACTGCCATATTGATTGCAGACTACCATACGCGTATTTCGTATTTCGTATTTGCGTTTGTTGATGTATGGTTGTATGTATGTTCCAGTTGGTCACGTCGTGCGATGGCTGTAGTAGCAGCTGGAATTTGATCACAGATGAGAAGTCAGGAGAAAGAGTAAGGATGGACATAACGATACATACAAGTAGGACAATAGTACGTATGAGCAGGATAAGGGGGCAAGAACAACAGACAGACGCGAGAGCAGGAGGATAAGGATGTGTGTTGTTGGGGGGGAGCTGGAGGATAAGCATTGGGGGGCAGGGGCAGTAAGATCTCAGTATTCAGTTTGGCGGCATTGGTGTTTTTCCGTGGCCGTCTTGCAAGCTTTGGGGCGCATTGGAAAGCTCCAGGGAGTCGACGGGCTCCCAGGAACCCTCGGGAGGGGGGGGGGCCGGCGCACGCAGCACTCTGTGTGATGAGCGGGGGGGCTCAGGAGCATTGCGTACACCCTGCCAGACAGCACCTGGCGTTCTACAAGGCCTCAATGTGCCAGGGGGCACAGTGGTTGAGGAGGAGTTCGAAAAGAAGATGAGGACATCCACCAGGAAACATATGACTACGAGCACGAGGAGAAATCAAGTTGGCAAGAACGAGTTCCAGGACGAGGACGAGGGGGACCAGGTCCAGGAGGATGCAGGGAGGTGGTGCAAGAAAGGGGGGATTCTGGGCTCCTGGACTCTTCGCCCAAGACATCCTGTCAAGCAACAGTCCGTAGCCATTTGGGCTGGAGGGTGAGCTGTTCGGGTGTGCACGGCTAGTTGTTGTTCCGGCCCCAGCGTCAACCATGCCGTCGGGGAAGATCAAGAAGTTCTTCGAGGACAAGGGCTTCGGCTTCATCACTCCTGACGACGGTAGCGATGACGTGTTTGTGCATCGCAAAGTGCATGGGGATGGCCAAGATCGTACCGCGTATTTGGAAGAGGGCGATTCCGTCACGTACGAGGTAGAGTGGGACGACCGCAAGGGCAAGTACTCAGCCTCGTCTTGCGACGGCCCCTGGAAGACAGGCGGCGGTGGTGGAGGCGGTGGTTGGGGCGGTGGCGGTGGAGGCGGCTGGGGCGGTGGAAAGGGCGGTGGGAAAGGCTACAACGCCTGGTGAGATTTGGGCGCACACGGCAGGGAAACCTGGTGCGCAGGCAGTAGTTACTTTCTTGGAGGCAATAGTTACTTTCTTGGAGCGCAAGGCACGATCTGCAACAAAAAACGAGCTTACCATCTGGCCTCATCGCAGTCGTGCACTCTGGGCCAGTGTCCTTTCAGACGTTCAAGTAATACCCATCTCCAAACACCTCAACAAGCATCAGACTTCCAGCTAGTTATGTGCCTGAGACGTTTCGCATTCACGTCGGATGGCGCTCGAACGAACCAGGTCTCAGAAGACTACGCCTGCAAAGGCTGCCCTTTCCCGCCAAGGGACAGCCCCGACGACAGTATGCGGCCTCGGGGCTCTCTTGGGCCGTATTGGAGGAGCTCTTTTGGGCCGTTTTGGTGATCTCCTCGGGCTGTCTTTGGCTCCTGTGGGGCGGTCTTCGGGGTGCCTTGGGGCCTTCTTGGCGGTCTTGGGCTCTCTTGGGGATCTCTTGGGCCGTCTGGGCCGAGAGGTTCTCTTATTCCGTCTTGCGTCCCCCCGGAGGCCCTCTTGAGCCAGCTGGGGGCTCTGCGGAGACCGTCCTGGGCCGTCTGGTCGGCCTTTCTGAACCTTCGAAGACCGCAAGTCGTACGGGCTGCCAGGTGAGTATTGATTCAGAACTCATGTTGGCGGCCTTGGTGTCTCTCCGTGGCCGTCTTGCTGGCCTAGGGGCGCACTGGAGAGTGGCAGGGAGGAGTCGGCCGCACACGAACTCTCCGAAGGGGCGCCGGCGCACACTGCACTTGCTTGTAAACCCTACCAGACAGCATGTGGCAGTCTGCCAGGCCTCAACGTGCTAGGCGGCAAGTCAGGAAGTCTACGAGGAAACATATTACTATGAGGGCGACGGCAACTCAAGATTACAAGGACGAGTTCGAGGACGAGGATGACCAGGATCACGAGGACGCAGGGAGGTGGTGCAATAATGGGTGGTTTCTGGGCTTCTAGACTCTTCGCCCAAGGGATCCTGTCAACCAGCAGTCCGTAGCCGTTTTGACTCGAGGGTGAGCTGCTCGGGTGGGCACGGCTAGTTTTTGGTTCGGGCCCAGCGCCAAACATGCCGACGGGGAAGATCAAGAAGTTCTTCGAGGACAAGGGTTTTGGCTTCATCACTCCTGACGACGGTAGCGATGACGTGTTCCTGCATCGCAAAGTGCACGGGGATGGCCAAGACCGCACCGCGTATATAGAAGAGGGCGCCTCCGTCACGTACGAGGTAGAGTGGGACGACCGCAAGGGCAAGTACTCAGCCTCGTCTTGCGACGGCCCCTGGAAGACAGGCGGCGGTGGTGGAGGCGGTGGTTGGGGCGGTGGCGGTGGAGGCGGCTGGGGCGGTGGAGGCGGCTGGGGCGGTGGAAAAGGCGGTGGGAAAGGCTATAGCGCCTGGTGAGGATCGGGGCGCACAGGGTAGGCAAGCCTTGCGCACGCAATAGTTCTTTCCTTGGAGTGCGAGTCGTGATCTTCAGGGAGAAACGAGGTCACCATCTGGCCTCATCGTCGCCGTGCACCCTGCGGCAATCGCCCCGTTCTAGAAGTACCCATCCCAGGGCGCATCGAAAGGCGTCAGACTTCCAGCTGGCCGTGTGCCTGAGGCGTTGTGCGTTCACGTCGGACGACGCCGGAACGAACCTGGTCTCAGAAGACTACGCTTGCAAAGGCTGACTTGTCCCGCCAAGGGAGAGCCCCGAGGACAGTATTCTGCCAGCTTGCCTTGTTCCCCTCCTTCATTTCAAATGGAATCTGCAATTGTTTTATACCCCGAGCAGCTCTTGCGCACAAGACCTGTCGTGTGTTATATATATATATATATATATATGTGTGTGGGTGGGCTAGATGCGTGTCCTAGGATCGGCCCTCGGATTCCTTGTGGCTCCCCTGTGGCAGCCCGCTCCAGGGGCCTTCCGTCTCGGGGTCGGCCGTAGATGGTTTGCCTCCTATGGCCGCGTATGGCGTGACTTCCTGTGGTTTTCCTTATGGCCATCCCATGGCATCCACCTCTACTGGTTCCAGGGTCCGCCATGGATGTCCGGCCTCTCAACGGCCTTCCATGACTTATTCTCGCTGTGGCATGCCGATGACCTCCCGATTCTCCGCCGCCTCCTCATCCTCCCCCTCCTGCTCCTGCTCCTCCTCCTCATCCTCCTCCTCTTCCTCCTCCTCCTCCTCCTCCTTCTCCTGCTCCTCCTCCTCCTCCGTAGCCATCCTGGCTCAAGTAATCCACTTCTCCTAGTCGCTTTCAGAGAGCTAGCTGTTGTTCGGGCCCGCCTCTGGTTCGGCCCGCGGCTCGAGGGCCCGGGCGGGCCCCCTTCCCGTTTGGCTAACTCACGTTCTCTCACAAACATGTTGCTCTCTTCTCTCTCCAGAAGTACTGCCGCCATGGACACCGAGGATGTTCTGACGATGTTGCGCGCCATGCAGGTGCAGCTGACCAGGGACATGGTTGCAATCAGCGAGTGGATACGCGAGAGTGATGCGACGGTGGCCAAACTGTTGCAGTTCGGGCCACAAGTAGCTACGGTCACCACTCAGATGTCCACGAGAGCAGAAAATGGAAACCAAGTACGAGGTTTGCATGCAGGCTGTCAGCGCTCTCAAGGAGGATTGGGCGATGTGCGATGGCTCCAGCACCGCTGGGAGCAGTTGCGCCGAGCGCCGTCGTGGGCCGCCCTCTTCGTCAGGATCGTGGGCTGGTACGGCTGCTGATCAAAATCTCGCTGCCCCTCTTCAGAATACGTCGGACCGTTTCGCCGCCGGATTGGTACGTGCCCTAGGAACGTGCTTGACACCATTCGCCGTGCGACTTGGGAAAGTATTGTTGCCTGCCCACATGCCCATCTACCTGCTGACGCTGCGTCTTTTTAATTTCCATAGATCGTCCCAGAGCTTCTCTGTCACGTGGGCTACGGAGCAGCAGGCGAGCGTTTTTTTTGTTTTACATGGGATGGCATGGCGGGCGTTTCGTGGACCGACATTCGACGCGACGCCGATCACCTTCAGAAATTCATTCAGATACGTCGACGCGAAGATCTGCCTCATGAAGTTTGGAAGCGACAGCGACACCTGGATCAGGCATGATTCCCGTTGATGCAGCTTCTCAAACAATAAGACAAGTGGTCCAGTTATTGTAAGCTCGGGTGCTCGGGCTTCTCCAACGCCATGACGCCCACGAGCTCGGACGACATGCTTGACCTGATCAAGGTTGACGACTCGGCTACTGCACACGGGGCCAAAGAGAGTTGCGAGCACTGGGGGATCACCATGGACAAGACCGAGCCCGTCACCAGCCCCCTGAACGTAGTGCGACGGTCGGACGAAAAGGGATGGCTGACCTAAGGATATGAGCCAGCCTTCTTCTACATCCACATCCAGCCCTCTGCGTCGCCTGTCTGTTCAAACTGAGTATGGTGCCTACTTGGCGCCGCCTGTCTTTCCCACGTTCCCTGCCTCGCCTCGTGTCCCCTTCCATCCGTATTGTCGTCTACCTGTCTGCACGTGGAATGCTGCGACGCGCATTGGCGCGGTGAGGGATGCTCACGTGCCTCAGAGTGAAGCCTTTGCACGCGTTTCTCAGACTTGCTGAACCGTTCGACGGTCTCTTAATGCAGGAAGCGCGCGGGCGCGACGGGGATCTCAGCATTCTCTCTCGTCTCCTCTCCCGTCACCGTTGCGTTGGTTTGTTCTGCGCGGATTGCATCAACGGTGGCTTTCTTATCTGTGTTCATCAGTGATTATAAGTATACTTCGATACATCCGGTGCAATGGATATGATGCAGGGTCGCTGTTTTGCAATATGTATGAAAAGGTCGCCTTGGCTCTCTCACCCTTTGCTTTTCTTATCTCAACCCGAACGATTGCACCGCAGGGACAAGATAGTTTTCGGCCACTGTGTCTCGGTACCTTGATCCAGTTAACTCCGCTGTCATCGTTGGAGGTGATTGAAATTTATGTGCAGAATGTGAGGCCCTTTATCGCATTGACCCTGTTCTTGTTCGCCCCCCGAGCGGTTCGTTCCCTGGCGGCGAAGTCAGCGGGCCATTTCACCGACGCGCGGGGCTCGCCCAGGAACGCCACGCGCACGCCGCGCGGCGTGACGGAGACTTGCTCAGCACTGCGCGCCTTGACCGCAGATTGTAGCTTGCCGCCGCCTGTCATTCTTGACTCTGCGCCGGCTGCGGGGGCGGGGTGGCGGGCGCTTCCGAGACGGCAATGTCGCTCGCCTGGCTTTGGAAGATGGGAGCCGCAATTGCTGTTTGCGGTCTTTTATGAAGCTGCCACTGCAGTCCAGGAATTAAGCACCCACCTGTCTATTTTTGCACATGGCGCGCGCATAGGCACTTGTGCTTCTAGTTCCAGATGCAAGGGCCATTGAATCGCGCGGCGCACGCACTGCGATCGCGCTCGCAGAAGGAAGGGCGCGCAGAAGATGAAGCTAACAGCGCGAAGATTTCCTCATCTAGCTGATTTCGTCGACGAGGATGCCCATCTGGTCAACGCCTACCGCTTTTATTTGTTCCTTGCTATTCTCAGCCGTCTTGGGCCAGAAAAAGAACGAGCGGAACTCGTTCGCGATAAACTCGATATCCCTTCCGGCTAGGACCGATGGGTTTGCCGAAATGGAGAGGCTCTCGCGTGCCTGGCCCCCCCCGTCATAAGCAAGTGGTGCTCCGGAGCACTGTGGGCCCCGATGGGCCCCCCCGCGCCGACCCCTCTCAGTGCGCTGATCTCCTGCAGGGCCATCGGGCCTGGACTGCCCGCGCGTCTCGGCCCCCCCGCCAGGACATGGAGCGACTCCCCCTTTGGATCCAAAAAGCTCCCCGGTGCATTACTTTGGGCTCTCGACCCCGCCCAGAGCCCAGAGCCTTGGACTGGGTGGCATTCTGCATTCCGGTTGAAAAGATGGAGGCGTGACTTCTAGGCTTCTGACCGACATTATTTTCGCGCAATTAGAGCTGGAATGATCCCGCAAGAATGCATTGGCGCTTCCTTCGCTTCCCTGCCGACGGGCGCGCTGGAGGCCGACCCGTGCAAGGCCGCGTCTGACGCGCGCCCGCTCGCGCTCGGCAGCTGCGATTGCGAGCTTATCTTCAGTGCGCTAGCCCAGCCGCTTGGCAAAGTGCTCGTCGCACTACGGACGAGGGCCAGCGTTGTTTCGTTGGCGGGCGCTCTTTAGTTGATAATGTTCTAGCAGTTGGCGGAAGATAAATACAATATGTTGTTTATGAGGCAGCCTCCAGTGCTGGCATGGCCTTCCATGGTTTTCGTCAAGATTGTCTTAGTATTGTTCATGACTGAATGTTTCACTTGCCAGAACTAGTGGGCGCGCCCCCCTGGCACCGCCGAATCGCGACTAACTTGTATGCTAACAGGTCCCCCCACGTTCGGTTTATAGGCATTGCTGTCGCGATGTTCCAGCCATCTCGTGGGATCATAAAACAAGGTTGCCCTTCATCTGGTCTCCTGCTTGAGCTCGCTCTGGACCCTTGGTTCCGATGGTTAAACATGGCCCCCTCCATTTTCGCGCTTGCCCATGCGCCTGCGCTGATGACGTCGGCATCGCCGCGTTTAACTTGGCCAAGGCCCACACTGTCATGAGTCAGCAGTTTGTTCGCCTGGCCCGCGCTGGAGGCCTTTTCTCGCACGCCAAGAAATACCAGTTGGCGCTGGCATCTTATAGTGCGGAGGTATCCTTCCGCAAGGACTGCCGGGTGGCAAAAATGAAGGGCCCCCCCCAGGCAACAATCGGTCGCGTTGGTCTTTCCTTCGGTGTGTTCTTGGGCCTCGGGGGTGAAACGGTTTCTTGGGCCGCTCCGCTACAGTCTCTCATGAAACGCTTCAGGTACGTCAAATCCCCATGATTAGGACTCGCATGAATTATTCGCATGTGCAACATTTACTGTTTGCCTGTGGCGCAGCACGTGGCACAATTCTTTACGGCGCCTGCATCTAGTTCAGCAGTAGAAAAGGGAAGCCCTCCGACAATTACCATGTGCGCCACGGCACTCTTTGACCAGTGCTGTGCTGTGGGATGGTGATTCGATTGGCATAATTTGCGCAGGTCGAAGTCTGCATCATCATGCCCGTGCTGCCCAGTATCGTGCTGCTCTGCAGCCAGACGAGTTTACCCATTTACATTTCTTCTGTCAGGAATTTCGATGTAGTGACGTTTGCACACTATTGCATATGGGTTCTCCCACATCCCTTGCATCCGCATTTGAAAGCATTCTGAATATTTTCGGTTCACTACTGGCTGTCCCATCCGTCCCACCATTGTCATGCCGTGGTCTTCTCTGCAGTCTATGCTAGATTGAGTCGCTGGACCCCGACCAGTCGTACCCAGGCTGACCTGGCCAGGCTCAGGTGTTTTCTGGTCGGCAAGACTCTCGCCTCTTGTGTTGCGTTTTCGGTTTAACAACCATGGCCAATTCCTTGGCCAAGTCTCGCCGTTTCGTAGTGGTTGCCAACGGTGTAAGTTTGGCTGCTATGCTGTCGGTGGTGATGAGATTCCCCATTACATATAGTGCCCGTGGCTTCCCAATGTTTGTGCCTCTCTGCCTGCGCTTCCTCATGACTGGGGTGAGCACCCCTGTGCTAGTTTCATTCTCTCTGCTGCCAGTCTCGAGAATGGCACGCCTGTCTTGTTCTCGATTGTTTTGGCGATCGATGGGTTGCACGCTGCATTCAATCAGCAACGTGCCAGTAGGTCAAAAAAGCCAGGTGTTGCTCGTCTTGCCTTTCATGCGCGGCTCCGTGCTCAGGCCCTCCGCTTTTCGGCAGCGAGAGAGCTCATGTCAATCAGATCACGAGTGGCAAGACCCAGGTCTTGCCCTCTTCTCGTCTCGTGCTCTTGTGCGCCTGCCTTCGTCTCGTTTCCAAGCCTGGTCATGGCTTCTCCTCCTCCTCCTCCTCCGTCTCCTCCTCTTTGACACCACCGCTCACCTTCTGCCGCTCGGCTTCGCCGAGATCAGGTCAGGCCGAGCAGACGGCTGATGCTTGGCTATGGCCATGGGTCGGCAGGAGGTGCTTAGCCTCACGTGGTTTCGCACGGTCTGGCTTCTTGTAGTTTCCCTACAGCTTCCCTGCGGTCCCATCGCTCCACTGTCCACGTTTCCTGTGGTCGCCCACGGGTTCTGGCCCTCCGGTGGCCTCGTATGGCCTGGCGCTTACATGTGGCCTCCCGCTCACCTGACCACTTGTTCTGGAGTCGACCGCCGATGGGGAACCCCAAGGACAGTAGTAGGCCATCTTGCCGAATTCCCCTCCTCCCGCATTCTTAGTGGTATCTACAGTTGCTTTCTCGAAGACGCCTATAGCGAATCACCCCCGCCCTTGCCGTTTGTAATCGCCCATGTGGCCGAACGTTGTGGCCAGAGCTCTTCACAGCTATCCGACCACGTGTTCCCCCCAGCCGTTGCGGAAATCCGTCGGGGAACACGCGGGGGAGAAAATCGAAGCGGAGGAGAGGGAAGACACATAGAAAGGAGGAGGAGGAGGAAGAGGAGGAGGAGGAGGAGGAGGAGGAGGAGGAGGAGGACGTGGAGGAGGAGGAGGAGGAGGAGGAGAAGGAGGACGAGGACGAGGAGGGAGAGGAGGCTGAGGAGGAGGAGGAGGAGGACGAGGAGGAGGAGGAGGAGGGGGAGGACGAGGAGGAGGAGGAGGAGGAGGATGCGGACTGTTGGAGCCTTCTGGGAGTTTCTTGTGGGCCTCTTGGGGGCATCTTGAGGCATCTTGGGGGCCTCTTTGGGCCTTTTGGGGCATTTGGGGTCTTCTTGGGGGCCTCTTTGGCCGTCTTAGGGCGTTCCCCGCCCGCCTGGCTCCGTCGGGAGCCGTCTTGGGGGGCTCTCTGGGCCGACTTGGGGCCCTCTTGGGGTGCTCCAGGGCCGTCTTGGGGGCCTCTCTGGGCCCTCTTGGGGTCCTCTTGGGGCCCTCTTGGGGTCCTCTTGGGGCCGTCTTGGAGGCTTCTAGGGCCGTCATGGGGCCATATTGGCGCAATCTTAAGGGAACTGGGCCGTCTTGGGCCGTCGGAAGGCCGAAAAGAAGCAAAGGGACAAATCCTTCGAAGACCGACGTAACATCAAGGAGTTTGGCCTCTTCGGGCCCTCCTGGGGGGCCTCTTGGAGACCTCTTAAGCTGTGTTGAGGCCGTCTTGGGTGCATCTTTGGGCCATGTTGGGGTCTCTTGGGGCCATCTTGGTCATCTTGGAGTCATCTTGGAGGCCATCTTGCGAGAGAGGCATTTTGGGCCATTTTGAAGGCATTTTGGGCCATCTTGGGCTAGAGAGGCATTGACATGTATATTTTCCGCGTGGCCGGAGCGATGGGCCGAAGCCCCAGAGGGAGTCTAACACAACCAAAAAATGTTGCAGATGTTCAGTACGCTAAGCACCGCTGTTGCAAGACCAAAGGCGGCGACGGATCGAAGACGCCTACGGCGAATCACCACCGCCCCCTGCCTTTTGGAATCGCCCATGTGGCCGAGCGTTGTGGCCAGAGCTCTGCCAAGCTGTCGGACCATGTGTTCCCCCAGCCGCTGTGGAAACCCTTCGGGGAACACGCGGGGGAGGATGGCGGGGAAGATCAGGAGGAGGATTAGGAGGAGGAGGAGGAGGAGGAGGAGGAGGAATCCCAAACGCCACAGCTTGTTGCTCAGGTTGCTCTCACGTAAAAGGAGGAGGAGGAGGAGGAGGAGGAGGAGGAGGAGGAGGGGGAGGAGGAGGAGGAGGACGAGGAGGAGGAGGAGGGGGCATCGTGAGAGCCTCTGGCGGCACTCTTAGGGCCTCCTGGGAGCGGAGCCTCTTGGAGGCATCTTGGGGGCCTCCTTGTGCCTCTTGGGAGCCTTTGGGAGCTTCTCGGGGGCCTGTTTGGCAGTCTTGGTGGGCATTCCTGGCCCGTCTGACGCCGTCAGAAGCCGTCTTGGGAGCCCCTCTGGGCCGATTTGGAGCCCTCTGGGGGTGCTCTAGGGCCGTTTTGGAGGCCATCTTGGGCGTCTTGGAGGCCCCTTGGGCCATCTTGGGGCCCTCTTGGGCCGTTTTGGGGGCCTCTTGCGCCGTCCTGGGGCCATCTTAGAGGCCTCTTGGGCGATCTTGGGCCGATCTTTGGGGGTTATTGGGCCGTCTCGGGTAGTCTGACGGCCGAAAAAAGCACATGCCACCATCTTTCAAAAGTCCATAGTGAATGAAATGATTTTGGCCTCTTCGGGCCTTCCTGGAGGCATTTCTCGTGGCCCTCTTGGAGGCCTTTTTGGCTGTCTTGGAGATCTCGTGGGGGCCCCTTGGGCCGTCCTGGGCCATCTTGGAGCCATCTTGGGCCGTCTTGGTGGGCCCCTGGCCCGTTTGACGCCGTCGAAAGCCGTCTTGGGGGCATCCTGGGACCATCTTGGAGGCCTCTTGGGCGATCTTGGGGCGATCTTTGGGGGCTATCGGGCAGTCTCGGGCCGTCTGAAGGCCGATAAGCACATGTCACATTTTTTGAACAACCATAGGGAACTCAACAATGTTGGCCTTGTCGGGCCTTCCTGAACAAGGCCTCTTGGACCGTCTCCGAGATATCTTGGGGGCCTCTTGGGCCGTCTTTGACCATATTGGAGCCATCTTGGGCCGTCTTGGTGGGCCCCTGGCCCGTCTGACGCCGTCGGAAGCTGTCTTCGGGGCCTCTCTGGGCAGACTTGGGGCCCTCTTGGGGTGCTCCAGGACCGTCTTGGAGACTATGTTTGGTGTCTTGGAGGCCGTCTTGAGGCCCTCTTGGGGTCGTCTTGGGGACATCTTGGGCCGTTCTAGGGCCATCTCGGAGGCCCTTGAGCCGTCTTGGGCTGTCGGAAGCCGGAAAAGCAGCAAATGCCAAAATCCTTTAAAACTTTGGGGTAACCAGTGAGTTTAGCTTCTTCGGGCCCTCCTGGAGGACGTCTTGGAGGCGTCTTGGGCGCCTCTTGGGCCGTTCTGGGACATCTTGGAGGCTTCGTTGGCAGACTCGGAGGCATCATGGAGCCATCTTGGGCCGTCTTTTGTAGCTTCTTCGGCGGACTTGGAGGCAACTTGGACCATCTTGGGCCATCCTGAAGGCCATCTTGGGCCAACATGACCATCTCAGAAGCCATCTTGATCCGTGTTGGAGGATTTGTTCCGGTCATTGAGGTCGTTTCCGGGCCTTCCGCGCGGCCGGTGCGCTGGGCCGAAGCCCCAGGAAGAGCTTTTCTGGGAAAGAACCAAAACCAAAGACCGTAGGATCTAGCACGCCAGGCACCTCTGTAGCAAGCCATCAGGGGGCGGCGGATTTAATTGCCTTCGGCCCATTCCGCCACCGTGCCCAGGTTGTGGGTCAGAGTCCTCAAGGATGCTTCTTGGGTCCCTTCGGAGCGCTCTCGGGGGCCTCTTAGGGGCAGGTGTGGGGCCTCTTGGAAACTTCTTATGGGTAGGTTTGGGGCCTCTTGGGGGCCTCCTTCCTGGGGGCCTCTTGGGGGCAGCCTGGGGGCCTCCTGGCAGCTTCTTGGGGCCTCTTGGGGCCCCCTGGGGGCTTCTCGGGGCCGAGAGCTCGAAAGGTTCGCCGTCTTGGATGCATCTTGGGGGGCCTCTTGGGCTGTCTTGAAGGGTCCGGAAGCCGAAACGGCGAGAACGCCAAAACCTTTCAAAAACCTACAATCTACAGAAATCCATGATTCTTGCCTTGTGAGGTCCTCTTGGGATGCCTCTTGGGGCATCCTGGGGGCATCCTGGGCCGTCTTGAGGCTATCTTGGGCGTCTTGGATTGACCGTGCAGCGCCTCGGGGCCCTCTTGGACCGTCTGGGCGGCCTACCTTGGGCCCTCTGCGCCCGTCTCGGGGCCCCCCCCGGCCCTGGACAAGTCATGCGGGACCCCGGGGCCCAGGGGGCACGCGGCGCGGCCCGAGAGGTTTGTGAGAGTCTTCGGGATTATATGAGGACTGGGGCTCCAGCGGATCCAAGAAGGGACCTGAGCACGCTCCAATTCGTGCCTCAAGGGCACGCTGGCGGATACCGCAAGCAGCTTATGCGCACACGACTTACTGTGTGTTTTATATGTGGGCCAGGTTTGTGTCTTGGGGTCGGTTCTCGGTTCCCTCGTGACTTCCTTGTGATTTCCCGTTCAATTGGCCCTTCGTCCTGGGATCGTCCGCATATGCTTGGCATCCTATGACCTCGTACGGCTTGACCTCCTGTGGTCATCCGTATGGCTCTCCGATTGCATCCTACTCCACTTGCCTCAGGGTCTTCCGTGGATGCTTGACCTCATATGGCCCCCTACGAATTGTTTTGATTTGGCCATGCTAGGTTATCCTAGCATGGCCTCCTGTTGTGTGGCCTCATGGGTTCCTTATGGCTCTCCTAAGGCATCCCGCTCCATTAACACTGTGGCCTTAGGTCGGCCGTAGGTGCTCAGGTAGCCATATTGATCTTGACTTGACCTCTCATGATCTCCTCGTGACCTCCCGCCCCACTGTCCTTGTTTCCTGGGGTCGGCCGTAGGTGCTTGGCCTCCTGTGGCCTCGTATTGCTTGGCGCTTGCACATGATATCGCGCTCCACGGGCCCCCATGTCCTGGCGTCAACCGTATGTGCTCAGCTTCCCATGACCTCGTATGGCCTGACCTCTTCTCATGGTTTCCCCACGTCGTCCCTTAGGCCTATCGCTCCACGGTTCATGCGTCCTGGCGTCGGCCGTAGGTGTGTTGCTTTTCGTGGCTTGGTCTAGTGTTGTTTACCTGTGACTACCCACGGCATCCTGCTCCATTGTCCATGGGTCCAGGGACTGGCCAGAGGCGCTTCGTCTCCAAAGGAGTCGTCTGGGTTAGCGTCTTATTTTTGCAACATGCCTACCCATTGCCTTCCGATCTGCTGGTCTTGTGCTTGGGGTCCGCCGTAGGTACTTAGCTTCATGTGGCCTCGTATGTCGTGGCCGCCTCCGCATTACCTAAGGCTTCCATACGGCTTTCCTAGAGCCTCTTGCCCAACTGGCCCTAGTGTGTGTTCCCAAGCAGTGCTCCCACTTAGGGGCTAGAGGCTCTTGCGCTGAGAAACTGGCCCTCTGTGGCAGGTCGGTCCGTGGATGGTTGGCCTCCTGTGGCAGATCTGGCCGTGGGTGCTTGGCCTATTTTGGCGCTGGATCTATTGACTGTTTGTCATCCTACGGTTGTTTCTTCTACGCCGTGATGCTTCTTATTGTTGCTAGGCCTCCGATCTCATCCTGCCTTGTCATGGATCCCTGGTTGTGGTTCTACACACATCGCTCGGAACATGTACTGCTGTTGGTTCATGCGCCGACATATGTAATGCAATTGTGCCTTTGCGTCTCTCATTGCCAAGCGTGCGGCCCCTTTCAGGGTTTGCGTTGTCGTGGGGTTTGCGTGATTCCAGACACTCATTTGGTATGTTCGTTTGTTCATGCTTAGTGAGAAATGTGTGTTCAGGCTGTGGTTATCGTGAGATGGCGGCTGCACGGGTTCCGTCTTGACCTGATAATGTGGGGGGAGAAGCAGGAAGGTTAGGCAGGAGGAGCAGTCGCAACAATATGGTAGTGGGTAGGAGTAGGATGGAGGGCAGGAGAAGTAAGCAGACGCGAGAGCAGGATACTGAATAGTACCCAGGTGCCTGCGGCCAACTCCGCCACCGTGCCAGCGCAGCACGCTGTGCGCCGACCCTTCGAGCACTGCCCGCAAGGCCGTCACCTGTAACACATCTCGTCTTCTTTTTTGGGGGGCATCTCTTGGGCCGTGCTGGTGTCCTTCGCTCCTGTGGGGTAGTCTTCGGGGTGCGTCGGGGCCTTCATTGGCGGTCTTGAGGCCCTCTAGCCGTCCTGGCCTCTCTTGAAGCAGTGTTGGGACCGTCGTGGGGCCAACTTGCTTCGTCTGGGAGTTCTCCTGTCCGGTCTTGGGTTCTCCAGGAGGCCTTCGGCCAGTTTGGGGCTTTGTGGAGACCGTTCTGAGTTGTTTGGGGGTTCTCATAGGGCGATCAGTTGGCCCGTTCGGGCTTTCGAAAACCGCAAGTCGACTGATCTTTGATCAAGTAGCGCGGACAGCTAAAACCATTGACCATACTTCCTGGACAGCGTCTCGAGGGTGTCTTGAGTGCGGGCCGTCAGGTGCGTCTTGATGTCGTGGCCATGTCGGCAGCATTGGTGGCGTCCCGTGGCCGTCTTATCAACCTTGGGACGCCATGGAGAGACTTTCAAGCACCCCTACCAGGTAGCACTTGCCACTATACCTGGCCGTCCGCGATCCTCTGTCTTTTGTGCTGCCTGGCGCCCCACACATGCAACCTCCACTCCACCCACTCTCCCGCCGTATCATTCCACCTCTCCTGATCATCACAAACCTCCCTCCACTGCAATCCATAATACAAAAAGAAAGGGTCTTCCCATCTCCAGGCGTGGATCTTCCGCCCGCGTCCTTGATTGCCTGTCGCGCGCACTATAAGGTCGAGGTAGGACCTATCCTTGTAGGCTAGAGCCTGCGGCAATACACGTGTCGGGCCGTACCTGCGCATTCTGGCGGCATGTCCCGCCCATTTGTGCGTCTGAAAGAGTACAAATCTGTCCCAAGTCACCACTTCATGCCGATCAGTAGTATCTTGGATTGTCCTATTCACCCTTCTCTGAAAATCAGGAACCGCTTCATCTGGGGCTTTCCGAAGCCCTAACATCTGTCTAATCATACGGCAGTGCATGATCTTGAACTGTCTGAGCTGTCGCCTAGTGTACAAGAGGCTGCCTGCACAAAATAACGCCGCATTTTTCACAAAACTTTCCAACAGTTGCAATCTTCGTGCCAGCTTCCCCTGCTTGGCACACAGCACCGCTCGGTGGCGCGTAAAGGCCGCCCACCCTCTAGACAACATGCGTTGGACACATTTCGTCGCATTGTGGTCCATAGTGATCCACGCTCCCAAACACCTAAAAACCTCATTCCGAGATATCCTGGGTATCCGAAAACTCTCCAAAACAATGCCGGTTGAATCGTCCGCTGCGGTTGTCATCCAGTAACAGTCTTTCACATGCACAACGCACTTCGGACTCCTAACAATTTCGTGCCATGATTCAAACATCTGAATCAGCATCCGCGAGCTAGTGGCGTATAAGAAATAATCCGCCGACCCCTTGGGGTTCATCGGCGTGTGAGATGTTCCCCCTCCCCAAACCCCTCCCCCGGGAGCCCGGTCCGGTCCATTTGGAGGGGGGGGGGGGGGTCCGGCCGGACGGGCCGGAACCCCCCGGAGGTTTCATCCGCTCCCGAAAAACGTGGATAAACACTTGAAATTCGTGTAGGGACGCGTCTGGTGGCCTCGAAATGGGTTTGGGACGCCCCACGAGCGCTCCAAGACGTCCAAGTTTGCCCGAAGACGGGCCACGAGGCGTCCTCGACGGCAGAAGAGGTCCCCACGAGCTCCCCCGAGGGCCTCCGAGATGCGTTCCACAAGGGTCCCTAGACGCCAAAATTGGGCCATTCCCTTCGTGAAATGTACATTTAAAAAAATCAGCTTTGGATCTTTCCGATGCTCCCCGACGGCCCAAGAGGCTCCCAAACCCGCTCCCAGACGGCCCCGGAAGCCTCGCAGAGGGTCCCCCACAGACCCCTAGAGGGCCCAAGATGGGCCAACAGGCGTCCAAGACGGACCAAGAGGGCTCCGAAAACGGCCCCAAAAGCGTTCCAGGAGCGCTCCGAGTTGCTTCCCCGAAGCTCCACATGGTCCCAGACGGTCCAAGAGCGATCAGAAACATCGACGACGACATCCAAGGCCTCAATGTGCCAGGGAGCACGCTGGCTGAGCAGGAGCCCGAGCATGCGGATGAGAACGGCACAGAGGAAAAGGACGAGGGCGAGCTCGAGGACAAGGACGAGAGGAACCAGCAGCAGGAGAAAAAAGGAAGGCGATACAAGAAAAGGCAGAGGGAGGGCTTCTGGGCCCTTCGCCCAAGAGATGCGCAACTGTGGGGCCACGCGCACGCAGACGGGACCTCGCTGCTCCCTGGGTGGTTGCAAACTGCGCTTTTGTCGCCACTTTCGTGACCTCATGGGTGGTCCAGCGGAGCTGGGGGCCACGTGCACCCAGACAGGAACCTCGCTGCTCGCTGGGAGGCTGCGAA
Source organism: Prorocentrum cordatum (assembly GCA_963575745.1). NCBI lineage: Eukaryota > Dinophyceae > Prorocentrales > Prorocentraceae > Prorocentrum > Prorocentrum cordatum. The sequence goes on along the minus strand of CAUYUJ010016461.1, from coordinate 211,461 downwards.
CTGCGCAACTGTCGCCACGTTCGCGGGCTCCTCGGAGGTTCAGCGGAGTCGTGGGCACGCGCACCCAGACGGGACCTCGCTGCTCCCTGGGCGGTTGCGAACTGCGCAACTGTCATGTCATCACTTTCGTGGGCTCCCGGAAGGCCTAGCGGAGTCGGAGGGCACGCGCACCAAGAGGAGACTTCACGGTTCACGGCGAGGCTGTTATTTGCACATTTGTCGGTATTTGCGTGCGCAAGAGTGTTGTATGTCTCTCAAAGCGTACGTTTGTAAAGAGTGTTCCTTTTCATAGCCGTTGTGCGTGGAGAAGGGGATGGGCACGTCTCTGGCAATCGTTTTTCAATCGGTCCCGTCTCCGTCCCTGGGGGCAGTATCTCGGTCTTACATCCGCTCTCGATGTCCGTAGCCGTTTTGACTCGGGCCGAAGCAGCCTCGACTCAGGGTGAGCTGCTCGGGTGGGCGCGGCTAGTTTTTTTTGTTTCGGGCCCAGCGTCAATCATGCCGTCGGGGAAGATCAAGAAGTTCTTCGAGGACAAGGGATTCGGCTTCATCACTCCTGACGACGGTAGCGACGACGTGTTTGTGCATCGCAAAGTGCATGGGGATGGCCAAGATCGCACCGCGTATTTGGAAGAGGGCGACTCCGTCACGTACGAGGTGGAGTGGGACGACCGCAAGGGCAAGTACTCAGCCTCGTCTTGCGACGGTCCCTGGAAGACAGGCGGCGGTGGTGGAGGCGGTGGTTGGGGCGGCGGCGGTGGAGGCGGCTGGGGCGGTGGGAAAGGCGGCGGGAAAGGCTATAACGCCTGGTGAGATTGGGGTGCACACTGTAGGGAAACCTAGTGTGCAGTCAATATTTCCTTGGAGTACAGGTCATGACCAGCAGAAAAAATATCTTTCTTATTTGGCCATTTGGCCGTCCTGCAGCCTCTTGCAGAGATTCCCCAACTATGGGCGCCTGGATATCTGCGAACATACATGCCAGACATGCTCCTGAGGCGTGTGGCGCCCATGCCCCCCCCCAGGAGCTCGCACGGACCGCTGGTTGTCATGAAAGCACTGCCGTTTTTTTCTGGCAGGCAGTGGCCCCAGCAGGCCATGCTTACAGGGGCTGTGCTGCCCTGCCAAGGGAGCCCCCTCGAGGGCAGGATTCGGTGTGCCGGCCCTCCCCCGACCCCTCCGTCTTCTCACCTCGCCTTCCTTCGGATGTGGCTAGGGCGAGGATAAATCTGTTCCAGAGCGTTCCGGAACGCTGCATCTTTCGGATCCGCTGGATCTCAGAGATTCTGGAGTTGCATTTCCTTGCCGAGAGGACGACCCCTGCAGAGGTGGAGGCCCCCGTTGTGGTGTGCCTTGCCTTGGGGTCCGTGTGATCCTGGGCCCCAGGCACGTCTTCGAGCGTTCTCAGGCTTGGTTTCGCGCGTGTTCAGTTTGCGTGCTGCGTACGGTAGGCTCTTGCAAAAGGGGGAGGAGGGAGTGCAAATGACAAAAGTCAGGATCACGAAGCGAGCGCGGAACGGTACAGGACACAGGCTCTGAATGTCACGGCGGGCTTCCTGACATATTTTCAGCTACTGATAGGCTTGATGCTTGGATTAGCAAGTCAGCAAAGTGCGGCTGTGTTGATGTCTAGCCATACCATCTGTTATCACTCCTGTTACTTTCCGCTCTCTTCGCCATCATCGATCCCTACACCCCGCCCGCCCCGCCTCCAGCCTTTCATCCATCAGCCCCCTTGTTGTTACACATCTTTTTTTGCGCACGAGCATCCTGGCCGCTTTGCTGTGAAGAGGTGTTCGAGCAGTGGTATGCTCGAGCAACTGAAGCCTCGAAGAAGGCGCGCCGCCGCCTGGACGCATTGCTCCAGCGGCACGACATAGAGGGGGGCGAGCGAAATGGCAGGGTGGAGAAGTGATGGTCGTGGAAGCAGCAGGGTGACGAGACGGAAGATCATGATGGTCGAATTTGGGATGGTGAAAGACAATGGACGCGATACAAATGTTGGGAGCACAGCGGTAGAGTGCAATCTGACAACATTGTCGACCGCGCAATGTGCCTCTGGGATTCACACTTCCCAGCTGCATGGTGTTTGGAGCCGAGAGTCGGGCTCCTCGTGCTCCTCATCTGCCTGCTCCCTCCCTCATCCCCCTTGTCCCTCTTGTTCCTCCCGCTCATGCTGGCCAGATCTGGAGGCACGCTGGAGCCGCCGCAGCTGTGCCTTGGCTGTACCCGCTGCCCGCCGCAGCAACTTCTGGGGCTGCATCAGTTTGGTGCTGAGCCGTGGCAGCCGCGGGCCTCCCCGCGCGGCGCTCACGCCCAGAGCAGCAGGCACTCGCGCGCCTCGCGGGGGCCGGTGGCGGGCTTCGGGTGGCGTCGCGGCAGCGCGGCTCGACCGCGCGGGTGGGTGCGATCAGGCGCCCCGGGCAGCGGCTGCTCGTGGGCGCCACGCGGGCAACGCTGGAAACGCTTGGGCCGATTGAGCGGTTGCCCTTTTGTGCCCTCCTGGTCCCCACTGGTGCGCTCCCGTGCGGCATGGTGAGTGCGGGTGCCGATCCCCTTCGCTGGATCGTGCGACGAGTGGAGGCCTTGCCCCCTTCTATCGTCTGCCCTCTCTCGCCCGGCGGGTAACGATCACGGTCGAGTGTCTGCGCAGGCCCATCCTGGAGCTCTTCCTGCTTCTGCCCCGGCCAGGAAAAGTCGACGATGGAGCCCTAGCGAGGCTCCGCCGTCCAACGATCAATACGAGCAGGGACGGGGCCAGCTGGGGATGAGCGCAGGGGGTACGGTGGGGGCGTTCGTGAAGGAACGTGTCCAGGAGGCGTCAGACCCTGGAGGTTTCCTTATCTGATGAGGGTAACGGTGATATCCATGGCCAATCCACGAATGGCTTTCCACTGGCTTCCAGACCCTGGATTCCTTGTCAAAGGTTTCCTTGTCCAATGCCATCACCGTATTGGTGAAGCCACCTGCGTGGAGCGCCACTCGCCCGGCGTGGGCCTGCCTGGTGCGGGCTCGAACTTCTTTGCTCTTGGGACGGTATCCTCGCACCGGCACCGAGTTCGTGCAGACGCCGCCCAGCAGTTGCAGAAAGGCCCCGGCAGGACGGGCAAGCACATGGAAGGAGGCATCCCAGCACGCAATGCGGCCCGTGCACAGGTGCGCAACACGTCTGGTGCGAGGTTTAAGCTACGTCCCACGGACCAGGCACACTCCACCCGCACTGCAGGATCAGTACTGCGGTCAGTGGAAAAGCGGCCAGGCATCGATCGCGTTTGGTGATTTGACTGGAGGCATCGAAAATGGAGATTTGGATGAAGGGTGTAATTCACCTGCTTGGACCAATTGAGCTGATCAAGCGAATGTGGTTCTAAGCAATTCAGCGATACACGACAGGAGGTCCGACAGGGATGAGCAAAGGTGGTGATGCGCCACAGGCGTTCTGAGTCAATTGTCGAAAAGGCTGAGCTGCCCCTCTGGGGGTCTATGGTGGTTGGGGCGGTTGGTCAGCCAGGTTTCTAGTTTAGCAGGCCGTACTCCATACTTGGGCGACCGAAACAGGCACGAGACGAGTTCGCCGAGAAAGACAGGCACCGGACAGAGGCTTCAAACATGCCAACCGCGGCCCCAGCCACGCAGACCAGAATGCATCTCCAAGTTCCCAGGTACCATCATCGGGTTGAGCTGCGAGCGCAGCAAGACTTATCTCCTTAGAAAATGATATAGTGGCGGGCCAGGCAGGATGAGAGACGCTGTCCGGTCGTGCGAGAGGACGTCAGGACCACAAGGATACTCGAGACCGCGATTGCCCAGAGGACTCGGAGGCAGCGCGAATTCGAGCACGAGGTTCAGAGACGTCAGTGCCACCAGTGTCCGTGGCTCAGGGCGCTGCGCGCCTAGGAATCGAAGATGCGACCAGCTACGGCACCTACAGGGTCGACCCGACGACTTTGAGGATGGGAGGATGCTTCTAGCCTTCGCGTATTATCCAGCTACGCTCGTTTGTCACAGGCTTCTGGTTGATCTCAAAGCGGAGTTCGTAGACGGAAGATGCCGCAAAACAAAGAGACGCCGATGCTTTCGTGCAGCGTTGCTGGATAGCGGGCTGGCGTTGACAGGCACTTGTCGTCGACGAAGGTGTCATTTACGGCTGGGATGGTGGGGCCCGTATTCACAGGGCTCATCGGAGGAGGTGAATTCGTTGCCGCATGGACGAGCACTTAGAACCACCCTAGCGCTTACGAAATAGGAGGTGGCCAATTCAATATTCGTTTGCAAAAAATAGTGCCGTTGAATTTGCAGCCGAACTTTCTACCGAGGCGCACACTCACACCAGCGTCTGAGTCGCCAGATTTCGACCAAGTCGTGGCGTGGAGAGCAAAGGATATGGATAATTGTTTGTTGGCCACAAGGTGGTCCATGAGATGATCTTACTTCGCGAGGGGTCGAGTTATTTTCTTGGACTGGGGCGCAGCCAGGGGCTTTGAAGCACTAGGAGACTGGACACGATCATCCGCGCGAGATGCGAAGATTGCGCTGGACAGCTCTGGTTGAACATGTTCGGCAAGATCGCGTGCAGAATAGAGGTGCTGACGCGCTTGTCTCTTCAGTGCTCGGTGATCCTCCAGCACGAGGCCGTGGGCGAGGGAGGCGGCACCGCGACGGGAAGCTGCCCCGCGCCGGGAGGCTGGAGCGCAGTCCTCGTGGAGCTGCTTCCTCCCCGGCTTGAAGCCATTCCGCTCGGCCCTTGGCTCGTGCGGCCGCCTGGGTGGACGCGCCGAGGCTGGTCGCGGCCGCAGGCAGGTGCGCCGTGTGCCCACGGGCGACGCGCTGGCCGCGCGCGTGGGCCTTGCTCTCTGCGCGTGCCTCTGCGGCTGCTTTCTCTCGCCAACTCGCTCCTCCCATGCGTGGGCCTCGACTTCGCCTGTGCGCGTGCGCCCCCGCTTCTCCGGCGCAGAACGTGTGCCGCCCGCGTTCGCCGACCAAGAGGAGTGCGTTGCCACCTCCACCCCAACGTGGGCTCTGATGGGAATCTTGACCGAGGTCCGTCGCCTTTGGAAGGTTGCAGCCAGCGCCCTCAGGGGAGCGCGCCGTATTCGGCCAGACCCGGGCGCCCGGAGGGGTTGGGCACCCTTGTGGCCCCCGTTATCACATCTCTGAGCTCCTCCTGCGGCCCTGCTCAGCCTCCACCACGCGCGCCGAGGGGTTGCCCAGTGGACGCGCAGACCTGCCGCCGCCGCCCGCCTCGCGGAGGACAGGGAGGATCGACCAGCCACACCGAAAGTTAGGTCGGGCATGTCCTCCTACGGGTGGATTTGGGAGGAAAAGTAGAACATCTTCAAACAGATATACTGGCATGGCCAAACATAGTCGAGAAATCGTTCCCAGATGTTTGTTGGGACTATTGTTTGATATTCCTACTGCGGAGGGCCATGCCCGACTTAAACCCAAAGGTGACCTCTCGTTGGACTGACGTGGGCGGGCGACCTTCGGGGGGAGGCGGCCACGGGCGGCGACCGGCCAGTGAGTCGGAGAACCTGGCAGCCAGCTGCGGAGGGGCACGGGGAGAAGCCCTTGCAGTGGGGGCCCGTGCCAAGAGGCACTCTGCTTGCCTCCAGGGTGCCCCGGGTTTCCTGGGTCTCGATGGTTTTGCGATGGAGAGCGCGGCGTTCCCGCACCAAAAATCCATGGACGTCCTGGGATCTCCGGGTTGGGTTTCTTGTGGGAGGTTTCTTATGGTCGGGCCCCCACTGTAGTGCAACCGCTGCTGGGGCCAGGGCCGCGTCCTGTGGTAGGGCTGTCGTTTCGTCACCGCGCCAGCCTTCTGGGTCCCGACCCTGCGGCAGGGCGAGCGGCTTCCCATCACTCCCTTCCAGCCCTCCCACGTCTTGAGCCTGTGACAACTCCGCATGGTTGCCACCTTGCCAGCGGGTTCTCGTTTAGATGAAAAACGACTGACTCCCTGCACGTGCACATGAGGAGGGGACTCGGGACGGGAGGTTGCACCGAAACATCAGTTAGACGTGCTGAGCCGTGTTGGATTTGATCCTCCTCCTCCTCCTCCTCCTCCTCCTCCTCCTCCTCCTCCTCATGTCCAGAGCAACCACGTTGACACGGAGCCGAATAACTACCCAGCCGACGGTCGTCGATTTCCAAAGCGTGGTGACAGCGACACTGATTCTTTTGTCGTGCCAGGTCTGATTCTGGCCTGATGTCGAGGTGCGTCGCGTCCAAGCGCAATCAACCCGCTTCTAATTATCTCCTCCTCGCATCCACTTGCTTCCGTCCCCTGCCTTCCCTCCCTCCTTGACGGGCCCTGGGAGACAGCGGCAGGCCAATCGGCTGGCGCAGAAGGCGCAGGACGCGGCCTGCGACCGAGGTTGGCTGGGGCAGAGGGCAGACTTTGATGGACGTGAACTGTTCCATGCGGTTTCGATGCACTCCACTCGCCCCGTTTTGCAGCGTCGGCGCTTCGGCGCCTTCTCTGCTGCGGCTGCATGGCGCAACGTGTGCAGGCCAGCACAGCCAAACTCGTCGATAAGGATGAGCCCAGAAAGAAAGGAACCATCGCATCCATCGTTGCTGAGCTTCCTTTGCATATTTGGCGTCCGTGGTAGAACATTCAGCATTTTCTATGCGCCTTGCATTCTCATTTACGCCCTTGTGTTCGATTTTGACTGTGGCCCTAGTCGTTCCCGGGCTCGGGTCACCGGGGGGGCCGCTGTCGGGCGTCTGGGAGCATATCCGCTCGTTTTGTTTGCACATGCATTGAAAAACATATATGTGTGTATGCAGACGCGTTTGATTGTCACTGTGGAAGCGCACGCGCACACGCACACGCACACACACACACACTTTTCCTTCGGCGCGCCGAAGGACCCAATCGGCGGACACTGCCACGGAACACGTCGGTACAGATTATGTTTTCCTTGTGATGCAGCGTGGTAAGGCGATACTCCCGGATGCGCGCAGCGGCGACCCGGCAGTCAAGCGGAAAAGACGAAGGAACGGAGCGGACGAGCGGCCGAACGATTCCTCCCCCTCCTACTCCGGGAGGAAGCGAGGCTCCAGTGCCGGGCTCACCAAGGTGAGCGAAGAAGGCGAGGCCGGCGAGCCAAGAGGCCGCCAGGCATGAGAACGGGCGAGGCAAAGGCAGGGGTGAAGTCGTGCGTGTCCTTCTAATCTGCAAAAATCTTGGGAATTTCGTCAGGGGGCGATTTATGTATGATTGTTTGGGGAGCATTGTTTAACTATTTTTTATGTTTCGTCCAAAATCGGCCTGTACCTGTAGGGGGACATGCCCGACCTAAGGCAGGGGACCAGAAAGGGGGAGGAGCAGCAAGGGGGCGGAGGGGTGGCTGGGCACCCAGGCGACTGCGAAGGAGCTGTAACACGCAAGACGCCACAGACAGGCAGGTCGAGTCAGCGCGGGAAGGCAGAGAAGGGCAGAGAGAGACCCCCAGGCAATCGAACGGGCACGGCAGAGGAGAGGAGCCAGAAAGGACGAGGAGAAGATGAACTATCCTGGCGAAGGACCGACCATGTGCAGTTGTGAGTGCCGTCGTTGTGGGCACCGCCTTCGGTGGATCTGCTTATGGGACCACGAAGCGTGTGAAGGGTGTTCCGAGGTGGGGCGGGGCCGCCATGCGGGCGCTGCCACTGGACCCTGCGCCGGAGCTCCCTATAGGACCACGAAACGTGTGAGGGGTGTGCCAGCTCAGGTGCGGGTACGCCATGCGGACTGTGCCGCTAGGGCCTTCGGTGGAACTCCCTATGGGGTCACGAATCGTTTGAGGGCTGTGCCGACTCGTCTGCGAGTACGCCATGCGGTGGAAATCCCTGTGGGGCCACGAAACGTGTGAGAGGTGCGCCGGATCGGGCGCGGGTACGCCATGTGGGGACTGTACGGGCGTTCGGTGGAGCTCCCTATGGGGCCACGAAAGGGCCATGAAGCGTGTGAGGGGTGTGCCGAAGCGGGCGCTGGTACCGTGCGGACTGTGCCGTTTGGGCCTTCGATGGAGCTACCTATGGGGCCACGAAACGCGTCAGTGGTGTGCCAGATCGGATGCGGGTAAGCCATGCGGACTGTGCCGCAGGGGCCTTCGGTAGAGCTCCTTGTGCTGCCACGAAACGTGTGAGGGGTGTGCCAAATCGGATGCGGGTACGCCGTGCGGACTGTACTGTGGCACTTGGGGTCTTCGTCGCAGCTCCTTGTGAGAGGTGCGCCGGATCGGGCGCGGGTACGCCGTGCGGACTGTGCCCTTGGGGCCTTCGGTGGAGCTCCCTATGGGCGAAACGTGTGAGGGGTGTGCCAAATCGGATGCGGGTGCGCCAGTGGAGTGTGCCGCTGGGGCCTTTGGTGGGGCTCCCTATGCGGCCACAAAGCGTGTGAGGGGTGTGCCGAAGCGGCCGCGGGTACGCCATGCGGACTGCCACCAGAGCCTTCGATGGAGCTCCTTGTGGTGCCATGAATTGTTGTACTGGGTGCGATGAAATGGTGGACACGCAGAGGGCAGAGGCAGGTAGGGAGGAGGGGCGAGGAGGAGGAGGAGGAGGAGGAGGAAGAACGGGGAGCGCTGTCTCTTCAAAACGAGGACCCAGCACCACAGGATGGTTGGGAATCAGGAGGGGTGGCTGGGGAGCCCGGCGACACCAGCCGTGCCCGGCAATCGCGGACGGAAGCCACCAGCGGTGGCGTGGTAGGGGCGGAGGCGTTTGGCCGAGGCGGGCGGCAGGGGCAGGGGCCGGGGAGCGACCCGACGGCGGCGCCGGGCGCCGCCCAAGGCGGTCCCGCATGACGATCGCATGAGACACACGGTCTCTGTAGGCTAACGGCGGTGCAGGAAAACCGATTGTAGGAAACATGGTTCGTGGCCAAGCCAGTTGTAGGAACGCGTTATTCGCGCTTTCCTGCAACCCGCTGTGTTGTTTTCGCGTGATACGTTCGCACATCTGAATTGTAGGAAGCCGTGCTCATACCTCCTGTGCTGCGTGGTGTCACAAAGCCAGATCACCAACCGCACCGTCAACCAACCACGTCGTTTGCGCGGCTTTGGTGACCTTGGTCCTGGACTCGACGCGTGTACAGTGCAAGATGCGTGCTGCTGGCACGGCCCTCTGTGGGGCCTCTGGGGCACGTGGCTGCGGAGTCGGGGGAGCGCCGCTGCAGACCCTACTCTCCCGCCAGTGCTGAACCGTGTATGCAAACTGTCGTGCCAGCAACTGCACTCAGACTGATTTTCACATGATGCGCGCACACGCACATACGCACACACACACACACACACGCACACTTCGCCCTCTCTGGCAAGGTGGTGGCACCATCGCGAGCGCAGGGACGGGACACGATCGAGCAAGAATTGCCATCAGACGTTGCAGCGGGAGCAGCGCACGCACGCACGCACACCCACACCCACCCACACACACACACCACAGCAACAACAATTACAAGCACAACCACATCCACAACCACAACGACAACGACAGCAACAACAACGTCAAACATGTGGCGATATGCCGCATGACGCATGGTTGAGACGAGAGGAGCTCTGGAGTCACAGGCATCCGCAGGCTGCGGCAGGCTCGTGACGTGCCGACGCGGCAGCGACCTCCGGCGCGGGTGGTCAAGGCTGAACGCCGCTGGTGGTTCAGAATTGGCCGACATTGAGCGCTCCGCGCTAGCGGAAAGCCGCGACCGTTGAAGCATGGACGATCCACGCGGTGTTCAATCGACAGCAGTTCTTGCTCATTTTGAACAGGACTCGCTGTCCGCGCCGCCGCAGACGTTGTCCACTGAAGACAAAAAGCCGCCCGCCCAACAGCGACCGCTGTCGCTGTTGGACAACATTTGTTGTTGGACATGGTGACCATTTTCATCGTACCCATTTCGGGCGTCCAATTCAGAAACCAGCGCCAGTGCCGTCACGACACGAACCCGCCTTGCTAGAGTAGCGCCCCCGCAGGCCTTCCAACCACTTGCAGTCCCGCCTCCCATGGTTCTGCCGGGCCAGCATGGTAGGCCATCCAGCCGCTCTGCTGTGACACAGACGGTCCCCAGGGACACATCAGCAGCTCCTCAAGAATGCCTCAACAGACGCCCAAGAGCCTCCAGCAGGTCGTCAGCGGCTTCCAAGACACAACAGGCCTTCGGGAAGATAGAACACACGGAAACATCCACGCTGTTCCAGGTCAAGATGGCTTCAGCATTCCAGGGGTGCCCTTGGAGAGGCGCCAGGGATCTCAAGAGAGGTCGAGGACGACAGTAAAGGACCCCGAGACCAGGAAGGCGCCAAGAGTGTTCCAACACGGCCCAAGTGGGTACCAGGATGTGCACAAGACAGCCTAGGATACGGGCCTCGGAAAAAAAAATAGCGAACACTCATGCCACATTCAACGCCTCCCCCCCTCCCCCCAATGTTCACAGTTGGCGGTGGGTCTGATGAGTTGCACCTCGACAGCAGTCTCCCCCGCGCGTGCCAACTTCGAGTTCGGGGGGAGGGGGAGTGTTCAGTAATTGTTTTCCTCCTCTGGATCACAAAAATTGTCCGAGATGCCCTGACAGTGCCCTAACGCAACCAATGAGGGCCTTTAGAGGCAACACAGATAGCCCAAGAGAACCCCAAGCCCGTCACAGAGAGTCCGAAGAGGGGCCCAGGCAAAGCCAACTATTGCCCCAGACAACTTCCAGTATGGACCGGCAAGCGCTTGCACGGGTCCATACGTAGACCATAGACGCGTCTAAAGCGATCCCAGTACTCCTCGATGACGCTGACCGCCTCCGGCCGCTCCAAGATGTGTCCCAGTCGAAGACAGGTCCCGGACGAGCACCCGACATGACTTAAGTGTTGTAACGACCTTGAGAAGCCAGGCCAATAGTTTCGGCCCGTGGAGCCGCCCAGAACAGGAAGAGGTTCCAAGGAGGAAGAGGGAGGATTGCGAAGGATTGGCATGGCACGGGGAGACGAGGGGGGAAACTACCATTGGGAGAGTAGACGAGAAAAGGCTGTCGATGGGGATGCAGTGCATCAGGTGACGAGCCAACGTCTAAGATTATCTTCTTTCGACCTTGATTCGAGCATCGGGATCGGGCAACTCCCAGCATGCAGAAGAAACGAAACAAAGGACAGGCTGCAAGTGGAACTTGGAAGTACAGCAGGTGTGCTGCAGGGGGGGGGGGGGGGGGGGGGCGTGGTGTGCGTGCCTTCTGCGTGCTATGATTGGCGTGCTAGGTGAGCCTTGGGTGCGCGGTGCGCCAAGTGCTCACCTCAGTGGCCGGCACTACTGGTCCCAACCTGTGTGCAGTAGACACATCAAATAAGAAATTAGCTTGCCATCAGGTGCACCGCGGACATTTTCAGATGGCCCTGGGACCAACAGACGCCTTGGGGTACCTTAGCAGCTCCAGATGTCGGCGACTCGTGCCCCCCATACAATCAATGCGACGCATAATTGTTTGCAATGACAAGACGCGCACGGGTATCTAAGACGCCTACGGCGAATGATCGCCGCCCCCTGCCTTTGGAAACGCCCTTGCGGCAAAACGTTGGGCCAAAGTCTGGCCAAGCTATTGGGCTATGTGTTCCCCAGCCATTGTGGAACCCCTTGGGAGAACGCTGGGGAAAGGAAGAGAAACAAGGAGGAGTGTGAGGAAAAGGAGGAAGAGAAGGCTTTTTTAGGCCCTCTTGAGGCCTCCTGGGGGCTTCCTGGGAACCTCTTGGAATGCTCTGAGTGAGCTCTCAGGGAACTCCTGGGGCTGCTTTGGTCCTGGGGCCTCTTGGGAACCTCTTAGGTGCCTCTGGGGGCCTCTATGAGACCTCTTGGCCTTCAGAGGCCTTCTTGGGGCCCGCTTTAGGGCCGTCTTGGGGTATCTGGGACCCTCTTGTGGCCGTCTTGGAGGCCTCTTGGGCTGCCTTGGGCCTTCTTGGGCCATCTTGCGGACCTCTTGGGTGCCTCTTGAGGTGATTATGTGGGCCGAAGTGCCCGTCTTGGAATGTCGGGAGCCCGAAAGGCGAGAATTTTTTAAATCTTTGAACATCCCAGGGGCATGAATGATTTTAGCCTCCTGGAGCTCCTTTTGGAGCCCTCTTGGGGCGTCTAGGGGGCATCTTGGCCTTCAGAGGCCGTGTTGGGCCATCCCTGGGCAGTTTTGAGTCCTTCTTGAAGGGCTCTCGGACCGTCTTGGAGGTCTCTGGGGCCGTCCTGGGGGCCTGTTGAGCTGTCTCGGGGCCCTCTTGGGTCGTCTTGTGGTCCTCTTGGGTGCATCTTGGGCCGCATTGGGGCGATCTTGAGAACCCATGAGCCCGTCTTGGAGCGTTGGAAGCCCGAAAAGACGAGAACACGCTAACATCATTGAAGAACCAAGGGGAGGGACATCAATGGTTTTAGCCTTCTGGAGCTCCTCTTGGAGCCCGCCTTGGGCCCTCCCTGGGCAGTCGTGGGTCCTTGTTTGGGCGCCTCAGGGTCGTCTAGGAGGTCTCTGACTGGGGCCGTCCTGGGGGCCGTCGTGAGGGCCTCTTGGGCTGTCTTGAGGCCCCCACGACGGGGGCCTCTTGGGTCGTCGGTGGGCCATCTCGGAAGGCTCTTGGGCGCTCTTGGGGCCATCTTGGTGGCCTCCGGGGCCGTCTTGGGCCGTCGGAAAGCCGAAAATTAGCAAACGCCAGAATCTCTCAAAAACCTAAGGAACATACATGAGTTCGGCCTCTTCGAGCCTTCCTGGAGGTCCTCTTGGGCAGTCTCGGAGGCCTCTTGACTCGTCTTGGGCCATCTTGGGGCCATCTCGGCCCCTTGTGCGAGCATCTTGGGGCCATCTTGGGCTCTCTTGGGGCCATTGTAGCCAACTTGATGACCATCTTGGCCGTCCTGGGAGCCACCTCGGGGCCGTCTGTAGCGGGAAGACCGACGACCCGGGAATTCTAGGAATTCTTGTGGGGCAGAGATCCGAAGTGAGAGATCTGTTTACGCACTCTTCTGGGTGGCTGGCGGGATCGGCCGAAGGTCCACTGGAAAGTTACAAAGGACGAACAATTACCTAACGTCTCGCACGCCGTGCACCCCTCTGGCAAGCCACAGGGGGCGGCGGATGACGGAAAGCGCGCGTTAGCGTGCGGTCCGTTAGTCGGAAGAAATTGGACTTGGGGGAGTTCGAGGGGGGTGGCATCTGCGGGCCCGGATCTAATTGCCCTACAGCCTCGTTTTTTCTCGAGTAGGACGGCCTTCGGGGCTTAAAAACAGCGTTTCGCTCGAGACATCATCGGAAAACGCTTCTTGGGCGCTTCTTGGGCCGTCGTAGGCGCCTCAGACAGCCCAAGAAGCGGCCAAGACGGCACCCAAGACGGCCCAAGGCGGCCCAAGAAACGCCCAAGATGGCCCAAGAGCGCTCCAAGAGAGCCCAAGACCGCCCAAGGCGGCCCCAAGACGTCCCAAGAGGCCTCCACGACGCCCCAGGAGGCGCCCACGAGGCGTGCCAAGAGGGCCCCAAGAAGCCAAAATCATTGATTATCTTAGGGAAAACGTGCATTTTTAGCATATGCGCCTTTTCGCTTTTCATGGCGTTGAAGACGGTCCAAGAGGCCCCCAAGACCGCCCCAAAACGGCCCAAGATGTTGCCAAGAGGCCACCAAAATAGCCCAAGAGGGCGCCAAGACGGGCCAAGAGGCGTCCAAGACTGACCAAGAGGCCCCCAAGAGCGCCCCAAGAAGGCCCAAGAGGCCCCCAAGAAGGCCTCAAAACGGCCGAAGAGGGCGCCGAGACGGCCCAAGAGGCGCCAAGACGGCCCAAGACGGCGCCAGGACGGCCCCAAGAAGGCCCCAAAAGGCCCCCAAGAGAGCCCAAAGGCGGCCAAAGGCAGCCTAGTCCCTTCACCCCCGCAGCCCGGAAGCTCCCAGGTGGCCCCAAGAGGCCCCCGAAAAGCCCAGAAA
>CAUYUJ010016461.1:127548-192548 GCA_963575745.1 Prorocentrum cordatum | reverse complement strand
AGGAAGAGGAGGAGGAGGACCAGCAGCATCGCGAGGCGGCCGATAGGTCCATGGATCGAGGTTGGTGCCAGCTGGTGGGGTCTCGGCCGGGTGCTCTGGATTAGGAGGAGGAGGGAAAAAGTAATAACGAGGAGGAGGACGATGATGATAATAAGGAGAAGAATCATAAAGATCTGCGGAAGGTCGAGGTTCGATGAGCGAGCGAGTTTTTTGCACATCGTGCCGTCCTTTTGGAGGCCTCCAGGGGGGGCTCTCGTCGCAGCGGCCGCATCCCCTTCGAAATTCTTTCCAGAATGCACTCGTGGACGGATGCGGTGAAACGTGGAAGAGGAGCAGCAGCACCAGTCGTAGTAGTAGTGGGAGACGGAGGACGGGAAGGGAGGAAGAGGAATAGGAGAAGGAGGAGGAGGAGGAGGAGGGCCGTCGCTTGATCCTACACAGAAGCCATGCTCGAGGGAGAGTCTTGCTGGACCAAGCAGGTTCGCAGGGCATCCGAATCGAGTTGTCACGCGCCTCAAGAAAAAAACATCACTAACACCTGGGGCAGTATTACTTATCTTTGCTTGCATCATGCTCTTCGCATGACCCCCACGCGGGAGCACAACACCGAAGTTGCCAGTACGATGCTCGGGGGGACACGTGGTGCAACCAGTCGCACGCTGAAAGCTGGGCCCGCACGGCGCGGACGCAAGCCCAGACGCCCCCCAAAAAACTCGCTCCCCCGTCCTGGCGCCTCCCTGCGGCCGGCGCTCTGCTCCTCCTGCCTCGCCCCTGCCTCAGCGGCCCAGCGAGCGCCGCCCGACTCCGCCGCCCTCCGCGGCCCGCGCCTCCACTGAGGAGTCCGCCCGCCCGCCCGGCCGCCCCGGGGAGAGTCGCCCTCGCGCGCCTCCCTCGGCGCCGGTGCCTCGCGCGCGCCCGTGCGGCGCTGCTGGCAGGAGCACGCAGAGGTTCGGCTTCGCGGCCCGGGCCGGAGGGCCGCCCACGGGGGCGGCGGGAAGGAGGGCGCGGGGCGAGGCGCGCGAGAGGAGGTGGCCCGGGTGGCCGCCAGCTCCTTCCCTCGCGCGCCGCTGGGGCCGCCGGCCGACGGCACCAAGGGAGCCGTCCCTGTCGATCGCGTGGGCAGCCGTGCGGCGTTGCCTCTCCGCAGCGGCGACGGCGGCGGCAGCGGCAGCAGCACGTGCAGGATGCAGGAGGTGGTGGGAAGAGCAGCCTGCCAGGGGCAGGGGCAGGAGGAAGGAGAAGAAGGAGGGGGATGCGCACCACGAGCAAGCAGCATCAGCAGCGGCAGGAGCTGTCGCGGCGCCCACGTCCCGCTGCTGCGCGAGCGCCCGCCTCACTCCTCCACGCTCGCCTGCTGCCACTCCGCTTCACCGCCCCGACTTTGGTCGTTGGTGCGGCGGCCCGAGCCGACGCCGCCGAAAACTCCCGTGCGGGGCTCCGCGAGGGTGCGCAGCCCGCCGTGCTGCTCGTGGCGCCTGGTGCAGCGACACGCAGCGGTGCGGCGCAGGCGAGGGCGCTGCAGGACCTGCGGGGCGTTCCGGGTGAGGGGCTCGCCTTCCAGGGATCGATCGGCTGGTGGTTGGCAAGTCTTCTTCTGCGGAAGCAGGTGGCATCTAGGCCTTCCTACTGTAGGCGCCCAGACTCCGAGGCGGGGCTCTATCCATAACCACCGCCTGGGGGATCGATCTTCGGAGACCCCGGCACGCGGTGGATCTGGACAGATTCGCGCCAAGTGGGGCCAACGTACACCTAGATCCCCCGCCCCCCTGGTGTCCCAGGACGTCGGCTCCCTGGGCGGTGGTTCTGGAAGCACCCCCCGCCTCGCACAGTCGTCTGGGATCGTCCTCCGCCCCCCGCCGCCGCCGCCTCGGCGCGGTGGGCGGCTCCGCCGCGCGGCGCGCGGCGCGAAGCGTGATCGACGACGCCCGCCTCCGCGGGGCAGGAGCACCGAGCAGCCGCGCCCGCCGCCGCCAGGGGGAGGGGGCGCCGCCGCCCGCGCCCGCGCGCCCGTCAGCTACACCGAGCAGTGGAGGAGCCTGGACACGTACCCGATGGCGCCGCGCCTGCGCGGGGGGGGGGGGCCTCTCTACAGTCAGCCCGAACAGTGAGGTTTGGGAACCTTCGCAAGGGTACTCTTGCATCCTTTGCCTCCTCGCTCCATCCTTGGCCACCTTCGCTGGCCGCGCCCCGCTCGAAGAGCTTCGAGATGGCCTTCCAAGGCCCGTGCATCCTTATCGTGCGTCCTTATGATACGGGCCTCTCTAAGGGATGTCGAACTGGGGCCACCACGAGGGTGCCTGGTTGGTCGCGCCTCGCGCTTCGCGGTCTCTGGGCGGTTTCAGAACGAGGCGCGCGGCCCTCCTCCTGTTCCGGGTGGGGACGGCGCGAAAGCGCGAAGATAGTTGCCCTAGTCGAAGGAACCTCATATGAGGAGCTTTCAGAGCGGTTGGAATTGGCACCAGGTTGGTTGGAATTGTTACCCGACTGGCCGGAGTCCCAATTCGGTTGTAGTCCGTCCCGTTTTGGGCGAGGCCGGGGGCTCGAAGAATCAGACATGGCATAGACATGAGCTCTTGGAGCTCCGCGCGGGTTTCTTGCATCTGCGCCGGGGCCCCCTGGCGGCGCCTCCAGCGCCGCTGCTAGCGCGTTTCGCGCGCCAGGGAGGGAGGTCCAGCGCCGATCCGAGAAACCCGCGCAGGGCCCCCCGGCGGCGCTTCCAGCGCCGCTGCGCGCCAGGGAGGGGGGTCCAACGCCGATCCGAGAAACCCGCGCGGACCTCCAACAGTCGATGTTTCAGCAGTTTGTTGTTCCTCCAGGGGCGGGGGCGGCGGGGGGGGGTACCGCCCATCAAACCACCCCAAGCCAACCCAACAAAGGCCCCGATTTGCCCTCCCTTTCCAGTGGGGAGGGGGGGTCGGGGAACATTGAACCAGAAACACATATGAAGCCTGTACCCCCCCCCAACCCGAAATTCTGGTGTTCGGGTCGGGTTGGGGTGGTCTCGTAGGCAGTCAGGGGGGGGCGCCGCCCCGAGTAGGCGGCGTGGCACGGCGCGGCTTTGCAAAAGCCCGTCGCAGCGGGCGGCTCTCCCAGGCGGAGCCGCTTCGCACGGCTCCTGCCCCATCCTTCTCGTCCTGCTCCTGCTGCTCTTGGCTCTTGGCTCCTCGTCGTCCTACTCCTCCTGCCCCCCCCCGATTACGCTGACTTCGAAGAAGAAAATGGCATAAGCATAAACTTGTGGCGCTCCGAGCAAATTTCTTGGATCCGCGCTGGGCCCCCTTGGCGGCGTCTCCGGCGCCGCCCCTGGCGCGCCCCGCGCGCCAGGGAGGGGGGCTCAGCGCAGATCCAAGAATTCCGCGCGGGGCGCCAACAGTTTATGTATATGCAGTTTGTTTTTCTTCTATACTACAGCTGCCCCCCCGATTATGCTGACTGCATGTCGTAACTCTGCGTCTGAGCAGAAAATCGAGTCGCGAGGATGGCTTCAGGGCCCCCACGTGTCATGTTATCGGATCCTCCTCCTGTTCCCTACCTCCTGCAGCATATTCATCGTCTCTATGCTCCCGTCAGTGCTGGACCTAAACATACACACATTGTCCTCCTCCGTCCTTCTTCCCCTTCGGGAGACACTACAGCAACACCGATCAAGGCCAGACCGATCCTGGGCCCAGGATGGGCCTGGCCAGTGTCGGTTTTGGTGCTTAGTTGGCGTCCTGCTGTCCGCCCCCTTCTCCGTCCCTCGCCTCGACTCTGCCTCCCCCGTTGCCGCTGGCGAGCCTTGCGGCAGGTCTTCGTGCGTGCCAGCCCGTGCTCTGTCACAGACGATCGGCGGTTCGGCGGTCCGAGCGCGCAGGCGCCACTGCGCGGCCTGCGTTGTCCAGGCATGGCGGGGCGCGCCTCGTGCGGGGGCGTCCTCTTTATCTCACCCGTTCACGCGCCCGGTAGCGAGTCTGCCCCACACGCTGCGGGCGCGTGGCGACCCAGGCGCGCCCCCGCGTCGACGCCTCGAGAGCGCGGCTCCAGAATCTTGTGACGAGGCGCAGGAAGCGGAAGGAGGAGGAGGAGGAGGAGGAGGAGGAGGAGGAGGAGAGGAGGACGAGGAGGAGGAGGAGGTGGAGGAAAAGGAGGAGGGAACAGCAGCGGTCGGATGATGATGATGCTGATGCTGATGTTGATGATGATGCTGATGCTGATGATGCTGATGATGATGCTGCTGATGATGATGATGCTGATGATGATGCTGATGCTGATGCTGATGATGATGATGATGATGATGATGATGATGATGATGATGATGATGATGATGATCATGATGCTGATGATGCTGATGCTGCTGCTGCTGCTGCTGATGATGATGATGATGATGATGATGATGCTGATGCTGATGCTGATGCTGATGATGATGATGATGATGATGATGATGATGATGATGATGATGATGATGATGATGATGATGATGATGATGATGATGATGATGATGATGATGATGATGATGATGATGATGATGATGATGATGGAGGATGAGGATGATGATGATGATGATGATGAGGAGGAGGAGGAGGAGGAGGAGAGGAGTAGCAGCAGCCGGAGGAGCAGTAGGGAACAGCAGCGGTAGGATGGGGACGAGAAGAGGAGGATTTTATTCTCGGTTTCGGCGCCCAGGGCCCTTGAGAGCCCCAGGGCTCTCAAGAGCGGCCCGCGGCGAGAAGCCAGTCTTGGGGATGGGGCTGGGAGCTTGAAGGCCCGTGTCTCGGGAAGCCCGCGACGTCGGAGTGGGAGTGGGTCAGAGGCTGAGCCTCTGGGGAGACCGCAGGAGGTGCAACCCGTTTGTGGATCGGGGGCCGATGTGTGGCTACCGCTCCTTCTGGCGTACCTTGTGCTGGCCAGCTTGTTTGCGGGGGTGGTGTGCAAACGTCGTGCCCCCGGGGCTACTTTGCATCTTCGGGGGACCTTTCCTGTCCTGTAAGTGGCAGTCTGTTTTCTTGTACTCCGAAGTGGGTTCGGCGCGGACTCAACGTGGATTCGACACGGATTCCATTCGGATTCGACACGGATTCGACTCGTTCGACACGGATTCGACACGGATTCGACGTGTATCAAGGTCCCCCGACGATGCAACATAACCAGGGGATGAATTTTTTGCACACAACCCCCGCTCCGCGGTCTTGTGCTGGACCAGCCGGCTTGTGGAGGCCGTGGACAAACATCGCGCCCCCAGTGGAGGAGGCACGTGAGGCTTGCCCGGTGTTGCTTCTTCTCGCAGCGGCACCGGGACCCGTGGATTGTGCCGGCCTCCTGGGTGAGGACTCGCCTCGGCAGGCCGCCGCGCAAAACGGTGGGCCGACCGCTCACCAGGCGGCCTGCCCTCGCATGCCTCTCGCCTGCCTGCGGACCCCGCCTCCGCGCGGGGCGATGCCGGCGCACCTCGCTGGTCAGCGTCAAAGTTCTGGGGGGCATGGGCTCAAGGGGGAGTCATCGACCCCCAAGAGCCCGATTGTGCTTCCCGCTGAGGACCGTGCGGGCACGCTATCGAGGGCCTATCGCCGACGCATCGGTGATGTGTCGCCGATTCCAGCTGGATGTTTTCCCCCCTGAGGCGGTCCCCCCCTGACGCTCCTCTTCAGTTTGGGAGAGAACAGGCTGGCTGGGGACCGCAGACGGTGGCTCGAGGCGGCGCGATCGGCCTGGCGTCGACTACCCCCGCTCCCAAAGGGCGCGCGCAAGCCGCGCGATGGGCTCTGGGCTGGCCCTGGAGGCCTGCTGCAAGCCCCCGGAGGTGGTCGACGCGCCCGACGCGGCCGACGAGGAGCCCCCGCGGCGCCGGCCCACGGCTCGGTTGCCGACGCTGCTGGGGGGCGGCCGCTCCGAGAACGGGGACAAGCCGAGGCCTGGCTGCACGGAGGAGGGGGCCCTTCGCTGGAGAGGCCTCTTATAGGTGCGCGGCCTTCGGGGGCGGCGACGGCGGCGACGTAGCCGCCAGACCGGCCGGTCAGGCCCAGGCGGCAGGCGGCGACAGGGCGGCGACGGCGGCGACACAGCCGCCGGAACCGGCCGTCAGGGCCAGGCGGCGGGCGGCGACGAGGCGGCGACAGGGCGGCGACGGCGGCGAAATAGCCGCCAGGGCGGCCGCCAGGCCAGGTGCCCTGGGGAAGGAGGAAGGACCCCGGAGTGCAGACAGACGTCCGCCTCGCAGGGGGGCCAAGCCGCCAAGCCCAAGCACGCAGGCCGATGGTGTCGCACCGCAGGCAGGGATCGGCAAGCCGCGCACCGGAGGTCACTCTCTTGCGCCTGGGGGCCCCTTCCGGCGTGCGTCCGGGAGGCCCTCGCTGCACGACCTCGAGGATCGAGCAACCAAAAAGTGCACGGGCAGAAGCTGTCGGAGTTCCGAGCGGATTTCTTGGGTCGGCGCTGGGCCACCCCCCCCTTCACCCGTCTCCCAGCGCCTGGAGCGCGCCGTAGGCGCGGCCAGAGGCGTGGCCAGAGGCGCCGCCAGAGGCGCCGCCAGAGGCGCCGCCAGGGGCGCCGCCAGGGGTGCGGGGAGGGCGGTCCAGCCCTCGCAAGGCTGTGTGTTTGTGGTTTGCATGTGTGCTTCTCTGTCCGTCGGAGGACGACTTCGAGGAGATCGGGGGCCTCCACGTCCTCCTCGACGTGGACGGGCTCGCGGCCCTCTGGAAGCGCTTCGCGGAGCGGAAGCTGGGCGGTCCGCTGGGGCCAGAGGATGCGCGGCTGGTGGAGACCAGCGCGCAGGTGTACCACAGAATCCTCGACGTGGACATGAGCGGTACAGTGTCGTACGCGGAGTTCGCGGCCTTCATGATGGGGGCCACGGAGCCCCGAGGCCCTCTGAAGGACATGCACGCCAGGCTTAGCAAAGTGCTGCAGAGGGCCCCGCAGCTGCTGTCTCAGCTTGTGGAGCGGTTTCGCGACTGGGACACCAATTGTGATGGTTACTTGTCGGTCGAGGATTTCGAGGAAGACGGCGGCTTTGCTGAGATGAAGTTTGCAGAGATGTTGGAGGCGGCAGACGTTGACTGCGACGGGCGGCTGGACCTCTGGGAGTTGATTGCGTACTCCATGGGGCGCCGCAAGACAGCTGTGGAACTTCTCGTGTACGACGTCTCCAAGGGCGCATCGAAGTACGTCAGCCCCATTGTGCTCGGGCGCCACTTCGAGGCCATCTACCACAGCAGTGTCCTCGTGTACGGCAGTGAGTTCTGGTACGGCGGAAAGCTCTTCATGAACGAGCCACCCTGCAAATGCTTCGACCCGCCCCTAAACGAGTCCGCAGTGCCGCTGGAGCCCTCCTCGTATCACGAGAATCTGAAGACGGTGCACCTGGGCTACACCTTCGTGACGCAGGCGGAGTTCTCCAGGTTCCTGACCAGGGACCTGCTGACAAAGTACACCACCGACAACTACGACGTGCTCACGAACAATTGCAATTGTTTTTGCGAGGACGTGGTCCGCTTCCTCACTGGGAATGGCATCCCCGACGAGATTCTGAACATGCCTCAGCAGGTCATGCACACGCCCGGGGCCCGGATGCTGCGGCCCCTGCTCAACCGGTGGCTTGGGGGCTTCGACACCGGCAAGGGCGCTGGCGAGGGCGTCGAGGAGTGGGACGCTCGCCTCAACGATGGCGAGGGTGACTCCGAACCCCCGCCGGCGCCGCTAGCCGAGGGCGCCTTCGTGGTCCTGGGGCTGGGGGGCAAAACACCGAAGATCGCCGCGGTAAAGGGCAGAAGCAAAACCGGCATCGACCTGCGGTTCTTCGACCCCCTGCAGAGTGCGTTTGTGGCCGAGTCCGACGTGCCGCGAAGTGATCTGAGGCGCGTGGAGTCTTGCGAGGACGCCTCTCCTCCCAGAGAGAAGCCCCCGGCGTCGCCGGACGGAGCTTCTCCCTCCTCGCGCCAGAGGGCCAGGGCGTGAGGAGCCCCGGCTGTCCGCCAGCAGAGGGCACTGACCTCTACCATCAAGTCGGGCCTGTCCCTCTACAGGAGGACGATTTAAAGATAGTTTAAAAGATAGTCTGGGGTCGATGTTTGATTATTTTAAAACATTTTGGCCGTATTCTTCGAGTTTTCTATTTTTCGCGAAAAATCCACCTGTAGGGAGACAGGCCCGACCTAACTCTACCAACTTTTTGCCTGGCCCGTTGCGCCAGGAAGTCGACCGTGCTGCCTGCAGCGGCCGGCGCCACAATGCGCGCTGGTGCCCTCCGCGTTCGAGACGATCGAAGTGGGTACGGAAAGAATGGGCACAAAGACCGGCAGCAGTTCATGTTCACTTTGAACGGGACTCGCTGTCGGTGTCGCCGCAGCCCGTGTCCCTTTGAGACAGAAGGCTGCCTGCGCAACAGCGTCCGCTGTTGGTTTGGGACAACATTTGTGACTGGGCATTGTACCCACTTTTTCCGTACCCGTTTCAGGCGTCCACACGCGTAATTCACAAGATTTTGCCGCGGAGCCTCCTCGAGGCATATGCCCTCGTGCGGATCTCTGCGGCAGCAATGCGACGGGGGCGGCCTTCCCCGCAGGCGCAGGCAGGCGGCTGCTCCGCAGCCCTCCTGCCGTCCTGAGCAGCCTTCGCAGGAGCTTCCGATCCCTTCTGGCCCCCTTGCCTTCCCTAGGGGAACAAAAAGTGGCATAAACATAAACACTCGGAGGTCCGCGCGGATTTCTCGGATCCGCGCTGGACCCCCCTGGCGGCGCCTTCGGCGCCGCCCCTGGCGCGCTCCGCGCGCCAGGGAGGGGGGTCCAGCGCGGATCCGAGAAATCCGCGCGGACCTCCGAGTTTTTATGTTTATGCCATTTGTTGTTCCCCTATTCCCAGACGGCCAACCCCCTCGCCCCCACCCCCCCGCGGGTGCTGCCAGGAGTGCCCCTGGCCCGAGGCGCCCCCAGGATCTCCAGGCGGGCCCGCACGGCCTGCGGAGGCACCCCATCGCGAGGCCCGGAGAGCCCTGGGGGCTCCAGAGATGAGCGGGAAGCGGGGGTTATGATGCTCCAACCTACTTTAGCCTTGAGCACCAGGAGTAATTTCGAGCGCCAAAAAAAGTGCCGAAACTCAAGGGTTTTCACGTGTCGGGCCCTGGGAGACACTCGCTCGACACTGTTTCGACACTCTTTCGACACTCTTTTGACACTCTTCCGGGTGCTCGAAATTATTCCTGGGATGTGGCCCTTAAGTAGGATGGGGACAACTTAAAGCTGGGGGCACCTTGGGCCGTGGGTCAGCGGCCAGCCTTGGGGGGAAGCGAGAGGTGGCGGGCCCTTCTCAGGAGGCTCGGAGGTCCCCCGGCCTTCTCCCGGCCTTCTGAAGAGTTTCCTGAGCCTTGCCCGAAGACACCGAAGACCTCGCAGGAGGCCGGAGGGCTTCTGCGACGACCGGGCGCCTTCTGATCGGAGGGATGGAAAGCGACACCAACACCAACAGGGGGGCCACCTCCAGCGAGTAGGTCCATGATGCCTCCCCGAGCTGGGGGCTGGGAATGTCTCGAGCGAGAAAGGGGTGGACCACACCACCAGGGAGACCCCCGTTGCTCCTCGCATCTCCTCGCCCTGGTGGTGTTGGTGTCGCCTTTCCTTGCTCCTGCCTGAGGGGGCCTGCTCCTTCTCGCCTCCCCCCCTCGCTTGCCCCCGAATGGGGCATCTCTCGCAGCCGCCGATCCTCCGGCTCGCCGCGAGGACCGCGCGGACCTGCACGGCGTGGCGCTCGCCACCGCCCCCCGTCCCAGTAAGACGGAGGCTCGGCCCGCAAAGGCGGGGCCAGCCACCGGCAGCGCAGGGGAGCCTTAGAGCCTTGAGAGGAGGCGATCCGAGCGCTCCGGAGTCCGTCCGTCCGCCCTCCTCCGCTGCCAGCGGACCGTCCTCCGAGGAGGAGAGGGGACCGATACCGTCTCCTCCTCCGCTCCCAGCCTTCGATTCGCCGCCCTCCCTCGGAGGAGGAGAGGGTACCGATGCCGCCTCCTCCTCCTCCGCTCCCTCTGGTCCCTTTCGGTCTCCCAGCCTTCGCCGGACCGTCCTCCCTCGGAGGAGGACGTACCGATGCCCCTACAGGGCCCCTACCTACGCCTCCCTCGTTTGGAGCTTTTGAGGAGCCTCCTTGGAGGCCCTCGTCGCCACGGCTGGGTTCTCCCTTCAGTTCTCGTCAGTACGCACCCTGGGAGAGGTCCGGGGAGTAGTGATATTGACATCGTTTGGTTTTCCCAGGCCCGTCGCCCTCGCCTCGCCGTCCTCATCTTGACCGAGCTTTGGGCGTCGCGTAATGGGGGTCGAGAAGTGGCGGGGCAGCGAGGTGTGCAGAACAGGGGCCGTTTGAGGCCCGAAAAGTTTACTTTTCTCTCCCCCCCAATGGATCGCCCCCCATTAATTTAGGGGGTCTTTAGTTTTGATCGCCCCCCTTTTCACTCGGGGGTGAACAGGACTGGTCCTAAAACCTCTTCCTCCTCCTTCCCCCTCTCCCCCTGCTCTTTCTCCTTTTCCTCCTCCTCGCCCGAGGGCTTATGAACCACGATGCACGATGCCCCTGGCGGTCTTGGCCCACCCTTCGGCTGTATTTGGCGAGGGCCAGGCAGCGGCCACCGCTCCTCTCGTCGCTGCTCCGGGGGGGCCCTCTGGGGTCTGAGCTGTGCGAGCGTGGGGGCCTCGCGGGGAGTGTCCGTGTACAGGTGCTCGGTGCACTTGGGAGCAGCACTGAGGATGCTCAGAGGAGGAAAAGGTACCCATACCGCTCCCCTTCGCCCCGCTTTCCCCTCTTTGGGCCTCTTGGGAGGCCCTCGTCGCCACTGCTGGATTCGCCTCGAAATCCTGGTCAGAACGCGCCCCTGGAGAGGTGCGGGGGGTAGCGGTATCAGTACCTTCGTCAGGGTTCCTTCTGCGCATTTTTACCCCTTCGACTCGGCCTGGCCTGAGCAACGGGTCCCAGGCGTTTTGGGCTGAGGCCGCTGCCGTCGTGACAACATCGGCGTGAACGATCAGGGATCCGTCCGTTCCGTGCTCCTGCACTGTTGATGGAGACGAAGGTGAAGCTGATAATGATGATGATGATGATGATGATGATGATGATGATGATGATGATGATGATGATGATGATGATGATGCTGATTATGATGATGATGATGATGATGATGATGATGATGATGATGATGATGATGATGATGATGATGATGCTGATGCTGATGCTGATGCTGATGCTGATGCTGATGCTGATGCTGATGATGCTGATGTTGATGCTGATGCTGATGCTGCTGATGCTGATGCTGGTGATGATGATGATGATAATGATGACAAATATGATGATGATGGTGATGATGATGATGCTGATGCTGCTGATGCTGATGCTGATGCTGATGCTGATGCTGATGCTGCTGATGATGATGCTGATGATGATGATGATGGTGATGGTGATGATGATGTTGATGTTGATGATGATGATACTGATGCTGATGATGATGCTGATGCTGATGCTGATGCCGATGCTGATGCTGATGCTGGTGATGGTGATGGTGATGGTGATGGTCATGATGATGATGCCGATGGTGATGACGATGATGATGATGCTGATGATGATGATGCTGATGATGATGAGGATGATCATCGTCATCATCATCATCATCGTCATCATGAGCAGTATCAGCATCACCATCGTCAGCATCATCATCATCATCATCATCATCATCATCATCAGCATCATCATCATCATCATCATCATCATCATCATCATCATCCCCGCATCCCTGGACCGCCAGGCATCCCTTCGGCATCTGGGGGCCACATTCGCGGCCCAGGGCTGACAATCGCAGCCCTCGTCAGGGAGCCGTCCGTCCTCGGGATTGGGCTGAGAGTTCGGGGCACCCGCGCCACGAGCGGAAAACACGACGTCGGAGGTCTGGCTCAGTGCAGTCCAGTGTGCGCGCGTGTCCTCCTCCTCCTCCTCCTCCTCCTTCTCCTCCTCCTCCTCCTCCTCCTCCTCCTCCTCCTCCTCCTCCTCCTCCTCCTCCTCCCCCTCCTCCTCCCTCCTCTTCCCCTCCTCCTCCTCCTCCTCCTCCTCCTCCTCCCTCCTCCTCCTCCCCCTCCTCCTCCCTCCCCCTCCTCCTCCTCATCCTCCTCCTCCTCCTCCTCCTCCTCCCCTCCTCCTCCTCCTCACCTCTCCCCTCCCCCTCCTCCTCCTCCTCCTCCTCTCCTCCCCTCCTCCTCCTCCTCTCCTCCTCCTCCTCCTCCTCCTCCTCCTTCCTCCTCCTCCTTCCTCCTCCTCCTCCTCCTCCCCTCCTCCTCCTCCTCCTCCTCCTCCCTCCTCCTCCTCTCCTCCTCCTCCTCCTCCTCCTTCCCCTCCTCCCTCCTCCTCCCTCCTCCCATCCTCCTCCCTCCTCCTCCTCCTCCTCCTCCTCCTCTCCTCCTCCTCCTCCTCCTCCTTCTCCTCCTCCTCCTCCTCCTCCCTCCTCCTCTTCCTCCTCCTCCTCCTCTCCTCCTCATCCTCCTTCCTCCTCCTCCTCCTCCTCTCTTCCTCTCCTCCTCCTCCTCCTCCTCCTCCTCCTCCTCCTCTCCTCCTCCTCCCCCTCCTCCTCCTCCTCCTTCTCCTCCTTCTCCTCCTCTTCCTCCTCCTCCTCCTCCTCCTCCTCCTCCCCCTCCTCCTCCTCCCCTCACTCCTCCTCCTCCTCCTCCCCCTCCTCCTCCTCCTTCTCCTCCTCCTCCTCCGCCTTCTTCTCCCCGTCCTTCTCCTCCTCCTCCTCCTCCTCCTCCTCCTCCTCCTCTTCCTCCTTCTCTCCTCCTCCTCCTCCTCCCTCCTCCTCCTCCTCCTCCTCCTCTTCCTCCTCCTCCTCCTCCTCCTCTGTCTCCGCCTGGGAGTCCCTCCTTCGGCGGAGGCCAGCTACACATCGACCCCCTGCCCAGCCTGGCCGACGATGGGCCCAGGATCAATGGACGCCTTCCTGGATGGGTCGTCCACCAGTCCATGCTGTACCCAGGATCCGCTTGGCCAGGATCGGCGTAAACAGATGTAGCCAAGAGGAATGTGTTTCGTTTGTCATACTTGGCCAAGATCAGTGTACATAGATGTAGCCAAGAATGTGTTCCGTGAGTACGACCCTCTGGCGGCATTATTTTGTTATCAAGTTCATCCTGTCGGTGCCTTCTCTGAGCGCCCAGCTTGCGCGACAAGTGCGGAGCTGGACAGCAGGTCGCGGAGAGCAAGTTTTCCGCTCCCGCGCCTTTGCCCATTGGGCCGATGAGCCCGCATAGGTCCGGCAGTTCGTGTTGTCTGCTGGAATATCGCGAGGCGCGAGTGTTGCAGCACCAGGGCGTGCGTCTAGTGTCTTCATGCGCGCCATCCAGACGCAATGACATCAATTTCACAAACATCGATCTCTGCAGGACCCTTTATACCAGGAGTCAGGGTACATACGACGGGGGGCAGCTTCAGCGAGAACTGGGTACACATGTGGCCAGAAGTCTTGGCAGCGCTCGCCACTTGATGGCCAGGTACGCCAGGCTTCCGCATTTGTATCTGGCGCGTTCCATATAAATCCACCCATGTGTGTGTGTGTGCTTCTCCAAAGTCCTGGCATAACTTCCCGATTGCGGTGCACGTAGCCTGTGTCCTGGCACACCGCTGCACTCTGCACAGGAGCGTAGAATAATGACAATGCATCGTGCCCTGCATCACCTCGCCGTGGCCCGCGAGGCTCCCGTGGGTCCCCTTTTCCGTCGCCTCCTGCGGTTAAAGACTAGATTTCGGTCCTCGCCACTGCGCAAGGTGTGGCGCTGAGCTGTCGGGTTGGCCATCCGTGGCCCCCCAGGGCGATCCAGAAAGGGCCAGTGCTTCCCCAGCTTCGAGAAATCGAGAGGTTGACTTCTCTTCTTCGGCAGAAGCTGGCGGAACGCAGGCGGGAGCAGAGCAGTGGCGGCTCCGCTGGCGGACGTCGGTGGTAGCACGATATGGTTCCGAATTCAATGTCCCAAGCAGTGCTAGCACTCGGGGGCTCAAACTTAGAAGCAATTTGATGGGTCTGGCGAGGATGTTCCACGCTGAAGCCTGTGGCCGCCTCTTGCGTTGGATGGGTCTGGCAAGCTTTTGCCACGTTCCCGTTCGTGGCCGCGTCGTGATCGCCTCAAGCGCTTGGTGGGTCCGACGATGTTTCGCCACGTTGCCGCCCGTGGCCGCCTCGTGGTTGCCCGTCCCCGCCTCGTGGCCGCCCCGCGCGCTGGGTGGGTCCGGCGAGGTTTACCCACGTTGCCGCCCGTGGCCGCCTCGGAGTGGACCAACAGATGTGCGACGCCGACATTGGCGCGTAAGCTGCTCGCGTAAGGTCGCGCGTAAGCGCCCTCGCTTCCAGCGTAGCGTGCCGCGCTGGTGGCCCGCGTAAGGTATGTGTCATCTCGCGCAAGAAAAGTTTGTACTCTTCGCTCCCATGGGCTGCGGGCCGACCTCTTCGCAGCCTCGGCAGCCGCGCCGGGCGCCGCCGCCGAGCGTTACGAGGAGCAGCGCCAGTTCCTCGACACCGCGCGCAACTGCAGCGCGTCCGGCGTCACTTTCATCCCCATGGTGATGGAGGCGCACGGCGGCGCCTGAGGTTGGGGCAAGAAGGCACGCCGCGCGCTCGCCGTTCTGGCGAAGCGTGTGGCTGACGCCACATGTGAGGACCCCGCCCTCGCGGCGGCAGAGCAGTCCCATCGACTCTCGCTACCCCTGCACAAGGAGAATGCGCGGGCCGTGCTCCGCCGGCTGCAGGCACCGGACAGGGCGCCCGCAGCCCGGCTCGCCGCGGCGGCGACGGCGGCGAGCGCGGCAGACGCTTCGTGAGCAGCCGCCCCTCTGCCCCCGACATCCCCCGCCCTCGCCCCCGCCCCCGACGACGGTTTCGCCCGCCCCGCCTGATGCCCGGCGAGCCCTGCTGTGACAGCCCTCAGACCCCCGGATCCACGACGACCCCGACGACTCTCCCCACCCACGGCCCGCGACGACGCCGACGACGACACCGACGACCCCCGAACCCGCGACGACCTTTCGACTACCGCCTCCCTTTGCCCCCTTCCGCCCCCCGCCCGCCCCCGACGCGCGCGTTTGCCTGCTGCTGCCTGTGCCTCTCCCTTCTCCTCCTGATGTCGACGTCTGCCCGCCGCTTTTTGCCATGATTCCCCTTCGTTTCTCCTCGGTCCTCCTCCTCCTCCTCCTCCTCCTCCTCCTCCTCCTCCTCCTCCTCCTCCTCCTCCTGTCCTCCTCCTCCTCCTCCTCCTCCTCCTCCTCCTCCTCCGCCTCCTCCTTCTCCTCCTCCTCCTCCTCCTCCTCCTCATCCTCCTCCTCCTCCTCCTCCCCCCCCCCTCCCCCGCCTCCTCCTCCTCCTCCTCCTCCTCCTCCTTCCCCTCCTTTTTTTCTCCTCGTTCATTGTTATGCCCGTTCCTCCGCCGGAGCCGCCGGCGCGGCCAGCGAACCCGGCATCGAGACGCGTTAGGGGCCGACGGCCTTTTGAGCAGGCGGTTTGCTTCGCTCGCTTCGCCGAGCGAGCGCGGCAGCGGAGGCGAGGCCTCTTGGCCGTCTTCCAGCCTGCGGGCCTGACACGCGCCCGCCGCCCTGGCAGCGCGAAGGCGGCTGGCAGCGACGATCGCAAGTTCGTTTCCTCCTCGGTCTGGGTCAGGGGCTGCGGTTCGCAGGCCAGAGGGAGGTTTATCTTTGGCGGGGCACCCCATTGAATGCCGGCCTCTGTGGGCCCCGTTTTGCTTTGGCCAGGTGCTGTAGCACTCGATTTCATGAGCCATCGTCGCTGTTGTTGGGGTGATGCGACCTGTCAGCCAAGGTGGAAAGATCATATGGGGGTTGGCCAGAATTCGACCGAGTGAAGTCACATCAGGGATGCTGCGGTCGACGTTTCGGGGAACGCGCGAGATTCGGCTTGGGTTGGGCTCCAGAGGGGGTCCCAGCCCCTCGCGTTCCCCGCCCTCGCCCCTCGAGCGGCGCCGCCGTCGAGTGTTTGCGCCCGCGCGTATCTATCAAGCATCATCGTGTGGAGAACGAATACCTGTACACGTTAGCCATCGTAGGCCCCGACCAACGCGTTTCTAGCAGTCTCTAACAGTCTACATTGTGCAGCCGAGTTTGTGCAGGCTGCGTGGTGTAACTTTATGGTATAATTGATGCTTATTTGCGGTGAGTTGTCAAGTCCATTGCTCGTGCAATCATCCCACCCATCCACCCGAAACTGGGTTTGGAAAACCCATGCGATAGCGATTGCGATGATTGTTCGGCGCTGGCTGGCGCATCGCTGCGGCCGGGCTAGTGCGCGCAAGCTCGCGCGCACAGCGGCCAGCTAGTTTGGCGCGACCGACGCGGCCGCGGTGGTGCTGACCGCTGGAAACTTCCAAGCGTTTCGCGCAGGCAGCGCTGGCGCGCGGGGCGGGCACTCCAAGCGAGTTGGTGTTTCGCGCGGGTGCGGTATCATGGCGACGTTGACAACGGAAAACACGATGGTACTACTAGCGGTGCTGGTGTCGAGGATGACGATGACGAGGGCAAGTCCAATGATGGCGCCGATGCTGATCACGCCGATGACGGCGATGGTGCCCACGTGGCGGCGATGAATGTGCGGGAAGGATTTCGACATGCGCGCGCAGCCAACGGGGGCGAGTGGTCAGCATGGCGTTTTTGTTGAATGGGAACGTGCCCCCCCCCCCCAGCACGCGCGCAATGGAGGTTGAATGATATCGACGCGCGCGCAAGAAGCCCGCTTGGTAGCATTTGATGAATATATTGGAAAAACCAGTGGTGTGTTCTAACGAATTTGCAATGGCGCGCGCAAGCTTTGTTTGATACACCGTTTGTTAAACCCTTTTTATTAATGTTTTCGGGAGTCTCGAGCTTGAGTTCTTTACCGAACCCATGTTTTGATCGACGGGTTCGAGCATGCGCGCGCGGCGACGCGCGCGAGTTGACTTTGTTCCGTTTTTGTTGCCAGGGGTTCTTGAAATTTGATGGTTTTTGATGATATGGGTGCACCCGCATACCTTTAATTTGTGAAGGATGAGAGGGGGATCGTTTTTGGTTTTGCTGAGGTGGTCCAGGTCCATATTTCGAGTGCACGATGGGGCGGGCGCGTGTGGAAATTTCAGGACGCGAGGCCAAATGGTGAACCCCATGGGGGGTATGTTCCCCTTTTTAAGCAAGCTGGCGAAAATATGTGGCACGGTGTGTGTTGGCTGTGCAATCTACGATGTGCACGATATGTTGCGCAACGTACGTTGTGCAACTGATTTTGCGCAACACACGTTTCACAATTGGTACACTATGTGGTGCTATGTGTATGGGTGGGCCAATGTATGTGTTGCAGTGGATGTGGAACAACCTGAGTGGTGCTGCGTATATTTCCGTACCATGTAGCAACATTTACATGGAACGACCAGCGTAGTCCAGTGCATGTGGCGGACCGCACGTTGTGCGCACGTTTTGTTGTGCAGTATACGTGGGGCGACCTGCGTGGTGCAATTCCCTTTTCAGAATTTGAAGTTGTAATATAATCTCCGCTGCTCGCGCAATCGTCCCACCCACCGACCCGCAACCTGGCTTGCAGAAGCCAGGCGGCGGCGATTGCGATGACCGCTTGGCGCTGGTGGGCGCATTGCTGCGGCCGCGTTGGCGCGCGCAGGCTCGCGCGCAGAGCGGCCAGCCAGTCTGGCGCGACTGGCGCGGCCGCGTTTGCGGTGACCGCCAGGGGCGCGCGTCCCAGCGCGTTCCGCAGGCTGCGCAGACGCGCGGGCACTTGAGTGCGAGTCGGTGGTTCGGGCGGGTGCGATCTCATGGCGACGTCGACGACGGCAGGCACGATGATGATATCAGCGTTGGTAGCGATGGCGACGGCATGGCCAATGCCGGCGCCGATGTTGGCCACGCCAATGACGATGATGGTGCCCACGTAAGGATGTTGACATGCTCGCGCGGCCATCGCGGGCGAGTGGTTTGCATGGTATCATTTGACTAGGTTCGTGCCCCCCCCTCTTCCAGCAACCGCGCAATTGCGTTTGAATGTGTTCGACTCGTGCGAGCGAGAGGCCCGAGAGGCCCGTTTGGTCACTGGTCGCATCTGGAGAAGGTTGAACACCCACGGTCTACTTCACAGCATGAGCGCGCGATCGGGCTGTCTTGAAAAAGAGCTCGGTTGTAACGCCGTTTGTTTTGGACATCGATTTTGTGAACCCCTTTTTCATGGTTACGCCACCCAGGGTCATTGGCGAATTTCGGCGTGCGCGCGCGACGCGCGAGTGTCGATTGTGCTGCGTTTG
The DNA here is from genome assembly GCA_963575745.1 of Prorocentrum cordatum. Lineage (NCBI taxonomy): Eukaryota > Dinophyceae > Prorocentrales > Prorocentraceae > Prorocentrum > Prorocentrum cordatum. Next base: position 174,282 of record CAUYUJ010016461.1, on the reverse strand, counting down.
TGGCAGAGGGTTTTCGGAACTTGATGAGTGTTGAAAAGCGATTGCTCGCGCATCGTATTATACGACAGGGATGAAAGGGAGGATAACGGCCTGACTGGAATGGTATGCTTGGCTTGGAAAGAACGCATGAACACTACAGTTTGCCAGGGGCGCCGAAAACACACTGAGGTGACTTCTCTTGCCGTTGAAAAAAGTGTGCAGAGGTTGCGTTGTCTTTTTTGTTTATTTATGTTGTGCGTCATAAGTTGTGCAATCTGCGTGGCACAACTACTCTTGTACAGCTTGCAGTTGTCGGTTCCACTCCTCGCGCAGTCACCCCATCCACCCACCCGCAACTTGGTTTGCGAAACCCATGGGGCGGCCATTGTGATGACTGCTCGGCGTTGGCTGGTGCTTCGCTGCAGCCGCGTTTTGCCCGTGCGCACTCTCGCGCGCAGAGCGGCCGCTGGTTTGGCACCGATGGGGGTTGCCCTGAATGTCCCGCAGGCCGCGCAGACGCGCGGGCATTTCAGTGCGAGCCGATGATTCGGGCGAACGCCATATCATCGTGACGCCGACACTGGCGGAAACGATGATGATGGTAGTGATGATGGTGACGATCGAAAGCCAATGACGGTGCCGATGGTGATCACGCCGGTGACGATGATGATTTCCATGTGTCGATGATGAAGTTTTTGGAACGGTTTCGATATGCGCGCGCGGCCGACGCGCGCGAAAGGCCCACGTGGCAATATTTGGCAAGGATCGCGCCCCCCAACCACGCGTGCAAACGCGTCCGAGTGATTTCGACATGCGCGCGCGAGAAGCCCGCGCGGTCGCATTAAAACATGTTGGGGGCCGATGGTTTTTCCAAGAACCCGAAGAGCGCGCGCAGATGTGTTGAACAGCGATGTTGCAAAACCATAGGTTGATTTTTTAAGTTCGGTAACCTCGACATTAACTTCCTTGCGAAACGTGGGGTGTTTGAAGGCTTCCGACATGCGCGTGCGACGGCGCGATCGTATCGGTTTTGTCATGTCGTTTTTCATTTGTTTGCAGGGCGAGTGCGGGCGCACGGCATCAGTTGACACGGATCCGGGGGGCGACACCGGGTCAACCATGTGGAAATTGGTGGGGCAGAGTCATATGTAAATTGTAGCGTTCCCAGGGGTATGGATAATCCCGGGGGGGGGGGATCCAATTTTTGGGGGGAACGGATAACCTATGTTGTGCAGTCCTTGTTGTGGCGACGAGGCGGCGACGGGGCGGGGACGGCGGCCGCACAGCCGACAAACCGACCTTCAGGCCCAGACGACGGGCGGCGACGAAACGGCGACGGGGCGGCGACGGCGGCTACATAGCCGCCAGAATGGCTTTCAGGCCCAGACGACGGGCGGCGACGAGACGGCGACGCCGGTTACATTGCCGTCAGAGTGGCCCGCAGGCCCAGTTCTTTAGCGGAGAAGCCAGAGACATCAAGTGCAAGCCCTGCTTGTGGAGTCTAAGTTGTGTGCGGAAACGTTACGGGGTGGCGGGAGCACGGTCGCACATGTATTGAGGATATAACAGGTCAGTGGTCGCATTGATTCATTGTTGGTGGAGGAGCAAGACCAAGAGGAGGAGGAGGAGGAGGAGGAGGAGGAGGCGGAAGAAGGAGCCAGCGAAGGCGGGAGAAGGAGGAGGGAAAAGGAGGAGGAGAGGAGGAGGACGAGGAGATGTAAACAAGCAGGAGGAGGAGGACAAGGAGGACGAGGGAGGCGGAGGGAGGAGCAGGGAGGAGAGATTCCAGACCGTCCCGCGGCCACAGGTGCTCTCGAGCTACGTTCCGCTGTTCAATAGCTACATCGACGCCACGGCCTCCCCGCCGCCCTCTCCCCCCACCCCCCCCGGCGTGCCGGTGGCGCCGCGCCAACAGCTTGGTTGCCGTTCTTCTATCGGCTACACGTGCGAGTGACCCCTCGGCGGAGTGACCTTCCCAGACCTCCTCCTCCTCCTGCTCCTCCTCCTCCCCCCTCCCTCCTCCCTCCTCCTTCCTCCCCCTCCTCCTCCTTCCAACCCGTTGTTTTTCCAATCCTGTTGTTTCAATCCTGCTGTTTCAATCTTCATTCCTCTCTCATCCATCCTCCTTCCCCCCCGAAGAGGCAGTGATTGCTTCAATCCTGTTGTTGCTTGTCCCTCGACATCGGCGTCTGGTGCCCGTGCGCGGGCCCCCAGGGCCACCAACAATAGTGTACGAAAAAATACCCCCGGGGCAGGGGTCGAAACCTCGTGGGGGGGCCGCGGATTGAAGGGACCCACGTGTTCGATTGTTTGGGTGTGGTGCGGGCCCCTCGTGGTCGCCTGATCGTTGGACGCGATGCGATGGCAACGGCCTGCGTGGTTGGTTTCCCCCCCCCCCCGATCGCACGCTTTTCTAAAGCCGAGCTCCAACGTTGGCTCTTGCCTGGGTTCACTCTTGCGCGCAGCTGGTTCTCACGAACTGCCGGAAGGGGATCGCCATGAGGAAGGTCGCCAGCTCCCTCTTGCGCGACGCAATAAGATGGGATCGATTGTGCCGACATCTTAAGTTGCTCGCGTAAGGTCGCGCGTAAGCGCCCTCGTCTCCAATGCAGCGCGCCGTGCCGGCGGCCCGCGTAAGCTGCAGCGTAAGGTCGCTATGCCATCTTGCGTAAGACCAGTTTTTTGTCGTTGTCTCGTCGTCGTTGAGGATTCGAGGATCGAAGTTCGAGGTTCGAAGGAGGCCATGAGGAAGATCGCTCTTGAGGATGGCGGTTCGAGCATCTAGGAGGCTTCTGGGCCAATGTTGCGGGGCTTGGGCAGGCTTTTTTGGGGGGGAGGGGTCCTGCGGGGCCCACCTCCTCGTGGAGGTCGCGAGCCCCCTCCTCCACCTCCTGCTCCTCCTCCGCTTCCTCCTCCTCCTCCTCCTCCTCCTCCACAATTGCTCAATATGAATACTACTCTCCCTCTTCCCCTGATGACGGAATGGGAGTAGCTGACCCTCCCCCCGCGTACTGTTTTTTTACACACAGGTTTCCCGGGAGTTGGGTTTTCGCTTGCATTTTTTTCCAAAATGCTGCTCTCGCTGAGGCGCCGGCCTCATTTTCGGGCCCCGCTCGTTCCGAATCGTGCTCCCGCTGCAGCGCTGGCCTCATTTCCGCCGGCGCCTGGGCTGCACGCCCGAGCCGGCGCCCGGGCCGGCGCTCGGGCCGCGCCGGGTCCGGAGCCGGTTCCGGCCGGTGCCGGAAAATCGAGTTCCGAGGCGGCGCCGAAAAAAGGCCATTTTATTTTTCTTTTTGAAAATGCTAAATTTTTTCTGCTTCCGGCGCCCGGGGGGCCTCCCGGGCCGACTCCGACGCCCGGATCGGCGCCCGAGCTGGCGCCCGGGCCGGACGCCCGAGCTTGCGCCCGGGCCGGCGCCCGGGCCGGGTCCGGAGCCGGTTCCGGCCGGTGCCGGAAAATCGAGCTCCGAGGCGGCGCCGAAAAAAGGCAATTCTAATATACATTTTTTTGCTTCCGGCGCCCAGGGGGCCTCCCGGGCCGATTCCGACTGGGCTGGCGCCCGAGCCGGCGCCCGGGCCAGACGCCCGAGCCGGCGCCCGGGCCGGCGCCCGGGCCGGGTCCGGAGCTGGTTCCGGCCGGCGCCGGAAAATCGAGTTCCGAGGCGGCGCCGAAAAAAAGGCCATTCCAATACACATCCCCAACGCTTACTCTCATGCAAATTTTTCCACGTGCGCATGATTTGCATTTGCATTACATGATTAACACATGTGCGCGATACACCCAACGACATGCCCCCACCACCCACACACTGCCACCCATCGCCAACCCACACACAACCCACCCACACACCACCCACACACACACACACACCACACACCCACCCACCACCCACCGCCCACCACTCCACGCACCACCCACGCACCACCCACACACCACCACACACTCACCCGCCCTCCACCCACCCACCACCCACGCATCCACCACGCACCACCACCCACCACTGGTTCAAGACTTAAGGTGAACCCACCCATCCACCGCCTACCCACCACCCGCCATCCGCAACCCACCCCACAAACCACTAACCCACCACACGCCCACCACCCACGCACCCTGACCACCCACCCGACCACCACAATACAAAATGTCTCACGTTTTCTCAGTGTACCCCTGGCCCAACTGCTGCCCGCCCATCAACTACTCCCAGCACCCACTCGCCCACCCACCACCCAGCCACCCAGCCCACCACCAACCCACCACCCACCACCCAAACCCCAGCCCACCACCAACCCACCACCCACCACCCACCCACCACCCACACACCCAATCACAACTCACCACCCACCCACTCATCGCCCATCCACCCACCAAGCCACCCACCAACCACCCACCACACCACCCACCCACCACCCACCCAACACACCCACCCACCACACACTCGCCACCCACCCACCACCCCACCACCCAATCACAACTCACCCACCACCCACCCAACACCCACCACCCACGCACCTACCATCCACCACCCACCGACCACCCACCCCGCCACCCACCACCCTTCAACGCTTTCTCTGAGAACCTTTTTCAAAACAACTTAACACCCACCGTCAATCCACGCACCCTCTGCCCACCCAACACCCCGCCACCTACCCACCGACCACCCACCACCCACAACATGCGGCTGCTGCTACGGCTACTGATGCGGCCACTACCTTTACGACTGAGACTGCGCTGCCACTACTGCTACTACTACTGCTACTACCTACTACTACGAATGATAGCGCTACGGATGCGACTCCTACTACTACTACTACTACTACTACTACTACTACTACTACTACTACTACTACTACTACTACTACTACTACTACTACTACTACTACTACTAGTACTACTACTACTACTACTCATACTACTGATACTACTCCTACTCATACTAGTACTACTGCAATTACGACTATTACGGTGGCTGCTGCTACTACTACTGCTACAACTGATGATGATGGGACTACTACTATTACTACTACTATTACTACTATTATTATTACTACTACTACTACTACTACTTACACTACTACTACCCCTACTGATCTTACGACGACAGCGACGGCGACTAAGACTACTACGACTGCTACGACCACCAACTACTACTCTTACTTCTACTACTACTACTACTACTACTACTACTACTACTACTACTACTACTACTGCTGCTACTAATACTACAGCTACTACTACTGCTACTACTACTACTACTACTACTACTACATCTACGACGACGACGCCGACTACTACTACTACTACTACTACTACTACTACAACTACTACTACTACTACTACTACTACTACTACTACTTCTACTACTACTACTACTACTACTTCTACTACTACGACGATTTGTCAAAGTAGTACGACCACTACTACCACCACGACTACTGCCACCACGACTACCCCTACTACTCCTACTACTCCTACTACTACTACTACTACTACTACTCCTACTACTACTACTACTACTACTACTACTACGACTACTACGACTACTACGACTACTACTACTACTACTACTACTACTGCTGATACTGCTACTGCTACAACTAGTACTACCGCGAGTGCTACTACTACTTGTAATAATACTATTCATGCTATTGTTATGCTACTGCTACTGCTACTGCTACTGCTACTGCTACTACTAATACGACTCCTCCTACTACTACAAATACCACTGCTACTACTATTCTACTGTTACTACTAAGTAGTATCAGCGGGCAGGAAGCGTTCTAGGGTTTGACATCACATACAAGCGAACACATCCCCATCGTCACGCGTCCCAGAGCACACCTTGGAAAGACCAGCAACATCGTAGTGGTAGTAGAAGTAGTAGTTGTTGAAACAGTCGCAGCGGCAACAATACCACAATCAGCGGGTTTGAAATCAGTTGCAGCAGCAGCATCACCAATCAGAAACAACCAAACAATACACATCAACAGGGGCACCCGTCAGCATATTGGCTCAAGCACGCAAGGTTTTACGTGCACAAATTTTCACATGTCCGACAGCCAACCAGATCGTGATTTCAAGCCGTTCTCTGGGCACGTGTACCGCTTGGGTGCCAGTGGCGACGTTCTACGCCAGCGTTCCCCCCCAACAACCCGTGGTAGTTCTTCGAGTGGACGCGACCAGCCGGCACAGTTCCAGAATATTCCGATACTTGTGGACTCGCAGGACCTTGATGACGGTGTGGCGAGCGATTCCGACATTCAGATCATCACGCAGGCGAAGGGTCCTTCTCGCGCATGGTACACATCAGCAGCGCAGCGCATGGTAATGCGTGCTGCCCTGCCCGCGGTGGGTATAGATGGGCACCCAGAAACTTGAAAAGGGCTTCGGGCAGTGGCAACGCATATTACCATGCGCTGCGCCGTTGAAGTGCAACTTGCAACCGAGAAACTTGCCCCCCGAGGCCATCGAGGAGACGAAAACCGTGCTATCTGGCTGGTTGGTTGCCATCCCACAGCACCGTTTCACTGAGAAGTTGGCTTCTGATGTCGAGGAGCTCCTTACGCGATTCGTTCTTTTGGAGAGCCGTTTCACAGCAGGTTGGTCAACAGATTCAATCATGACAACACTGCATGTCCTGAAGTCGGATTACGACCAGATCAAGCAGAGCGTCGAACCCTTCCTCGGACAGGCAAGCAGCGAGATCGATGAGCGCGACGCCAAGCGTTCCAAGCTGTCCTGAATACGTTGCCCAGGCATGATGCAGAGCAGCGCCCCCAGGAGTCTGGAAAACACAACAGAATCACCATCGCCATCATTATTATCACAATCCTCATTTTCATCATCATCATCATCATCATCATCATCATCATCCTCATCATCATCCTCATCATCTAGAACAAGGTTCCAGCGCAGACTCCGTGACATCCTTTATCTGTCATGGTCAGGATCAGAGCCATCAGACCCACCATACTCGGAACCAACACCGCCAACAATGACTAGTCACCAACATTACTGTACCCAACATCAGAACCATCATCGTCAACAACACCATGGGCAACGTACATATACACATACATCTGACGCATCCGTTCTGCTGAAGAGCGTCACTCAGTGTGTCCTAGGTCCTAGGTGCTCAGAGTCTTGCATTCGGGAGTCAGAGAGGCGGGCCGTATTTCTTTGGATGTTCTGGATTTCTAGCCCCCCAATACTTCTCATTAGAATCCTCCTCCTCCTTATCGCCCTCCTCGCCCCACTACTTGAAAACAACGTCCCACCCCCAAAACCAACAAACACAGATAGGCACAATGCGCTCCAGAACTGAATCGATCAAACTGCACGCTTGACGGAATTACCATATACGAAATCTGATGAGCAACATCGGACGTTAGCCGCAGCCATTTTGGCTCAAACGCAAGCGGGCCCAGCATGCCTCGCACCAAGGGCGCAGACCTCGACAATTCCGTCGCCGCCGACTTACTCGGCAAGCATGTTCCCGTAGGAAAATGTAAGCCACGCGAACTGTGGCATGTTGCAATGACCAAATCTGGCCTCACGAGCTCTTGGGCAACGATCAAAGACACGCAGCCGCTGTTGTCCGACATCCTAGATGCCACTGGCGGTCGTATTCCGAGGCAGCTGGCGCTGACAGCCCAAGTCAACACGTTTCTCAAACACCATAACATGTTCTGGAGTTTAGCGGATGTGGAGTTGGCGGTCAAATGCTTGCGCTGTATGATGCAGAGCTTGTTGTCCAAGAAACGCAACGAAGACGCTTTTCCCAGGAAGTTCTCATGTTTGCAATGCCTCACGGACAAGATGATCATCGACGATGCCACCCCTGACAAGGAGAACACCGTCATGGAGTCGGAGAGCGAGGACCCTGGCGAGGCAGAAGAGGGCCTTGCCATTACGGGCGAGCCCAAGCCCGACGAGCAGAAGGCCATGATTGACGATCTGCAGTACTTCGAGCACGCCCTGTTTGCCATGGCGGTTCCAGAGGCGCGCTCCACGATCTCGCACCAGTCTGAGTTCCAGCTGTGGTCGAGCCTAGTGCCTATCACGGGCGCAGCCACGCCCCCGACCACGAAGGCCTTACGACAGGCTTGGTTTGTGCTGAAACAGTCCTCCTACTCCTCCTCCTCCTCCTCCTCCTCCTCCTCCTCCCCCTCCTCTCCCAACATGTTCCCACGTGATTAAAAACATGTTGCGAATTATCAGCAACCTCCTCCTCCTCCTCCTCATCGTCATCCTCCCCACTCTCGTTTTCTTTCTCTTACTTCCCGAGGCTGCGACGCCCACCGTGCATCATGAACCAGCTGGTGAGCCAGCCACACGCCGTGAAGAACCACAGCCCAAACCAGCCCCGCGAGAGAAACCAACGCATCGGATTCGCAGCAAGCGCAGGCTTGGCGATTGGTGCGTGGATGAGCTCACGTACAGCAGTGTTGATGACTTGCTCGATAGCGACGGTCCGAAGCTCAGGCCGCTCACCCCCAAGGGCTACCTCGCAAAGACGAAGAAGGGCAAGCGGGGCAAGGGCAAAAAACAGAGCACGAACGAGAACAAGGAACCAGGGGCCAAAGGGGGTATGATGAGACGGCCTGCAGCGGCCACGCCAGCTTCTCCTAAGAAGAGCACCGTCCCATACCCTGGTCGGAAGTTCGATTGGATTTCAGAGTATGAGCTTGACGTTGACGGTGATGATGACATCCTCAAGGTTAAAAAGCGCGTTCATAGCAAAGCGTGGCACTCTGAACGGAAGTACTTGCTAGCTAGGAAGGCTTCTGACAGCGACGCGAAGGCAAAGGCCGCGACCGTCGCTGCAGAGGCGGCGCAGGCATGGCAGAAGTTTTTCGGCATCAGCCTCTAGGCGATAGAGCGTTTTCTTTGGGGGGGGAGGGCTAGTCCACCGAACTAGTTCGCAGCGTTCGCGGGCGTCGTCCGTCGATGCAATCGTCTCTATGAGTCTCATCCTCCATCGTCTGTGCCTGGGCCTCCTTCGACTCCGCCTCCTCCTCCTCCTCCTCCTCCTGCTCTTTATCGCCCCCATCATTCTCTTCCTGATCCGAACCCTCCCCCTCCTCCTCGATCGGGTGCAATGTGGGCGGATCCAACGCTGGAGGGCTCTTTCTCGTCACCATTGCAACGTTCGTCGGGAACAAAGCGGCATCGACCCATGCCAAGGTCGACGACTCGATTCAGACAAAACCAAAAAACAATAATCAAAAGTCAAACGAAGTCAAACGTTTGACCTTTGACTTTGGCCTCTGGAACAACATATATATATGACATCACAGGTCAAAGTCAAAAGTCAAACGCTTGACTTTGTTTGACTTTGACGTGTCCCTTCCGTAGCCATGTTGGCCCAAGCAACGTTGCGAGCTTGATTAGAATCTTTGCGAGTTGTGCGCAGACCTGACACCTGCGATGGCCCCGAAGAGTGGCAAGGCGAAGGCTGGCGCCAAGGTCAAGCTGTCAGCCCTCGCGCCGTCCGAGACGGAGCTGGCGGCGGCGAGGTCGCTGCTGGCAGGCATCGACGAGAAGGCCAAGCGCAGCAAGATGGCCAGCATGGTCCACTTCCTGGAGAAGAACCCCGACCTGGTTGCGTCAAGCAGCCGTGGTCAGCAGCGCCAGCAGTACCTCCAGTACTTCCTGGTGCACCAGATGCGCCAGAAGAACGCGACCTCGACAGAGACGGTCAAGGAGACCACGAGCAACCTCCAGCAGAAGATCGCCCAGGTTCACTGGTGGTCGGCCGATCGCATGGACAGGGAAATGGGGGCCGTCAAGGCGCAGCGCTGGAGGGACAGCGGCAAGATCAAGAATCGCCCAGATCAGCTGACGGGCTCGACTGACAAGGATCACATTGAATGGTGCGTCCCTGTCAGCTGGGAGCAGCTCACGGAGTCAGATCTTCGTGAGCTCGGGATCGTCGTTGACATGGAGGCCGACGCCGAGAGCCACGCCAACTTCCAGGCGGCGAAGGTGTTCGCCAACGAGAAGGACTTGTCCACGGACGGGACGAGCAGCGGGAGCGGCATGAAGGAGCTCGCCGAGAAGGTCGCCAACTTCAAGTCGAACCTCCAGGCCGAGCTCCGCAAGTACCAGGACTACAAGCTGGACATCCAGCTCATGATCACGAAGGCGCAGGCCGACCCCAAGAGCAAGTACGTTCAGGCTCATGCGGGCGCAACTCCTCCTCCTCCTCCCCCTCCTCCTCCTCCTCCTCCTCCCCCCCTCCTCCTCCTCCTCCTCCTCCTCCATCCTCCTCCATCCTCCTCCTGTCCCCTGACCTCCTCATCCTCATCCTCCTGCCGCATCCCTGCTCGTTCTTTTATATATATATATATATATATATATGTTTTTCTATTTTGTGTCAAATCGGTTTGGGAAAAATCAAACCTTCCTTCCTCCTCCTCCTCTTCCTCCTCCTCCTCCTCCTCCTGCTCCATCTTCGTCTTGGTCTCACTCGTCGGCGCAGGCGCCGAGCCTAGGCCAAGTTGGTAGAAATCACAACTCGCCGAGTGGTGATCCCTACCCAAGCCTCCTTTCCCTCCTCCTCCTCCTCCTCCTCCTCTGCCTTCATTGGCAAAGTGTTCAATCATTCGCAGTCTGCAGGTGTTCGTGGTCGACGCTGAGAAGGTCGTCGCAGAGCTCGGCAAAGTCACCAAGATCATCGAGAAGATGGCGACCGACCCTTCGAATGACACGAAGGTTCCAGAGTTCATGAGCAAGCTCGAGGATCTCGATTCGCAGTGTCAAGAGATTGATACGTGGGCGTCTACTTTCGGCTTCAAGCCAGTCCCCAAGAAGCGTGCGAGGGCGTGAACCTGAGCAGGGCCCGAGTAGGCTCTCCCTAGCCAGAAGAGGAGGATGAGGAGGAGGAGGAGGAAGACGTTGCTGAGAATGCGCAACATGGTTCTAATCACGTTGAAACATGTTGGGAGAAGGGGGGGAGGAGGAGGAGGAGGAGGAGGGGAAGGAGGAGGAGGAGGAGGAGAAGGAGGAAGAGGTTGCTGAGAATGCGTAACATGTTTTTAATCACGTTAAAACATGTTAAAGGAGGAGGAGGAGGAGGAGGAGGAGGAGGGGGAGGTGGGACAAGTAGCCACCTGCTTGGGCCTTCTGCTGGCTTGAGCCAAAATTGCCGCGGGGGATGGTGAGGGGGAGGGGGAGGAGGAGGAGGAGGAAAAAGAGTTTGTCTTCCCAAACCGGTTTGAAACTAAACAACAACAAAACAACCAAACAGGGAGGCGGGAGGAGGGAGGGAGGAGGAGGAGGAGGAGGAGGAAGAGGATGGGATTTGTTCAAACCGAGTTGACAGAACAACAAAAAAACAAACATAAACGAAAAGGGAGGCGGCAGGAGGACGAGGATGAGGAGGTCAGGGGATATGAGGGTGGAGGAGGATGAGGAGGAGGATGAATCCGAGGATGATGAGGACTAGAGATGAGGACGGCCTGGCTTCGTATCGTCTGAGATCTACACGTGGTTTTCAGTAGTCGGGGGCTACGGGGCACCGCTCCGCTCAGTAGCCATCAGCACGTCATGCACTTCGGGTGATGCATGCCTGCCAACTCTCACCTCACCATCCCTTTCTCAATGCCCATGCGATGTTGGCTCGTTCCTACTTCCTACGTGTCGGTCTCATGCTTTGGATTATTCGTTGGCGTCGGTGCGCAAGTTGCATCTGCCCGAACGGTGCTGATCGAACATCAGGCTCCCATGGGGACGGGATCAGTGTAGTAAAAAAACGTATTATCAACCCAGTTGTGGCTTACGGTATGCCTCACGCTAGTGCGCGCGCTCACAGTAGCACGCCTGGCACATGCCCACTCACGCTCAGACTCACTCCTACTTAGACTCACTCATACTCAGACCCGCTCATACTCAGACTAACCTACGTTCAGACCCACTCATACTGAGACCACTCTGACCCAGACCCAGTCATATTCACACTCACGCATTTTCAGACTCGCTCACATTCAGACTGTGAACTCGTTTGCGCCACACGCATTTGAGATGTGACTGAGAGCGCGAGGGGAATGATTGCTACTGAAGCAGGGTCGCACGCAAGCAATAATGAACAATAAGACCATTAAACAAAAAACGCACACCTGAATGAAATAAACAAGCATAGAATTACACATGGTTATCATGTAATTGGTTCGTTACCATTGTCGGCGTCATCGCCATCCGTATCATCATCATAGCTATCATCGTCATCGCTATCATCATCACTATCGCCATCCGTATCATCCGTATCCTCATCATCGCTATCGCCATCCATCCGTATCATCATCACCAAACCCGATCACAACAATCACCAACATCACCATCACAGTCATCGTGCGTAACCGTTTTGGCTCGAGCCCAACTCGTGCAACTAGAGCGCTGCAATGGCGCCATTGTGGGTATCCCTCTTGTTGTGGCTGGCTCCTGGGCACGACGCCGTAGGCGTACGTCGTCGCTTGGAGCTCGCCGCCGAGTCTGCAGGTGGCGATCCCCCTGAAGAAGTTGCCGAGGGACGCCGGCCCAGGGGAGGCGTTCGCCAGCGCCTCCTCGCTCACGCTGCATCGGCATCGTCTTCTGGAGTACCACATGCTGCGGATCGAGGGTCTCTGTGGCAAGAGCTGCTCGTGGACTGGGCCAAAGGCTCCATCACCAGCGCCCAAGTCCAGCGCTTCGCGCTGGGTGCCGTGGGCCAGGGGGCCAGTGGACTAGACCCGCTTGCAAAAGCAGGGACTTGGGGGCGGCACCAACAGAACATATTTCAGCAGATGGTCAGTGCGTTTGGCCGACCTGCAGGGTCACCAGGCTTTGACTGGATGGAGTTGCCGACGGCTAAGGGCCCGAAGACTCCGCATCCGTTTTTACTTCCTCACAAATTCTTCAGCACGTTCTTCAATGAATTGCCTGCGCGATTCCGAGATACTGTGAGTGGGCCCCGTGGGGCGTGTGGGCAGTTTTGGGAATCAATTCGCTTTAGTGACTTTGTAAGACGGCACCCCAACTTGCCCCGACATCTGTGGGGTCAAATCGTGCCCTTGGGGATGCACGCAGATGCAGGGGCGTTCAATGCCCACGACTCGCTCTATGTCATATCTTGGAACTCTCTTGTTGGGGCTGGCGGCACCGTTGCCAAACGTTTTATTTTCACTGTGCTTCGGAAATCCGAGATGCGAGCAGATACATTAGATGCTGCATTGAAGATCTTTTCGTGGTCTATGAATGCTCTTCTCACAGGGGTTGCACCTCCGGAAGACCCGCAAGGCCGACCGCATCGAGATGCAGGGCAGGAGCTGGCAAAAGGCTGGAGGGCTGCATTGTGTCAAGTGAGAGGGGATTGGGCATTCTTTTGCGAGTGCTTCCATTTCCCAGCATGGAACTCTGCTGTCCGCATGTGCCCATACTGCATGGCATCGTCGACGATACCTCATTTGTTGTTTTCGAACACGCGCAAGGACGCACTTTGGAGAGAGACGGCGTGGTCACACGAGGAGTATTTGAGGTATTTGCATGTTGAAGGCTTGGCTGTGCCTGTGTTGTTTGCGTGCCTCCTCGGCTTCCGCCTAGAGTGCGTCATGGTCGACGTGCTGCACACCGTCGACCAGGGTGTGGCGAGTCATATCGTGGCCAGCGTCATTTGGCTGGTGGCTGTGGTTAAGTCTTCATTCGGTGGTGCGAATCAGACAGAAAAAATAAAGCGAGCAATGGGATGCATGAAAGAGTGGTACAAAGGTCAGAAGGTCTCATCTCGCGTTTCGGGGAAAATAACAATTGATCGACTGCGGACAGCTGGCGGGTGGGCAAAACTTAAGGCGAAAGCTGCCGCCACTCGTCATCTCTCGAAGTTTGCTCTTCACCTTATGGAGAGGTTCGGCACGCACGCGCGCGAGGAGCGCATGGTGTTGTACATCTGCAGGCTTTTGGTGCGATTCTATGACATTCTTGAGTCCGAGTCCCAGTTCTTAGGGGCAGGCATCAGAGAGGAGCTGCCCAAACTTGGCCAACAGTTGGCAGAGCTTTACTCTACTGTTGCCACGATCTATTTTGATCTCAACATAAGAATATTTAAGATGAATCCTAAGTTGCACCTTTTCGAGCACCTCTGTGAGTTTCAAGCCGTATTGTTCGGCAATCCACGGTATTGGTGGACTTACGCCGACGAGGACCTCGTCGGCCGCATGATCGAGATCGCGGAGTCCGTTCACCCCACAACGCTCGCTGCCAGCGTTCTCTTCAAGTGGGTGCTACTGTTTTTCGGTTGCGAATGACAGGTCATCGTCAGCATGTCCTCGTCGATCCTCCCTCCTTTTGCTTCCTCCTGCTCCTGCTCCTCCTGCTCTTTCTCTTCTTCCTCCTGCTTCCTCTCACGGCGCTCTCTCTTATGGGATGCCTTGCGGCATTGCTCCGCCTGCTCCACCCCCCCACTTGCTCGGCTCTTGGGGTCTCGAAGGCCTCGTGGGGAACTCTTATGGATCTTGAAGTCTTTTGGCCTCGTGAGATCCCTTGGGGACTCATGCGTCTCATGGGCCCCATCGGGTCTCTTGGGCTGTTGTTCTTGGAACACACGGGGTCTCACAGGGGCACCCCATGGGGTCTCGTACGTCTCTTGGGGTCTCTAGGGTTATCTTGGGCTCCTGGGGTATATCGGTGCATCCTGCGTTCTACAACACGGGTAACAACAAACCATGCGCAACCTCACGCATATGCGCGTGCAAGTACACGCACGTCCTTCCACATGTGTATATATATATATATATATATATATATATATATATATGTGCAAATCGTGCCCTTTGCACATTTCATGGTGATTTAAACATAGTTGCGCAATTTTATGAGCATGTATCAGGATTTACGTGCGAAACATACACATAATCATCAAAAATGTGTAGAACCCACACGTACATGTCCCAAGTCGAATCGCAATAAGCATAGATGTGTAATGTTATGCATCAATCAAGCGTTGGGGATTGTTCCTTTGAACATGGTGAATTTCTGCTTCTGGCGCCCGGGAAGCCTCCCGGGCCGATTCTGGCGTGCTTCCGCTCGTTCCGAATCGTGCTCCCGCTGCAGCGCTGGCCTCATTTCCGCGCTTCCGCTTGTTTCGACTCGTGCTCCCGCTGCAGCAGTGGCGTCATTTCCCGTGCCATGCCACGGCATGCAATGCAATGCTAGGTTGATAATACGCTTCGCGGTGCTCGTCTACGCCATGCCACGCCGTGCTCTACAATG
The DNA here is from genome assembly GCA_963575745.1 of Prorocentrum cordatum. Lineage (NCBI taxonomy): Eukaryota > Dinophyceae > Prorocentrales > Prorocentraceae > Prorocentrum > Prorocentrum cordatum. The sequence continues at coordinate 159,063 of CAUYUJ010016461.1, read as the reverse complement.
CATCGCGTACCCTTTCGGGATCATTGCCCTGCTCGACATCCGACTGTGCGAGTAGAGAGGTGATCTGCGCCATGGTAAGGGATGGGAGGGAGGGGTAGGATGTCAGATATGACGCGAGCGCACCTAGCTTGTCCTCCTCCCCCTCCCCCTCCCCCTCCTGCTGCTGCTGTTCCTCCTCCTGCTCCTACTCCTCCTCCACCTCCTCCTCCCCCCCTCCTCCTCCGCCCCCTCCTCCTCCCCCCCCATCCCCCTCCTTCCCCTTCCCCTCCGCCCCTCTCCATCGCCCTGCCTCCTCCTCTCCTCCCGAGCCCTCCTCGCGCGGGTCGCGAACCGCTCCTCTCTACCTCCCGCCTTCGGGGGCGTCGTCGCTGATGTCGTCGTTTAGGAGGTCCTCGGACGTTTTTGCATGCTTTCGCCGCCGCGGCTGGACGCGGCTCGGGAAGCTGGCCAGCACGAGCGTGAAGGCTTCCAGGAGGCTTCTGGGCCAATGTTGCGGGGCTTGGGCAGGCTTTTTTTGGGGGGAGGGGCCCTGCGGGAACCACCTCCTCGTGGAGGTCGCGAGCCTCCTCCTCCCCCTCCCCCTCCTCCTCAAGCTCCTCGCTCCTCGCTCCTCCTCCTCCTCCTCCTCCTCCTCCTCCTCCTCCCTCCTCCTCCTCCTCTTCCTCCTCCTCCTCCTCCTGATCCTCCTCCTCCTCCTCCTCCTCCTCCTCCTCCTCCTCCTCCTCCTCCTCCTCCTCCTCCCCCTCCTCCTCCTCCTCCTCCGCCTCCTCCTCCTCCTCCTCCTCCTCGATCCTCCTCCTCCGCCTCCTCCTCTCCTCCCTCCTCCTCCTCCTCCTCCCCTCCTCCTCCTCCTCCTCCTCCTCCTCCTCCTCCTCCTCCTCCTCCTCCTCCTCCTCCTCCTCCTCCCCTCCTCCTCCTCCTCCTCCTCCTCCTCCTCCTCCTCCTCCTCCTCCTCCTCGTCGGACTTTCGTGGCTGGCCCGCCCCCTCCGGGTGGCGCGGGTGCTCGTGGTTGGTTGAGCGCCGCCAGTGGCAGGGGATCCGGCCGATCTCGCGCGATCGGCTCCTGGCTCCTGGCCAGGCAGGCCAGAGGCGGACAGTCGTGCCTCCGCCCCCCCCCCCTCGGGAGGGGCCGCCGCTGAGAAGTGCATGCTGGGCGGCACGTCTCACAGGGCGAGGCCGGCGTGAACATGTAGACTCTCGGAGGGCCGCGCGGAGCTCTGGATCGGCGCCGGGCCCCCCTCCCCCGGCGCCGGGCCTCCCTCGCACTGGCCCTGTTTGTGCGCGCCGCCAGGGGCGAACGGTGGCCTGCCCCGGAGCGCGGTCTGGCCAAGCAGGGCTCGAGTGAAGCGGCGCTTTGGAGATTCCGTGGGCCGCTCTTGTGCTGGGCTCGTGTGGCAGCAAGGGCGAAGCGACGTCGGAGCGAGGAGGGAGCGAAAACAGCACGAGGACGGCAACAGCGGTTCAGCTCGGGCCCTGTCCTGGCAAAGGCTTCGGGGCGACTCCAGCCGTGGCGACGAGCCCCGCCTTTCCTGATCCAAGAGGGCCAAAGAGGGCGAGCAGTTTTGGAAAACGGTCGTCCTCCTCTCCAATCTGCATCTTGGGGGGCACACCCCCTTCTTACAATTACCCGTCGGTCGTTGAACGTAGGTATCTTGGGATGCCCAAGTCCCAATCTACTTTAGGTGCCTTCCTACTTTAAGAGACGAGTGGTGTTCCCTCTTCCCTCCTCTTCAGGGGGCGGGCGAAAGCCCGATCTACTTCCAACGCCTTCCTATGTCATGTTTCTACTCACTTCTTCCGACCGACGGGTACACAATGTGAATGCTACTCTCTTCTCTCCCCTGACCCTGTCCAGATGATCTCCGGCCCTCTCCGCGTCTTTTTTTTCTACGCGCAAGATTTCAATAGTTTTTGACTTTATTTAATCGTTTCGCTCATTCCGCCGGCCCTGGAGCCCTCTTTAGGGCCTCTTGGGGGCCTATTGGGGACCTCTTGGGAGTCACTTGGGGCTCCTTGGCGGCGTCTTGGGGGCTCCCAGGGCCTCTTGGGGGGCTTTTGCGGGCCTCTTGGGGCGGGAGGGGGGGTAGTCATAGTCGATTGCGGCTCCCCCCCTCGGAGGCCACGATCCTCGTGAGGGGTGTCGCATAATGGCCCTCCCATGGAGTGCTCTAGGGGCTTCTCCCGGGACCTTGCCGGGGTACTTTTCGTCTGGGGGTCCCCAGGGGCCGCTCCGCGCACGCGAACTAAAAATATTGTTAACCAGTTACCGGAGATCTTAGCACGCCTCTGGCCCGTTGGGCCAGCGAATTGCGAAAGCCTTATGGCTGGTGCCGCCGACCCTGAAGGGAGACGACGACGACAACAACGGCTGCGGCGGCGACGACGTCGACGCTGACGTGAACCAGAGTCTTCAGGGATGTTGCTTGGGGTCTCTTCGGACGGCTCTCGAGGGCCTCTGGGGAGGAATGTTGGAGCCTCTTGGGAGCCTCTTGTGGGCCTCTTGGGAACTTCTTGGGGGCCTCTTCGGGCTTCCTGGGGACCTCTTGTGGGCCTCTCGGGGCGTCTTGGGACCTCCTCGGGGCCTCCTGGGAGGCTCTCGGGGCCGAGGGCTCGAAATGTCCGTTCGGGTCCCACGTCTGAGGACGCTCTTGGGGCCGTGTTGGGGGCCGTCTTGGAGGCGGTTTGGGGTGTCTTGGGGTCCTCTTGGGTTGTTTGGGGGCCCTCTTGGAGGCGTCCTGGGCCGTATTGTGGCAATAGTTGGGGCTTCTTGCGCCGTCTTGTCCATGAATTTGGCATCTTTGGGCCCTCTCGGGAGCGCTCTTGGAGACTTCTTGGGGCGTCCTGGAGGCCTCCTGGGCAGTCTGGGAGGCGTGAAGGCGCTTTGGACGGATCGTTTGGCGATTGGTGACCTCTTGGACCGTCTCGAAGGCCTCTTGGGGCAATCTTGGCCTGTCTTGGTATTTTCTGAGGCCCCAGGACCCCCAGGGCCGGATGCGTATCTGACCTGGGACCCCTCCCCCAGGCCCACCCCCCTACCCCACCGCCTGGCGGGGAGGGGGTCAAAGGAAAACGGTTTCTCTTCGACTCGATTACGACATTGTTGCTAGATTTTTCCCTCGCTGACAAGCTTGAGGACGGTGGAGGGCAAGGGGACGACTGAAACGACGACTGGCAGATACGACGACACGAACAGATAAGCCCCTCGCACACGCCGACAGGGTTGGTGGATTTGTTTATGTTACAATCAGGCTGCTGCCGGTGCTTTAAAATGGTGCTCCCGCTGCAGCCTGGGCCTCATTTTCGGATTGGCATTTTTCATCGTTGTTGCCCCCTTCATTTCCCTTCCTCCGCCTTCCCGTGGTCCTCTTGCTCTTCCCATTCCCTCCTGCTGTTCGTCCTCGTCCTCTTCCTTCATCCTCCGCCTTGCCCTTCTGCTCATCCTCCTGCTCACCCGCCACCTCCCCCTTCTATGTACGCAGCTCTACTTTTCCGATTGCGCATAACACGACGGGGTCGTTCTGTTGGAGTTCCAGGTCGGCTATGACGCGCGTCCGCGGATAGAGAAAAGTCAGCGCAGTGAGGGATGGATCGCATGTCGGATATGGCGCGAGCGCACCTAGCTTGCCTGTCCCCCCTCTACCTATCCCCTCTCCTTCGCCCTCCAGGAGCAGCAGGGGGACGAAGCCGTGGACCCCTGATTGGACACGCAAGCCCCCCCCCCCACATATATATATATATATATATATATATATATATATATACACACACATACATACATACATACTGATAGTTATGTACACAGAGAGAGAGGGATGAGCGCCTGTGTATATATCGAAGACGCCTACGGCGAATCACCGCCGCCCCCTGCCTTTTGAAATCACCCACGTGGCCGAGCGTTTTGTCAGGAGCTCTGCCAAGCTGTCGGACCATGTGTTCCCCCAGCCGTTGTGGAAACCCTTCGGGAAACACTTGAGGGAGGATGGCGGGGAAGATTGGGCGGAGGAGGATGAGGAGGAGGAGGAGGAGGAGGAGGAGGATGAAGAACAGGAGGAAGAGGAGGAGGAGAGGGGCATCTAGTCTTTGGAGCCTCTGGGGGCACTCTTGAGGCACTCTTGATGCCTCCTGGGAGCTTCCTGGGAGCCTCTTGGAGGCATCTTGGGGGCCTCCTTGGAGCCTCTTGGGGACGATTGGGGTCGTCTCTGGGGCCGCTTAGGCTGTCTTAAGGCATTCCTGGCTCGTCTGACGCCGTCGGAAGCCGCCTTGGGGGCCTGTCTGGGCCGACTTGGGGCCCTCTTGGAATGCTCTAGGGTCGTCTTGGAGGCCATCTAGGGCGTCTTAGAGGCCTCTTAAACCGTCTTGGGGCCCTCTTGCGGCCGTCTTGGGGGCCTCTTGGACCGTTCTGGGGCCTTCTTGTGAAGGCCTCAAGGGCGATCTTGGGGCGATCTTTGGGGACTCTTGGGCCGTCTCGGGCCGGCGGAAGGCCGAACAACAAATGCTAAAATCGATCAACCACCTAAGGAAAGTGATGGATGTTGGCCCCTGCGGGCCCTCCTGGACGCCCTCTGGGGGCTCTTGGGGCTCTTGGAGACCTCTTGGGGGCCTCTTGGGGCCGTTTTGGCAATCTAGGAGCCATCTTTTTGCCGTCTGGCCTGGCCCGTCTGACGCCATCGGAAGCCGTCTTGGGGGCATCTCTGGGCCGACTTGGGGCCCTCTTAGGGGTGCTCCGGGGCCGTCTTGGAGGCCATGGTGGGCGTCCTGGAGGCCTCTTGGGCCGTCTTGGAGGCATCTTGGCGAACCTGGAGGCCTCTTGGACCCGTTTGGGCCGTCGTGGCGGCCATTTTGGACCATCTTGGGCGCATTTGGAAACCAACTCGGCTGTCTTGGAGGCCATCGAGGCCGTTTTGGAGACGCTGGTGGCGCAGCTGGCGGGCCAGTTCGGGTGGCCGGCGCGCTGGGCCGGAGCCCCAGGGGGAGTTCTTTCGGAAGCCAAAATTCATCAACACCCAAAGGAAAACCAACGATTTTTGGCCTCTTCGGGTCCTCCTGGCAACTTTTTGGAGGCCTCTTGGGCCGTCTCGGAGCCTCTTGGGCGGCTCTCGTGGGCCCTCTGGAATAGTTTTGGAGGCTCTTTGGCCGCACTTGGAGGCACCTTCTACGCTCTGGGGGCGTCTTGGAGGCCATCTTAGTTCCTCTTGGGCCGCCTTGGAGGCCACCTAGGAGCATCTTGGGTGGACTTGAAGGCCTATTGGGGCCATCTTGAAGACATCTTGGGCCGTCATGAGGTCATCGTGGAGGCCTTGGGGACCATCTTGGTGCGATCGTGGAGGCCTCTTGGGCCGTCTGAGGGCCGAAAAGAAGCGCAAGCTCGAATCCTTCAAACACCTAAGGACAACCAATGACGTTGGCCTGTTCGGAACCTCCTCGAGGACGTCTTGGAGGCCTCTTGGGCTGTCGTGGCAGCCTCTTGGACGCCTCGTGGGCCCTCTGGGACCGTCTTGGAGGCTCCGTGGGCGCTCTGGGGCCGTCTCGGAAGCCCTTTTGCCCCATCTTGGACGAACATGGAGGCCATCTTGGGCCGTCTTGGAAGCCATTTGGAGCCATCTCGGAGCCATCTGGATCGGAAGAACCCATGCAACCAGGTCTTCCGCCGGGCCAGCGCGCTGGGCCAGAGCCCTGGGGGAGAGTTCTTTTTAAGAAGAACCAGAACCAAACCATCAGGGTTCATCACGCCAGGCACGGCAAGACCACAGAGGGCGGCGCATCGAATGGCCTTCGGCCCATCCCGCCACCGTGCCTGGGTTGCGGGTATGAAGCCTATTGGATGTTCGTTGAGGTTTCGTGGGAGGCCTCTCGGGGGCCTCTTGGAGCCTTGGGCCTCTCTGGAAGCTCTTGGGGCCTCTTCGGGCCCTTTTGGGGGCCTCTTAGGGCCTCCTGGGAACGTCTTGTGGCCTCCTGGGGACCTCTTGGGGCGGAAAGCTTGGATTTTCAGTTCGTGTTCCTCTCTTAGGCTCTTTTTGGGGCCGTCCTGGGGCCCTCTTTGGCCGTCTTGGGCGCTCTTGGCCCGTCTTGGGGCGCTCTTGGGTCGTCTTGGGGCCTCTCGGAGACCTCTTGGTCCTTTTTGGGTGGTCTTGGGGGCCTCTTGGGTCGTCTAGGAGAGTCGGAAGGCCGAATAGGCGAGAACTCCAAAATCCTCCCAAAACCTAAAGGAAGTCAATGATTTGTGCCTCATGGGGCCCCTTGGGAGACCACCGGAGACCTCTTCGATGCCTCTTGGGGCGTCTTGGGGGCCGGATATATGCATCTATTATCCCGCATCGATTCGCCCGCGAAAGTTTGCTGGCCTGTTTTGCACGACCTCTCCCGAATCAGAGAAGGCCGCCCAGAGACACAGACAGGGCGCGGTCGTGGCACAGGCCACCAGAAACGAGAATGCCACCATCGTCAGACCGAACCGATACCATCGTCGGTTCCAACGAGTTACCTCTAAGCCGACTTGGTTTCCGACCCAAGTGTGTTCAGTGTGAATGTGCCGAGGCGTTCCCCGCATGTGAGTGAGCCAAGTTGGCCCTCGTTTCCTCGGCAGGTGCCCACAAGTGCTCTCAACAGCTGGGCGTGCGAGAAAGTGGTGGTGGCATGCACTTTTGCTACAAGAGTGTCTGCGAAAGACACGTGCCGCTCCTCAGAGCGGAGAACAGCGATCGTCGTTCCATTTGCTTCGGTCTCGCACCGCTGCAGAATGTTTCTTGCAGCCTCGACCACCGAACGGGTCGCCCTTGCCCCGCAAAACTGCCAAGCGTCGGCGACGACGACGGTCCACTCAGGCAGTGGCGCAGAGCATGTGACTCAGGAGAGGAAAAAACATAGACACAATTAATCAACGAGAAAAAACACAGACACAATTAATCCTCGATTCCTCCGAAAATATGGGAACATGTGGGAAGTGGGGGGGAAGACAGAAACCCAGAAAAATGGGAAACTATGGGGAATGTTTTTGTTTGTGTGTATTTATGGTTGTGTCCCAGGGCCCCTTCCGTGACGCTTAGTCCTGCGAGGCGAGGGGCCGCCCGTCAGACTGCCGAGCGGGCGTCGTAGTAGGAGATTTGGCGCACTGCTCAAGCTCCAGGGCTCCGAAGCTGCTCCGTCCGCTCGCCGTCCATTCCAGACTTTGGCGCGAGCTTTCTCACACTATGGACTCCCGCAGGGTTCTCGACTCGACTTTGGGGGCCGGCTCGTCGCCTCGGAGATCTGGCGCACTGCTCAAGCTCCATGGCTCCGAAACTGCTCCGCTCGCCGTCCATTCCAGGCTTTGGCGCGAGTTTTCTCACAATGCAGTAGGGGTCCTGAAGAAGGAGCCCTTTTCGTGGGGGAGGGGCTCCGTGTTCCTTGATGGTTTCACGGCTTCCCTCGGGTTTTCCCAAGGTTTTCGATGGGGAGTCGAAGTTTAGCTTATGGGAAAGGAGGGGTAGGTCAACGCCCCGACTGTATGGACTCCCGCAGAGTTCTCGACTCGACTTTTGGGGCCGGCTTGTCGCCTCGGATCGCCTGTGACGGTTCTAAGGCTGATTGAATGGGCCCCAGAGGCCAAATGTTTGGAAAACAGTGCCGTCGTGATTTGTTCGTGACGGCTGGATGTTTATGTTGTGTTTTCGGCTTTCGCTCAAAATCAATCCTAAGACCGTTCCCAGAATACGTCCTGATCCGTTTTCTGAGTTGCGTCCAGCCGTGGCCACGAGGTTCCCTGAAGAGGCTTTGATCAAGGCTTCAAGCCAATTCAAGATGTTTATGACTTTCGAAACGCGCGCCCCCGCGTCCCCATCTTTCCTCCCTCGTTCCCCTCCACCCCCACCTCCCTCGCTCGCCATTTGTTTCCTTCCCCTCTCCTCCTTCCTCTTCACCATATATTATCCTTCCTTATCGCCACCGTTCCCTCCTTCCTTCGTCCCTCCTCTTCTCTCCTTCCCCCTCATCCTCCTCCTTCTTCTTCCGCTTCCTTCCCCGTCCTCCCCGTTCCGTCATCCGCCTGCTCCTCCTCCTCCTCCTCCTCCTCCTCCTCCTTCTCCTTCTTTCTCCCCCTCCTCCTCATCCCTCATTCCTCCTCATCCTTCCGTATCGCTCCTCCTCGTCCGCCTCCTCATCGTCCGCTTCCCCTCCTCCTCCTCCTCCTCCTCCTCCTCCTCCTCCTCCTCCTCTTTTTAGCCCTTCTGGCTCCAGCCAATTTGGAGGAGCTTGTCGGCAGCGAACTTCAGAAGGGCGTTGCTGTCGCGAGTCACTTTGGCTCGGCCCGTCTCGGCGCGCGCGCATGGCCCCCGCGCCCTGGCAGAGCCGCCCAGCACCCCACCGCCATGTCAAGTGGAGGTGCGGTTCCTGTGGATGTGCGCGCAACTTGGGCTGGATGTGGCAGTGCAAGCACTGCAAAGCTCAATGGAACGGCGCCACATGCTCGGAGGTCGACCCGCTGCGCCCCGCAGCTCAAGAAGGTGCTGGCGCTCGTCATCACTACGCTGGTGACCCTCGCGGCGCTCCGCTTCCTCCATGTCCCGTCGGCGGAGGTGGTGGAGCGGGCTTTGATGGCATCAACACCAAGGGCCTCAGCGCGGATGACCTGCAGCAGCTGGCCGCCATCGCCACACGCCAAGGGCAATTGGAGCTGGCCAAGCAGTACGACTACGCTCGGGCGAAGCTTCTCCAGCCATCTCGCCAGCAGGAGGCCTCGCTCCACACCCGTGCTTCGCAGACCCAGAGCAAGATACGTCAGGTGGAGAAGAAACTCGAAAAGGAGATCTCGAAGCTGGAGCGCTGGCGTGAGGCGACCGTCATGCTCGAGTCTTCCATCCAGGAGATGGCCGGTGAGCTGGATGGCTTTGAGAGGCAGTATTCGGAGCTCGTCGAGCAGATCAGCTTGGAGGTGGCCTCGTCGGTGCCGCCCAAGCAGTCTTCTGGCCCGACCATCAGCTTGCGCGACCTGGTGGAGGGCAAGGAGCTCAGCTTCGAGCTCGTCGATGACCTGTGCGCGAACATGCCAGAGGAGTTCGAGATGTCCGCGGAGGATAAGGAGCAGCTGGAGGCGCGCAAGGCCCAGCTGCGCTCGGGCCTCAAGGACATGGCGAAGCAGCTCTTCGGCAAGGCTTCGTCGCACCTGGAGGCTGCTCGCCGTGAGCATCAGGAGCATCTCAAGAGGCTGTCCAAGAAGAAGAGGAGGACCGCGGAGGGCGACACACCTGGTGGCGGTGAAGGTGCTGGAGAACCTGGCCAAGGAGCTGGCGCTGCAGCGCCAGGTGGCGCTGAGCGGGCAACTTCTGAGGCTGGAGGTGGAGCCCCAGCCGCCTCACCTGGAGGCGCTTCGAGCTCGTCGCGGCCTTCGGGGGCCGACCCTGCTCTCCGCGCCAGGCTCTCGAAGGTACTCTCATCTTCTGATTCTTCTTTTCGCTCCCCCGCCCCCAACGGCGGTGGGGGCGGGGGTAGTGGCTGCTGAGGGTGAGGGGCCGATCCCCTCGAGCTCCTGCGTCGGCTCCCCGCCTGACCCGTCCCCTGTCTCGCGTGAGTGTAGTTTTTGTCGGATTGGGGAAGGGTGGGAGTCCAATTTTGATGGAGCCAATTTAGTTCTAGCTATAGTCATCATCTCTCGGGCCAGGAGTCCCAGGCCCAGGGTCCAGGCCAGACGAAGACACTCTCGGAATGGTAATCGCCACGGCTAACTGTAACAGCTGGGGCTCGCTTCGTGATTGGCTTCCGTCGGCGGAGACCCCCCGCGTCATCTTTGTGCAGGAGCACCACTTGGCTGATCAAGATTCGATTGGTCGTGCTTCGAAGTTTTGTCTCGATCATGGGTGGAAGAGCCTGTGGGAGCCTGCAGTCCGGACGGCTGAAGGAGGCACGTCAGGAGGCGTAGCGATCCTTGCCAGGGCCTTCATGGGGCTCCACCAACCTCTGCAGATCTTTCAAGGCCGTGCTCTGGGTGCTGTTGCTCATCTCCCAGGGGGTGTTCAGTTTGGGCTCGTCTCTGTCTACGGGTTCGACACGGAGGGCCTCGCGGCCAGGCAGTTGGAGCTCTATAAGGCTATAGGCTCCCATGTGGTTCTCGAGGGCCTCTCGTACGTCGTTGGGGGCGACTTCAACCTCGAGCCCCCAGAGCTTAGAGATACGGGTTTTCTGGAGCTGGCTAGGTGCGAACTTATCTCGACTGGAGCGCCCACATGTTTCGGCGCTCGTCAGTCGGACTACGATTACTTCCTCGTTTCTGGAGGCTTGGCCAGAGGTGTGAAGCAAGTGCAGCGATGCGGAGATAGTGAGTTCTCGCCGCACTTCGTGGTGGAGCTGGAGTTCTACCCTGCCCTCTGCCGCCTGCAGGCCCTGGGTTTCCGCAGGCCCCCCCCCCCTCTCCCCGTGGACGCCCCTACGGGCGTTGCCCCCCCCCCCCAGGTGACTTCGGAAGGGCCCGCAGGTTCCTCGAGTGGGGAGAGAAAGCCTTGAGGTCCCAGGATGCCAGCGAGGTCCAGCGTCTTCTGAGCAAGACCTATCAGATCTGGGCCAATGAGTCTGAGGGAGAGCTTTGTCAGAGGCTGGAGGAGGAGCTTCCCTGCCGTGGTTCGAGGGGCAAGGACCCCCAGGTTTGTTGGAAGCCGATCCTTCAGAAAGATGTCAAAGCTAGGCGGTGCCCAGAGCTTCGAGCCATGAGGTGGTTTTGTTCTAGGTTCCGCGCTGCTGCCCAGCTTTTACCTGCAGTCTGGGCTGGTCAAGCCTCGACCTGCACCAGGCGCACCGTTGGCGAGCTGCTGACGGGCGTGCTCCAGTCCGAGTGGGTCCCTGGTCAGCTCCCACCAGGACAACATTTCCCAGGACTCAGGGACAGGACATTTGGACGCGCCTCCCCCGCCCCTTGCGTGGACGGGGGCGGGGGTGGCTCCTCGCATGTTGCCGGGGACCCTTCTCTGAGCGAAGCGGAGAGGCCTTCTGACCAGCTGGCTGAGAGGCTTGCTAGGCTGGAGGCCCTTCTCGTTCGCCAGAAGGAGGTTCTCGCTGCTTGCACGAAGCACTACCAGCGTACGGCTGGTCAGGACTGGCACGCTTGGTTGTCGGATAAACTTAGTCAGGGAGCCCGCAATGCCCATTGTGCGATTAAAGACCCCCTGTGCTGGAAGCCCACTACGACCCTCTCGTCGGAGGGTCAGGTCGTGTCTGATCCCCAACAGTTGCTTGACGCTGAGGTCAAAACGTACTCGGGCCTCTGGCAGGTCCGTGTTTCGCCCCCGAAGCTCAGGTGCAGAAATTCTGAGCCCCTCCCCCCCCTGGATGTGGAGTTCTTTCGGAAGCTGAGCAGGAAGTATCCTAAGAGGAGTGCTGTGTCCTACGATGGCTTTCACTTGAGGCATTTTCAGCACCTCAGTGATGCCAGCCTGGAGGTGCTCAGCTTGATCCTCTCGCTCGCTGAGCGCTCGGGCATTCTTCCGACCCAGCTCTCGACAGTGCTGGTGGCTTTGTTGGCCAAGGAGAAGGGGGGTTTTCGGCCGATCGGCATTTTCCCCTCCGTGTACCGCCTCTGGGGGCGGGCCCGCAGGCCCCTGGCTGAGGCCTGGGAAACGCGTTTCTCCAGAGACTACTGGGCCGCTGGACGGCGCAGAGGGGCCATGGATTGTGCGTGGCGCCAAGCCTTTAGATCGGAAGCTGGTGTCAGACGAGGTGCCTGCTCAGCCACAGTTCTGTGGGACATGTATAAGTACTATGAGCTGATTGACCTCGAGGCCTTGGAACTTAGAGGTCGCAGGCATCAGTTTCCTCTGGGAGTCCTGCATATGTGTCTGGCGGCATATAAGTCGGCACGATACATCTGCCGCTCTGGCATCATCTCTGGCTGGGAGTGGGGCTCACGGGCATATGGCTGCAGCATGGCCACTTCTCTCATCCGTGTCCATGCCCTCGATGCCTTCGACACCGTTCCTCGTTCGCTCAGCCTGCGCCGCATCGATCGGGAGTCCTCGGAGTTTTCCTCTTTCGACGCCTACATCGATGACACCAGCATCTCGGCTATCGGTTCCAGGTCCTTCGTTAGAGCTACCATCCTGAACATGGCCCCCCTGCTGCTGGCGGGTATCAGGCAGATGTTAGGCGGCCGTGTCGCTCTCGACAAGGTTGCCCTAGTGTGCTCCTGTGGTGCCCTGGGCCAGCAGCTGGAGGCTGATCTTGGCCCCTTCGGCGCACTGGACACCTCCGCCATCAACCTTGGCTGCGACGACGCGGCTGGGAAGTGTTTCAGGACGGGCAAGGGGGGGATGAGGAAGCGTCAGGAGAGGAAGATCAAGATGCAGCGCAAGGCTACTCGTTTGAAGCGGTTCCGTTCTCACTTTGGGAGGAAAGCTATCAAGGTGTTCTCTGTTGGCCCGTTGCCTGGATATATTTATGGATGTGAAGTCCAGGGCCTCACGGACGGAGAGGTTCACAGTCTTCGGCGTGTGGCAGCCAGCTCCATCAAGCCAGATGCCGCTCGCAGATCGCTGACGGTGCTGTCGCTCATTGAAGGGGGCCCTGTTTGGCACGGCTCGGTCGCGCCCGTGCTGCGCTACATCAAAGAGGTCTGGCTTCTCAGGACCAGTGCTTTTCCAGGTACCCTGGACTGGGCTACTATTCGGGCTTCCTGGGAAAGCGTTTTCCGCAGTCGTCAGCAATCTGTCACTTGGAGGAGCGTCTCGGGACCGATGAGTGCCATGTTCATGAGTCTCCGGAGGATTGGATGGGATATGAAGAACATGGTAGTTTTCACTGATGATATGGGTCGAGAGCTCTCCTGTTCGCAGCTCTCGCCAGCGCTTTTCAAGGTTCTGCTGCGCCAGGCTGTGCTGCGCCAGCTCGAGAGAGCGGCCTACGGCAAGCTGGTGGACGGCGATCTCTTCTGTGGCGTTGGACTTCCTCCGCCAGAGCCTGCCCAAGGCCTAGATGAGCCTGCTGCCGTGGAGTTGGCCCCCGATCGGAAGCCCCCCGACCTCGAAGGATCGGGTCGCCTTTGTTTCGATGTCGTCAAGGCTGGTCTCCGCTCGAAAAAGCTCTCGGCCTGGGAAAAAGGCTCCGTTCGTGACCTCACCTGCAATGCCTTGTGGACCAACTCCCTTGCACTAAGGTATGGCTACCAAGTGTGCCCTCTGTGCCCGCTGTGTCACACTAAGGTGGATTCTGTCTTTCATAGACTATGGGAGTGTGAAGCATGCATGGAGGAAAGGAAGGAGCTGGTGGATGAGGAGGTCATCTCTTGGGCTAGGGACGCGTGTGACCAGAACTCTGGGGACCCTGTGAACTTCTTGACGGGTGCCTTTGCGCATCCTGGCGACTATGCGCCGCAACCAGTCAGCCAGCAGGACTCGGATGCTGTCAAGATGGAGTTCTTCCAGGAAGGTTTCCAGGATTCAGGCTTGGATTTCCAAGGGCCCGAGAATATTCGCTTTGAAGGCAGTTTGTTTCTGGGCGGCAGTTGTTTTCAGTCTAAGATTCGTGAATTGTCCAGAGCTGGCTGGGCTTTTGTGCTGTTGTCTGATCAGGGCCATCTCTTGGCCAGAGTGCTAGGGCCTGTCTTTTCTCACTTGCCGCAGTCCTCTCAGGCTGGTGAGTTCACGGCACTGGCTGCTGCCGGTGTCAATTTAGATGGGCCAGCGACTCTTTTCTCGGATTGTGCGTCGGTTATTTCTGTGTGTTCCAGGGCGCCTCGGGACCGCCTGGGGGGGCATAGGGCCTACGCGGGCTCGGTCCTGGAAGCCTTCGCGGGCGCTGGCCCCCTCCTCCAGGGCCCGGTCAAAGTCGCCGCGCACAAAGCTGTAGATGAAGCAGGAATTTCTGCTCAGGAGGCTTGGCGGAGGACAGGTAACTTTCATGCCGACCTCGCGGCTAAGCGGGGCGCAAGTGTCCATCCCCAAGCCGACCCTGTCGTCCTGTCTCGCGTCGAGCGTGAGATCAGGATTGCGAAGGCTGTCATCCTCTTGGCAGCCAAGCTCTTGCCGCGCTGGCCGCGGCTCGACTTATCTGGCGTTCAATTCATCAAGCCCCAGGCCCCGCCAGCTCAGACGTCGGTCTGGGGAGTTTTGGCAGTGCAGCACGTGTCTGAGAGGCAAGCGAGGTCAGGCGCGCCCAGCGCCTGGCCACTGTGTAGTGCCTCCCCGCCTGTGCCCGAGGCTCCTTGAGCAGTTCAACCATCTTTGTGCGTTGTTGGACTGCACGGACGGCTCTTTCCTCTGTATCTGCCGTCGGTGCGGCTCTTACAGCACAGGCGGCCGCGTCAAGAAGCTGGGTGAACCCTGTTCCTGTAAGAAGACAGGGGCAGGACTTACGGCTTGGAACTATGACATTCCAAGGCCGTCACCCACAGCAGATCAAGAGGGAAAAGAACGCACAGTTTTTGCCCTCTCCCTGGACTGTGCTGTGAGGAGAGGCGGTCCCCACTCGTTGGGGGTCTAGCAGAGGTCGAGCGTTTAAACAAAAATCCTCCTCCTCCTCCTCTTGCCCATCCTCCCTCTCCGCCCCGCGAAGCTGCCCGACCCGGCGCCGGGCACGCCGGACGAGCTGCTGCGCAAATCCCTCCAGTTCGAGGCGCCCGCGGGCATCTAACCAAGGGCGCCCTCGAGGGCGCGAAGTTATTCGCGCTTCGCGTTTCGCGGTTCGGCTCCGATTCCTCCTCAGCCTCCTCTTCTCCCCTGGGAGGCGGCGCGAGAGCGCGAATTTATTCGCACTTCGCGCTTCGCGCAGCGCGAAGCTCGAAGTTGGGAGCCCTTGCTAACCCACGATTCTCGAGGCTTGAGTTTAAGTCGGGCCTGTCCCGCTACACGAGGAAGATTCGAAATAATCAAAGATAGTCCGGGGACGATGTCTGGAGTATATTTTTGGCCTATTTTCGATTTTGTGTGGAGTGTTTCTTATTGATCGTCCAAAATCAGCCTGTAGGAGGACACGCCCGACCTACATTTCACCCACGCTCCTCGAGGCTCGAGTCGACTGCACGTGTGGGGTGTTCCAGAAGGGCATCGCCTTCGAGGGATCGAGAAGTCAACATCTCTCGTTCGGCGGAAGCCGGCGGGAGCAAAAGAATCGGGCCGAACGAAAGGGGGGGATAGGGAAAGGGAGGGTTACGAAATCTGCTGCATGCAGCTGGTTTCAGCCCCACCGAGGGGCCCATTCTTCGATACATGGCCGCCTCCGGCGCCGGGAGGCGCCGGGAAAATGAGCTACGTGAGTTGCCTCTCACCCCCCCCCTTTGCTACCCCCCCCTTTTGCCCCGCCCGAAAGAATTGCGCCCCGTGCGCGCCCCCCGGAGAGACGGCCTCATGCCCCGATGCAGGATTGCCAGAGCGGGCCACCGCTCGCTGAAGTGGCCTTTGCTGCGGGCCGGCGGGGGTCCCCCAAACCCCCGATCACTGAACGAGAAGCGGATAGCATCGGACGGGGCGAGGAGGAGGAGAAATACACATGGTTCATTTCTACTTCTTCGAGAGTTCTAATTGTTCGATCCTGGGCCTCTTCCTGGCCTCTAGGGGTCAGGAACAACTAGAAACGAGCACAATTAGAAATGAGCACGGCTAGAAATGAACGACGTGTAAATCTGTTCCAGAGCGTTCCGGAACGCTCTCAGAGCGTTCCGGAGCGCTCTGAGAAGGCCGCGGCGCCCGAGGCATCCTCCAGAACCGCTGGATCTCAGAGATTCTCGGTTTGTCCATACCCGATGTTATCCTCGTCTTGGCTGTGTCTTATAGCAGCGGCTTGCGCGCTTGGGTGTTTACCACATCCTCCACTCCCCGCCGCGCCGCGCCCTGGAGAGCCGCGCACCATTTGCAACTCTTGCCTCTTGCGCAGTTGCCGCTCTTGCGTTCAGCTGCCGATCTCGAAGCCGATGGCACGCTCCCGGGGATCGAGGGTGGGGGACCGAGCCCCGGGGATCGAGGGCTGGAGCTTCTCCAGCGACTTCGGGCATCGAGGACCGAAGCTCGGAGGCCGATCCTCTAGGGTTTCGGAGGTCGCGGGCCGATGCCGCCCGCCGAGGGCGCTCCACTCTGACCGGCAGCCTGGCGGGCACCAGATGCTCGAGCCGCCGCTCGGTTGGCCGTCAAAGGTCTCTCAGTGCTCCCTTGCGCCTGGACGTTGCGAGCCCGCCCGCCGTCGTCAGCCCCCCTGGAGTTGCGAGAGGGCAGAGCACCTTCTCCGGAGCGTGAGAGGAGGAGGGCGACGACGAGGATCGGGCGATGGCCAGGAGGGCACGCGCACCGATCCTGGGCTCGGGGTGGGCCTGGTGGTGCCAGGAGCGGGGAGGTCAGCTGACCTCGCCCGAAAACAGGAGGAGGGCGACCAGGGCACATGCACGATACACCAACGCTGCCGCAATACAGTCAACGGGACCGGTAAGGACGCGCGCCTTCATCTAGGGTACCCTTGTGTCCTTGCCTCAGCGGCCCGTCCTCTGCTGTTGTCATTGGTCGCCCGCCGCCCAACAAAATCCAACTTCGGCCTCCAGAAGTCTTGCGTCCTTACCACTCGTCCTCACTACACGTCCTGACTGTACACCTTTCCGCCGCAAGCCCCCCCCCTCACGAGTCCCTACAGGCCCTCCGCTCGCCTCCAAGAAGGTTGACAGACCAGCACCGTCAGGCCAGTCCAGCGAGAGCCCCATGAAGTACGAAGAGGAGCTGCCTTGCATCCATCCAGCGAGGAACGAGGAACGCGCGAGGGTACGATCACACGGCGTCGCTTGGCGTCGCACGAGGCCCCCGTGCCGAAAACAACAACGCCGCCCCGTCTGTGCAATGGTTGCGCGAGATTTTACCTCCCAGCGTGCGCGTCGAGGAGTTCCCGAGCGCAAGCCCCGCTTTGAAAAGGAAGCGCCCTCCCTCCGCGCAGATGTTCCAGACATCAAAGCCCACGACCATTGCATCGGTTCCAAGTGTTTGCGACGAGTGCGCCCGTTTGAAAACAACTCCCTTTCCATTCTTGACATTGCTGCAAGCTTCACGCTTCGTGTTCGTAGATGGTGCGGAAGTCTCACGCGAAACGCCCGGTCTGCTCTATCGACGCGTCTGGGGGCGCGACAGGGTGGAGTTACTCATAAGGAAAATGGATCTGGGGAGGAGGAGGAGGAGGAGGAGGAGGAGGAGGAGGGGGAGGAGGAGGGTCCTCCTGGGCATCAAGGGAATCGGGGCTTTATCGCTCGACGCTGTCCGCAGCTCGAAGCTCGCACGGTCCTCCTCCTCCTCCTCCTCCTCCTCCTCCTCCTCCTCCTCCTCCTCCTCCTGCACGGGCCTATCGCGGCCGGGTCCGCTCCAGAACCCCGGCGCGAGGGCGCGAGGGGCCCCCGAGGGGGCTTCCGCCGAAGGCTTCCGCCGAAGGCTTCCGCCGAAGCCCGCCCGCGCTCCGCCGGAGAAGAGAGGTCAGTCAGAGCGGGTCTTGCAGGATTCCGAGAGCCAGGGTGGCGTCGATCTGGGCTTGGGTGCAGGACCTGCCGAGCCCGAGTGACGCGGGCCTGGATTGACCCGGGTCAGTAGATCCCCGAGGGAAGCGGGAGGCCCTCCCCGCGGAGCTCGCGCAGCTCTCTCGGCGCCGCGGCGCCGCCGCGAGGCCCAGCGCTTCAGCAGCGGGCAGATGGGTTTCGAGGCCAGCGTAGCGAAGAGGACCCGGCCGCGTCGTCGTCGTCGTCGAGGCCAGCGTGGGGAAGAGGACCCGGCCGCGTCGTCGTCGTCGAGGCCAGCGTGGGGAAGAGGACCCGGCCGCGCGACACAGACGGGCAGCACGGCAGCGGGTTTTCGGGGCCTCGCGTCGATCTTCGTCGATCGATCGTCGATCGTCGATCGTCGTTGTCGTCGTCGTCGTCCGTCGTCGTCGTCATCGTCGTCGTTGTCGTCGTCGTCGTCGTTCGTCGTCGTCGTCGTCCGTCGTCGTCGTCGTCGTCGTCGTCGTCCGTTGTTGTCGTCGTCCGTTGTCGTCGTCGTCGTCGTCCGTTGTCGTCGTCGTCGGTCGTCCGTTGTCGTCGCCGTCCAGTGTCGGTCCCCAGTCGTCGGTCATCTGTCGCCGGTAACCCGTCGTCGTCGTTTGCCGCCGTCGCTCGTCGGTCGTCGTCGTCCAAAGCGTCGAGCTCCGTCGAGTCGTCGAACGCTGCGCGACGCCGGTGCCCGCGCGCCCCCCCTTTTGGCCGTGGATCGTCGTCGGTGGTCGTTGGTCGTCGTCGTCGGTCGGTCGTCGGCGACGGCGTCGTAGTCGTCGTATAGTCTTGGAATCCACTGCCCCTCTGGTCTGATGCAGCTGTATAGGAGGGGGAACAGAGGACGGAGTGTTTACGCAGTTTGGAGGAATTCGTGAATTCAGTATGGGTCGGGCTTGAAGCGCCTCGAAGAAAGCGCGCGCGCCCGAATCGCAATCATATGGCTATATGCGGACCCAGGACAGTTTGCTTCCCGTCGTCGGCCTCGCCCTTGCTCCGTTCCCCTTCCTTTCTTCCCTCCCCTGGATGATGTCGAAAGCGTCCGCGGCTCGGGCGGGGGAGAGCCCCTGATCACCTCCCTCATTATTCCTTGTTCCTCTTTGCTTCCCTGCTCCACCGTCCGTCGTCCTACCTCGTCTTCCATCCATGCTCGAAAAGCGGAGTCCCTGGTGCCGCGTGCCCGCATCAGTGGTAGATCGCCTTTTCGATATCCGAGCACAGCGGAGCAACCAAACAGAGGCGATTGACAACGTGAGCGTTCGGGGCGCACTCCAAACGCGGGCGGCACGGCCGCCGAGCACAGTCGCATCGCTAACATGTAAATTATAGGTGCCTGCGGCAAGGCCCGCCCCTTTACCAGCGCAGCGGTCTGTATGGCGACGAGGGGAGCTTTGACTGTTAAGAGGTCCGTGGCATGTGACACCTCTCGTGTTTTGGGACTGCTGCGCGGCATTTTTCGGGGTCATTCGAGGCCTTTTTCGGGGCATCTTCGGGCCGTTGGGGGTCGCTTTGTTGCCGCGTTTCACCGCGGCCGCCCTGGGCCAGGGAAGCGTGTATTTGCAGCTCCCTCGGGGGCGCCCTGGGCCGGGGAAGTGTGTATTTGCATCCCCCCCTAGCTGGGCATGTCGACTTCGGTTCTGGGTTGGCAAAGTCGGGGCACCCTCGAGGTGGCGAGCGTTCACCTTTCCGGAATACACAGATCAAGGTGTGATCTGTGTACACAGTTTGTGTCTTCAACTGTGTATTTTCGTGTGTGGGCCCACTGTTTACACAGATCGTGGTGTGATCTGTGTACACAGATCTCGTTCCCATCTGTGTATTTGGAGTGTGCGCCTCGCGGGGGGTGTTGACTGGGCGGGAACTTACACGTTTTTCGTTCGGTGGTCCAGGGGGGGTGTCGTGCGCAGTCGAAATACACAGTTCGTGTTTCCAACTGTGCATCTGTCGCGCGCCGCTCGGCGGAGTGGTCACTGGGCGGGAGTTTCCGCGAGTCTCCCAGCTGGTCCACCAGGGGGCAGTTTGGGCATGCAAAGGCGCGGGGGGGTGGGGATGGTGGGCTGTGGGAAGGAAGGGGTTCGATAGGAGGGGCGGCCAAAGAGGCCAGGGATGAACCGGAATGGACGAGAGGGGAGGAAACGGGCCTAGGAGGAGCTGCATCATCGGTGTCACCATCACATGGACGAGGGGGGCGGGGAGGGGCACATGGAGGGGGCATGATGTGCACTAGGGCGTCGAGGATGGGAGGAGGGCAGGCATGTGGACGATAAGGGGAATTAATCCGGCGGAGGAGGACGACGAGGAACGACATGAATTGGCACATGGGGGGGTGACAATGTGGATGAGGGGCATGGTGAGGACCGGGGGTTATCGGAGGGGCATGAGGAGAGTGGGGCCTAAGCGAAGGGATCTTGGAAGGCGGCGGGGGATGGGGCATGAGTTTGAGGGCGGGCGCCAGCTAACGATTAGCTGAACAGTGTTCTGCGTATACGCGCACCCCCCCCCCAGAACACAGTGACCTGTTGTAGAACTTCATGATATGGGTAATCGTGCGCTTCGTGCTTCCAGGCCACAGGCTCGAGTCGACGACGCCCCTTGGCGTCGCGTTGATGCCGCCCCGATTTGCCAGACCGCATATGCACAGATAGGCATAATATGTGTTTGAACGTTTGTTTCATGACCCTCTCTATAGTAACAGACCCGCGTTGGAAACCAAGTATAGTCGTCCTTCGTCACTGGTGGTTCGCCGCCGTCGGTATTGACGATCTCCGCCGTCGTCCGTCGTCGCTCGTCGTTTGATCGGTCGATCCATGCCGTCGCCGTCGATCGATCGACGTCATCGTCATAAAAGTTTGCTCTCGATCGATCGGTCGCCGATCTCCGGGCTCACGCTGCACGCGCGGTCGAGGAGGCCGAGGAGTGGGATGAAGACGATGATGAGGGCGAGGAGGAGTCCTTCAGTTTGCCGTCCCCAGGGGGAGGAAGAGCAGCGTTGTCCAGGAGCATCAGGGAGGTCGAGCGCAGCTTTGCCGAGATGTCGCTAGCCTACGACCGGTTCTTGAAGGACCCCCCTCTACAGCGTGGTGGTTCCCAGACCTGCAGCGGTCCGAGGGTCGAGGATCGAAAGATTCGAAGTTCGAGGACCCAGGTTCGCGGGCCTTCCTGGGCTTCCATATGCCTCGGACTTCTGGGGACCCAAAGATTTTCGGGAACCCAGACTTCTGGCGGATTGATCGTTTCACTCTTGGCGCTATTCTCGGCCTCCAGCGGCTGCTTTCGTGCACCAGGGTCATGAAATCACAATCCCGGATGAAACATCGCCCCTGGGAATGGGGTCGAGACTTCTGGTCCCCGCGGAATAAGATAATCAATCCGTCGGAGGTCAAAATGATCATGATTTCAATGCGAACGGGGACGAGGAGGAAAAAGAAGAGGCCGACGAGGAGGAGGAGAAGGAGGAGGAGGAGGAGGAAGAGCAGGAGGAGTTGGAGGAGGAGGAGGAGGAGCGGGATGGAGATGAATGTGATAATCAGGACCTGGTTCACGTTGAAAGCGATGTTCGCATTTGTTGTGTACTTATGCTTTTACTCAAGAGGCTTACGCCATTCCGCTGACACCCAGAAGAGGATACGTGCGGCTTCCGATTTCGAGTGTGTTGCTTGCGGGGCTCACGGGGGCCTAAGGGGGTGCCCTCGTTGAGCTGTTTCCCAACCCTTCCTTTGGTTGGGTCCTCGTTGTAATAGAGCGCTGCTCGTGCAACATCCTCCTGCGCATATGCATCCCCTTCCTCCTGACTTCTGCATCTTGCTTTTCCGACCCTCCCTCTGGTTGGGCCCCCGTGTTGATCAGAGCATTGTTTGCTCCTCGCTTCCGACTCCTACATGTCCTACTGGGGGGATGCCGAGTGCGCAACCGTTGCCGCTTTTGCAGGCTAATGGGAGGTCCAGCGGAGTGAGTAGTCATGGGCACCCATCCGAGACCTCGTGGCTGCTTTGAGGGCTGGCAACTGCGCAACTGTGGCCACTCTCGTGGGCTCCTGGGAGGTCATCGGAGTGGGTAGTCACGCAGACTCCTGCGAGACCTCGCGGCTTCCGGGGGGCTGCGAACCATGCAGCTGTCGCCACGTTCGTGGTTTCGCAGGAGGTCCAGCGGAGCGGGTAGTCACGCTCATCCAGATTAGACACTGCAGCTCCCCGGGGGGGCTGTCAACTGCGCAACCAACGCCGCTTTCGCAGACTCTTGGGTCTTGGGAGGTCCAGCCGAGTAGAGGGTCACGGTCACGCACACTTAGGCGCGACATCGCGGCTCCCTGGGGGCTGGCAGTTGCGCAAATGTTGCCAATTTCGTGGGCTCTTGGGAGGTCCAGCGGAGTGGAGTGTCACGCGAACCCAGCCAAGACCGCGCGGCACCTTGGGGGCTGCGAACTGCGCAATAGTCGCCGCTTTCGTGGGCTCGCGGGAGGTCCAGCGGAGTGGAGTGTCACGCACATCCGGATTTGATTTTGCGGCTCCTTGTGGGGCTGTCATCTGCTTGAGGGGGCCGCTACTTTCTCTGGCACTTGGGAGGTCCAGCGGAGTGGAGTGCCACGCGAACCCAGCCAAGACCTCGCAGCTCCCTGAGAGGGGGGGTCCTGCTGCCTGCGCAACCGTCGCCACATTCGCGGCTCCCAGGAGGTCCTGCTGGTGGTCCAGCAGAGCGGAGTGCCACGCACACCCAGGCGCGCCAGCATATCCAGATTAGACCTCGCGGCTCCATTGGGAGCCGCCAAATGCGCCGTTGTCGTCCGCAGCAGCAGCTGGGGTGGACCGAGCAAACGTAGCGCGTGGCGTTGTTGCTCTCGTGCGCATTTCTGTACCTTTCCCCTCTCCTTTCTACCCTTCTGCCCCCCGCTATCTGATCTGTGGCGCTGTTGTTGTCGCCGTCTCTTCTGCGATCTGAGTTGCGAAGGCGTGTGCGCGGGAGAAAGTGCCGACTTCTGTTACATAATCTCTCAGTGTGTTCTTTTGTATGAGGCGCTCCTATTGTTAGTCACCTCGCATGGAGAAAGGGTCGGGTACGTCTCGGGTAATTCAAGGCTCCCCAGGGCGTTAGGGAGCCCCCTTGGGGCTTCTCGGGGGTCTCTTGGGATCATGCTGGGGGTCTTGCTTGGGGGGTACCTTGTGGGAGGGCTCCAGGGGCACCTGCGGGTTCCCCCTCTTGGGCTTCTATTGGGCCCCTCTTGGGGCCTCTTGAGTCGTTTTAGGGCTTTCTTGAGCCAGTCTGGGGGCCGCTCGCGCCGTTTGGGGCTTACAAGCGCCCGAAAAGATGAGAACGCGAAACTCAATGAAATACGAAAGACAGATCATCGGGTGTTTTGGGTGTCCTCTTGGGGCTCTTTTTCGGCGTCTTGGGCCGGCTTGAGGCTGTCTTGGGTATTATTTAGGCTTCTCTAGCGTGTTGCAGCCCTTTGGAGCCATCTCAGCAAGCATCTTGGGCATCTTGACGGCTGCGGAGGGTTGATCTTGAGGCTCCGAGGGCCGCAGAGGTGCGTCGGGGAGCTCGTCCCCCCCCCCTCTAACAGGAGTTCGGATCTCAAAGGGGGGGGGGGGACAGCCAATCACCTCACACGCCTCAGGGCAAGCTGTTGTCGGCGGCGGGCTTTGGCCTTGCAGATCTGGATCACCAGGACTTGCACTTACAGTGGGGGCGCGCATCAAGAAACCATGTGCTTTTCGTCAGGGTATCCTGTGCTTCTTCGCTCCTCGCGCTGCGCGGCGACTTCCCGCAGCCGTTGAAAGAGCTGCTGCGTTCAGGGTGCTCCGTTGGTTACGGGTTCTCAGGGTTGGGTTTCTTGCGAGGGTTTCTTGCACCTCGTGCACCTCGTGCACGAGGTGCAAGAAATCCTCAGGTGCACCTCGTGCACCTCATGTGCACCTCGTGCACGGGTTCTCAGGGTTGGGTTTCTTGCGAGGGTTTCTTGCGGCCGCGCCCGCACTGTTAAGGGTTCTTGGTTCTCCCTCGCCGGGTCTCGCCGGGTCGCCGCCCCCATCGGGAGGTCCCGCCGAGATTTTTCGCCGCGTCGGCACTCGCGGCCGCCTCGTGGCCGCCCACTCGGGAGAGTCCGCCGAGGTTTCGCCGCCGCGTCGACGCCCTTTGCCGCCTCGCGGCCGCCCGCTCGGGGGGTCCGCTGAGGTTTCGCCGCGTCGCCGCCCGTGGCCGCCTCACTGCCGCCCGCTTGGGGGGTCTGCCCAGGTCTTGCCGCGTCAACGTCCGTCGTGGCCGCACCGTGGCCGCCCACAGGGGGGGGGGCCGCCAGGGCCGCCTTTGCAACGGCTGCCGTGGCCTGTCGTCCAGTCGCGGGGGAGAGCGGGGAAACTCCTGGGCAGACTGATCAGCGCAAAGTCGGACAGCACAAGCAACACACACACAACTACAATAAGCTGCTAGGCGCATTTTATCCAGCATGGGCCCTAAACAGTGTGTTCTAGCATACTACAGGCCGGGAAGTATTTATATTTACGCCACACGAAGGCCCCAACAACACGCCCCAACAACCTTCGAACACACAAATGAAGGCTTCTGCGCCTGACCCCGTCCGCATCAGCGGGCGCGCGATCCAAACGCCCCCCCATAAAATTCGAAATGGTTTCCCCCCTGCGAGGGGCCCCTGGAGTGATCCACCCCTTTAGTTACAATTTTACTGAGGCGAGCGGATGGAGCCTCTTGGGCGATTCTGCTCGGGACGTCCACAAAGTCTGCCTGGTTTGGCCCCTGGTTTGGCCTTGTGTGTCCGCGGTTTGGCTTTGTTCGGCAGCGCGCCCCGCTTGCCGCCTGAGACATCAGAATTTGCCTGATTTGGCCCCTGGTTTGGCCTGGTTTGGGCCCGGTGTCGCATGAATCGTCATCAACATTTGCCTAATTTGGAACTGGTTTGGCATGTTTTGGGCCCAGTTTCGGTCGAGACTTCCTCAACCCTTGCCTAGTTTCGCTTTGGTTTGGCCTACTTTGGGCCAGGTTTCGCTTGAGATGTCCTCTCAAGTTGCCTGGTTTAGCCCCGTTTCGGCACAGCTTCGCTTGACACATCCTCAATATTTGCATGCTTTCTCACTCGTTCGGTTGCATCCGTTATGGTCGCCATGCGGTCCCAACACACGGTG
Source organism: Prorocentrum cordatum (assembly GCA_963575745.1). Taxonomy (NCBI): domain Eukaryota; class Dinophyceae; order Prorocentrales; family Prorocentraceae; genus Prorocentrum; species Prorocentrum cordatum. The sequence goes on along the minus strand of CAUYUJ010016461.1, from coordinate 134,495 downwards.
GGACGTACAATGTTTTGGCATTGAATGGTGAGTTGATTCACGTTGTGGTGGGCGTGTGCAAACCGAAGTACTTGCACCGTGACATGAATACCTATTGTAGCCAACATGTAACACGACTGCGCTTCAAAATGGCGGCGGGTGGCATTGGCGTGAATCTTCCCAAGACGGTGTGGATGGACATCGTCGTGTGAGGCGGCGTTATGCTATGTATGTGGTATAAGGTCTGTGATGTAAGTTATGTTAAGCAATATGTATGGTGCAAGCGTTGTGGTGCAATCTTTGTTGTGCGAGCTCCATGGTGCCATCGATTTGGAGCAGTAGATATAGGTAGTGCAAAGTATGTGATGTCAGCTATGGGATGCAACATGCACAGGTTATGCATTATAGGTGGAGCAGGCAACGTGGCAATATATGTGGTGCGACATGCACGGTTCAACCTTTTTGGTGCATATAGTTGTTGTATGCCGTGAGCTGTCAATGTCACTGTTCGTGCAATCATCGCACCCTCCCGCCCGCAATTTGGTTTTCCAAACACATGGGGTGCCGATTGCGATGACTGCTTGGCACTGGCGGCCGCGCTAACGCGCGCAAGCTCGCGGGCAGAGCGGCCAGCTAGTTTGGCGCAGCCGACGCGACCGAGGTGGTGCTGACCTGTGGAGAGTTTCCAACGCGTCTCACATACCGCGCTGGCGCGCGGGCGCTTCAGTATGGGTCGTTGGCTGGGGCGGGCGCTGTACCATGGTGGCGTCGTCGTCGGCGGAAGCGGTGATGATAGTAGCGATGATGGTGATTATGATGACGATGACGACGGCAAGGCCAATGACAGCGCCGATGGTGGTCACGCCGATGACGATGATGATATCCATGTGTCGATGATGAAGGTATTGTCGCCCGACGCGCGCGAGTTGCCCGCATGGTGTTCTTCGACAGGGATCATACCCCCCACCACCCCCACCCAATCAAGCGCGCAAGGGCGTCATAATGATTCCGACCTGCGCGCGCGAGAGGCCCGCGTGGTTTCATGTGACGAAAGTTGTGCAGAGAACGCGGGTTTCTTGAACAATTCGCAAAAAAAACGCGCACTCGTGTTGAGAAAATGTTTGAAACGCAGTTCGTTATGTTTGGTGTTTTTGAGGACCTCGAACTTGAAATCTTTACAGGAAATACGGTATTGGAGGGATTTCGACATGCGCGCGCGACGGCGCGCGCGAGTGGACTTTATCACGTATTTGTAAAATGATACTTGCTTTTTCCAGAATGGAAGACTGCGCGCGCATTATATTCTTTGACAGGGATGAGGGGGTCGATGAGGGGCATCCGTGGGATGGTACGAGTGCACATGCCGAATTAACGATAGCGCGGTGTCGTTTGTGTTCTGCAGTGTCCCAGCGCGTGACGATAATCCGGCCTCGGGGGGGGTGTAGAAGCTATTTTCCCTTTGAACAAGCGAGAGTTATACGAGGCTCGCACCATCAGAACAGCGCCCAAATTGCCGCGGCGACGGGCGGCGGCGGGCGGCCACAAGCCGGCCAGACCGGCGCACAGGCCCAGAGACCAGCGGCGGCGACGGGCGGCGAGAAGCGGCCGCAGGCCGGCCAGACCGACGCACAGGCCCGGTTTCTTATGAGACAAGTAAGAGCCCCGAATACCGGCCCCCGAATGCTGGCCCCCCTCGTGGCGGAGAGCTTGGCACGGCACGTTTCGTTGCCCATAGGTCGTCGCCGGAAAAAAAGAGACAGGTAAGAGCCCTGAGTTGCAAACCTTGTTTGAGGAACAGTCCCGTACGTGCGTGGGTGGCCAGGGAAGGTAAGCGACCCTGGACATGGTCAGGCATGGTTTCACACAGGCCTGGTTGGAGTGGTACAAATCTACGACGGTAAATGAATATGAGGATGAGGTTGAGGAGGGAGACACAGCAGAAATACGAGGAGGCTTGCTTTCTATGGCGGCATGGTGGGGGACAACCATTATGGTTTCCAAGAACTTGTCTACGAAACCACCGATACCTTCTGAGAAGCCCCCTGTTTCTCAGAAGGCCGCGTCCGTCATCCCCACCACTTCGGACATTTTTCGCAACGAGAAGTTCGGGACGGTGTGCTTTTGTATGTTCTTGCTGTGTGCAGGCCGGTTTCGGGCCCAGGGGCCGTTAATACATCCTCCGACATACCTCATGGGCTCCAGGAAGGGTTTTGGGCCGGGCGGTTTGGAACAAAACGAGTCGTTTGAGGCCTGTGTGGGGGGGAAGAGGAGTAGAAGGAGGAGGAGGAGGAATAATAATAATGATAACAAGAAGAAACATAATACTAATAATGGCAAGAAGCGTACTATATCAAGAAGAAGAAGAAGAAGTGGAACAATAATAATAATTAGAAGCATAATAATAATAACGAGAAGGATAATAATAAGAGATAAGAATAATACGAATAACAATACTTAGAAGAAGAATAAGAATAATAATCAGAAGAAAAAGAGGAGGAGGAGGAGGAGGAGGAGGAGGAGGAGGAGGAGGAGGAGGACGCCGACGACGACGGCGACGACGAAAACGACGAGGACGAGAAACACAGCGGAGGAGGCTGGAGGCGGGTGATTGTTCGACCGTTTTGGTCTCTCTCTGCGGTCTCCCTCGCCCGCTCGAGGCCCGGCGTCGGGAGCCGAGTGCTGCCAACCCGCGGGGGTCTGGTGCGGTCGGTCCCCCCACCTCCGCGCCGCCCCGCGCCGCCCCGGGGGCCTGGAGCAGCAGCGGCGGCAGCAGGAACGTCGGGGGCGGCAAAGAGGGGGGTGATGACTGGGGGGTGGTGGATACCTCTGCTTTCGCGGCGCCTCTTCTTATTCCGTGACGTCCCTGGCCCCCCCGCTGGGCCGCGCACATGCCGCCGTTCACGATTTGCCCCCTCTTGGACGCCCCCCTCTTGGCCGCTCCCGAGGAACGGGGGCCTGGGGGGGGCGCCAGAGCACCTCGGCGGTAGCAGGAGCAGCAGCGGCGGGCGGAGGGTCCCGAGGGGCAGCCGTGCTCCCTGCCCTGGCGATGCTGCCGACAGAGGGCGCCGGAGGAGCAGGAGAGGGAAGGCGTCGGGGCTCAAGAGACGGGGGTCAATGCAAACGGGGGTCAGCCAGGGCACGGGATCCCGCAGGATCCTGCGGAGACCCCCTCTGGCTGACCCGGGTTAGCGAGCCGCTCGTGGCCTCGAGGCGGCCGCGCAGATTGGCTGACCCAGGTTTGCGAAGACCTGCATTGCATTTTGTTTGTCCTGCATTCCAGTTTGTTGGTTTCCTGCTGACCCGGGTTTGGATTGACCCGGGTCAGAAGATCCCCGAAGGCGGGATGAGGCCTGTGGCGGAGGACCCGAGGCGGAGTGGAGGAGCAGGTGGTGCGCAGCGGTAGGGGGCGGGGGCCGCAGAGGCGGGCAACCTGTACTCGGGATACGACCCGGTCTCCAGCACCGAGGTCTTCTACCAGAACATCGACGACTCGCGCCTCCACCCGCCCCAGGGAAAGGGCGCCGCGCAGAGCCCCCGGGGACGGGGGGTGGGGGCACGGCGGGTCGGAGGGGGACAGCTATAGAGAGATCCGCCTCGTAGGAGGAAGACGATCAGACGAGGAAGGAGGAGGAGGAGGAGGGGGTGGAGGAGGAGGAGAAGGAGGAGGAGAAGAGGAGGAGTACGTGGAGGAGGAGGAGGAGGAGGCGGAGGAGGAGCAGGGTGGGGGGCGGCGGGTCAGAGGTGGACAGCTGTAGAGAGATACCCCCCAATCACAGATATGAGGCAGACGATCATGAGGAGGGAGGGGAGGGAGGGAGGGAGGAGAAAGATGAGAAGGAGGAGGAGAGGAGAGAAGATGAGGAAGGAGGAGGAGGAGGAGGAGGAGGAGGAGGAGAGAAGAGGAGGCGGAGGAGGGAGGAGGAGGAGGAGGAAGAGGAGGAGGAGAGGAGGAGGAGGAGGGAGGAGGAGGAGGAGGAGGAGAGGAGGAGAGGAGGAGGAGGAGGAGGAGGAGGAGGAGGAGGAGGGAGGAGGAGGAGGAGGAGGAGGAGGAGGAGGAGGAGGAGGAGGTGGAGGAGGAGGAGGAGGAGGAGGAGGAGGAGCAGGCGGAGGAGGAGGAGGAGGAGGAGGAGGAGGAAGAGGGAGGAGGAGGAGGGATGGAGGAGGGAGGAGGGAGGAGGGAGGAGAGAGGAGGGAGGAGAGAGGAGAGAGAAGGGCCAGCGGGAGGAGGAGGCGGAGGAGGAGGAGACGGAGGAGGAAAAGGAGGAGGAGGAGGCGAAGGAGGAGGAGCAGGAGGAGGAGGAAGAAAAGGAGGGGGGAGGAGGGAGGAGGAGGAGGGATGAAGAGGGAGAAGGAGGGAGGAGGTAGGAGGAGGGAGGAAGGAGGAGGTGGAGGGAGGAGGGATTTTTGTGTTTGCCGTGGACCGTTGCAGGCGGCTCCCGAATGGACTAGCAAGCAGGAACATAAGAGGTTGGCGGGATCACAACGCCTTCGCCGAAAATAAACAAACGGCTGCATGACCAGCGCGTTCAGTGCACGGCCGATACGACGGGCATGAGCGACAAAGCTCCTGCCAGGACCAGCCGATAAGCAGCATGCGCGCATGGCGGGCGCCACCCGCCAGGGCTTTTCCCGTAGCACGGCTGTCACCTCCGCGCCGTCAGAAAAGCGGCAGAGCAGACCAAACCCAAGTCCATGAGCGTCTTCGCGCCCGTGTCAAAACAGAGCCTTCAGACGTCTTCACGCCCAAGGTTAATGGACCGTCGAAGCGATAGGGTCTGGAGGGCAGTCCAAAAAGTCCGCCGAGCAAACCTCCATACTGGGAGGCGGCTTCAAAACTGCATCGGCGGCAAATTCGGATTCCCCGAACAATGTATCATCGCATTCAGATTGCTGCAATGACCCCGCCGAGCCCGCCGCCTCAACTGCAGGAGGCGGCGCCAGAACAGCAACGGCGGCAAGTTCGGAATCAACGAACAACTCATCATCGCATACAATGGGGGCCCATGCACAGGAAAACCTCCTCCAGGGTGCCGTGGGATTCTGGGGGTTCGATGGTTCTGCCATGGAAAGAATGACGTTCCCACACCAGAAATCGATGGACGTCCTGGATCGTAGGGTTGGGTTTCTTGCGAGAAATTTCTTGTGGTCGGGCACCCACTGTACACAAGGCATGGCTCCCGCCGTGCCAGCCACCTCCACCGAAGGAGGCGGCTCCGAAAGGGCATCACCGGCAATCTCGGATCCTTCGCTGAGCACTTCAACGTCGTACCCTACAGGCCCGCAGAAGGCAAAATGCTCTGGCGGAGCATCGAGTGTAATTTATGGCGAGCGCTCATCCACCGAAAGGCGACCCTCAACTGGTGGCCCAGCCAGACATGCACGCGAAGAAGAATCTGCAAATGAAGGGCGAGCCCCAGACGAAGGCTCAGCCAGATGTGCAAGCGAAGGGCGCACCTCACAGGGAGGTTCAGCCAATCAAGTCCGCGAAGAGGAACCGCCAACCGAAGGGCGAGCCTCAGAGGGAGGCTCGGCCGAACATGCCATTGACGAAACTGCTGCAGGAGGGCGCGGGAGGAGGGAGGAGGACCTGTGCAAGTGCCCGACCCCCGGGAGCGCCAGCCGCCCCTGCCGGGGCGCGGGCGCGGGCGCGCCGCCGCCTCAGCGGCGGGCCGCAGCCGGCACGCGCAGCGGGGCGGGCCGCGAGCGAGCCCGCGGTGTCGCAGCAGCTCCCTTCGGCCGCAGGCCCGCGAGCACCTGCAAACGTATCGGCGCGTGGCGCCGATACGTTTGCAGGCGAATTCGTATCCTTCGCACTGCCCGCATTTCTCTGCCACGCGCATAACTTTTTGTCTTGCCAATGCGCCGTCTGTGCGCCAGGCTTGACTGACTGACACGGGGGACTTCGTGATGCCTCGACGCCTTCCCCGACGCCCGGTGGCTCCCAGGCCGAAAGGTCGAGCCTCTGGCGGCCGTTCGGGACGACCTAGGCACCCTCCGGAAGATCCCGGCGAGGAGCAGTTGCTGGAGAGCGCCCTGGGCCGCCTGGGAAACTTGCAGGACCCCATAAGAGCTTGCGAAACCTTCCGAAAACTGGCCGCCCTCCCAGAGACCCGCTTTTACACCTCGAGCCGCGTGCTGGCCGTCGCGGGCGCCCGCGGGGCCCATGCGGCGAGCCACGCGGTGCCCGCTGCCTCGAGGCGGCATCGACGGTCGCTGCCGCGGTCCGGCGCGCCGGCTGGCGCGCTGGCGGAGCCTGCGCGCGCCGAGGACCTCGCAAGTGCCCCAGACCTCCACTGGTATGAACTAATCGCGGCGGGTTCCTTCCTTTCAGCCTCCAGGTGGGCCGCTTTCGGTCCCTTAGACCATCTAATTTGGACCTTGGGTGCAAGGCTAACTACCGCTGGGGAAAGAGTCGCAAGCCCTATGGCCCGCGGATGTAAAAATCAGTATGGGGCCACCACGGGACCCTAAACAGCACAAAGTTTCCCATCCCGATTTTTACGCCCGCAGCGCAAGGTGGCCTGTCGGCCACGCGCAGAGGAGAGTCCGAGGAGGGGGGGCGGCTTCTTAGAGAAACCCTGGCTTCTCAGAAGGCGCGGACCTTGTCTGTAGATGTAAGGCTCGCAGCTTCTAAAAAGCAGCCTCCTTCGAAGAAGCCTTCCCCCCTCCCCCATACCCCCTTCTGCGCGCCGCCAACTTATTTCGAATAAGAATAACGGCATAAACATAAACTGTTGGAGTTACGTGCAGATTTCTTGGATCGGCGCTGGGCCCCCTGGCAGCGTCTCCTGCGCCACCCCCGGCGCGCTCTGCGCGCCAGGGAAGGGGATCCATCGCGAATCCAAGAAATCCGCGCGGGCCGTCAAAAGTTGATGTTGATTCAGTTTTTTTTTTTTTTTTCTGAAGTAGCAGTCCGCAACCTCAAGGGCGCCGAGATCGGTCTACTGCTCAAGCTTTACTCGAGAAGC
>CAUYUJ010016461.1:92548-125048 GCA_963575745.1 Prorocentrum cordatum | reverse complement strand
AACGTCTCGTCATCGCCACCCCACGTCGTCCGCACGAAGCGTGGGGTCGGCAGCCTGCGAGAGGCCCTCCGATCGCGGGGGAGCCCCAACCAGCGGAGGGAGAAGGGGGAGCCTTGGCCTCCAGCGTCGGGGCGCTCCTCCTCATCACCAGGGCTGGTCTTCAGTCGTCTCCCTCCTCCCTCTCGCCCTCTTCTCCCTCATGCCGCCTCGTCCCCCTCCAATTTCCCGCCTCGAGGTCCGTCCACTCACCCTTCCCCCTCCCTCCTCGCACTGGTCCCCCTCTTCCCGATGCAGTTCCTCATTTCCCTTCTTGTTCACCCTGCTATACTTTTTCTTTTTACTCTTATCGTAAAGTCTCCTTTCAATTGCAGCCAATACGTTGGAGTGAGGACCGCTATAGTTTCGGAACCGTCTCGAGTCTCAGATTCCTCAGGTCCTTCCATGCGTTTTCTCCGGCGTGCATCGTGCACCAGGCAGACCCAACAAGGGCATGGCAAACATGTTGTTGCGTTCCTCCACTTCGATCTCCTCCCATTCTCCCTCCCGCTCTTTGTCAAGCCCCACTCGCCCTCCTTCTTCGCCCCCATTCCCCGTTTCCCTCTCCCCCCCTCCCTTTCTTCTCCTTTTTCCTTTTTCACGCCCCGAGACGTGTCGGTAGGACAGGCCAGGCGTTTCGCCCGAGACTCCTCACAGTTTTTGATCCTTAAGCTCAGCAGTTGCAATGGTTTCACGGATGGAGGGCGAGTGGTGTTCAACATGTGGCAATCGTTTTAGCATCGCGCACATTCGTCTTAACAAATGGCAAGAGTTTCACGGATGGAGGGCGGGCCATGTTCAAAATGTCGTTATCCATTTGGCGTTTTGCACATTCGTGGTAGAAGTTCGCAGGAGTTTCACGGATGAAGGGCGGGCCGTTTTCAACATGTGGTTCTCATTTTGGTTCCGTGCATGTGTACTTTCAAAGTTTGCAAGAGTTTCACGGATGGAGGCGGCACTTTTTCATTATGTTGTTCTTGCCGTAGCGCCGCGCACATGCGCCCCAAGAGTTTACAGCAGCTTCGAGGATTAATAGGGTCGACGTCCTAGATATGGTGCTTTGGAACGATGTAGGACTGTCAGGGCGCAACAGTAACGTTGATTCGCGGCGTTGATGTCTGGCACGTTCCAGGATCATCGGGACGCAACAGTAGCGTTGATTCGCGGGGTTGAAGTCCCAGGCAGGGTGTCTTTACACGCTTCCAGATTTTCAAACGTTTGTCTTCCAACTGGGCATTTCCCGCCGTGGAACTTAGTTTTTGTAGGGACCTATTAAGAGGGAATTTGGAGGGATGATTTATTGCAACATCGTTGATGGACTGCCCTGTCGTGTTCAAAGACCAGGCCCCCGCGCTAGCAATGAGTGGCTGTATCTGCCTTCGCGTGTGGCTCCTAGAGCTAGCAATCAGAGGGGGATGCTTAGAAGGTTTCTAAGTAGTACCCCCCAGGTTCTGCGGAAGTAAGATCGAGTGGACATAGATGGGCGAGGGCGAGCGAACCTCCGCCTCCTCCTCCCTTCTCCCGCCTCTTCCCCTTCCTCCTTCTCCTCCTCCTCCTCCTCCTCCTCCTCTTCCTCCGCCTCCTCCCTCTCCGTCCCACGCCCCTCGTCCCTCAGCCTCCTCCTCCCCCTTCTCATTCCTCCTCCGTCCTCATCCTTCTTTTCCTCCCACGCCTCCCCCCCTTCGCCGTCGTCATCGTCGTCGTTGCCGTCGCTGCTGCCAGGGCCGTCGTCGTCGTCGTCGTGGTGGTCGTCGTGGTCAGAGGGCTTCCGGCTGCAACGGGGCCCCTGCGCGTCGCAGCCGGCCGCTGGGCGAACCGCGGCGGCGCCGAGCCACAGCAGGTGCTGGTCACGCGGGGACCGGACAAGGGCAAGATCGGGCAGGCGAGCCCGAGGGGGGAGCACCTTCTGTTTCGTTTTCCCTCCGCCCCTCTCCGCCTTCTGTCTCCTCCCGCCTTCCTTCCGCACCCTCCCCCACCCCTTCCCCCTCCTCCCGCCTTGCTCCCCCTCCCCCATCCCTGGCCTCCTCCCTGTTTGACATGCTTCTGGCACGGCCGAGGAGCCCGCCCGCCCTCCCTCGCAGAGGGCCACCGCAGCCAGGCTTGCAACGTAGTCCCACTCACCCACGCCTGCTTCTACAACCCTCGACACCTCTCCTCCTCCTCCTCCTCCTCATTCGTCGTCGTCGTGGACTAACGCCGCCGTCGGAGATCGTCGTCGCCGACGTCGTCATCGCTGTCGTCGATCGTCGCCGCCGCCGTCGCCGTCGTCAATCCTTTCCGCCGTCGTTATCGTCGTCACCGCCGTCGCCGTCGTCGCCAGAGGAAGAAGAATAAGAAGAAGGGAAGGAGTCCTCGGCGGGATTCGGTGGGGCTCCATGGGGGCTCTCACAGGGCGTTGGGGCCGGACGAGGGCAAGGTCGGGCATGCGAGCCAGCTGCAAAGGGAAGGCTGGGAGGACCAGGTCGTCGTCTTCGTCGTCGGAGGGGGGCGAGGAGGAGGAGGAGGAGGAGGAGGAGGAGAAGGAAGAGGATGAGGAGGAGGAGGAGGAGGAGGAGGAGGAGAAGGTGTGGAGCAGGAGGGGGGCGGCCAGGGCGCGGCGAAGCTGCTCTATCGCTCTCTCTCTCTCTCTATGTTTTCTTTGTGTGTTTTTCTCTCTCTCTCTCTCTCTTTCGCTCTCTCTCTCTCTCTTTCTTTCTTTCTCTATCTCTCTCTCTCTCTCTCTCTCTCTTATATATATATATATATACATACATATACGTCTATATGTATGATAAATATATGTATGTATGTATGTATTATTCGCGACGTGGCCAAAGCACATTGGGTGGCGCGGCAGACTCGTCGCGCCACGCCGCGAAGATGCTCCAGAGCTCTTGGGATGTTTCTCTGGGTTTTCGGTCGCATTCAGGGGCGGAGGTTCTCGAGGCTTTCTGTCGGTCTTGGAAGGCTTTCGGTGGCTCCAGGACGAAGGGCAGGAGGGTGAAACGAGAAGGAGAAGGGAGAGCAGGATTCACGAGGGGGAAGGTGGATACATGCCGTGCTCATGTAATAGCTTTGTATTCGCAGATGGTGAATGCGAGCGCTTACATGGTGCTCGTCACGAGACAGTGATCAGTGGAAAGAGCAGATGTGTGATCACCACGTGCTCAGAATAGGGTGGCGCTGCGCGTGGCAGATAACTGATCCCTGGCCTCGATACCACCGTGCTTCAATTTCACACAGGAAGACACGCCATCATCACAGGCACTGGGACACATTTAAAACTCCGATGCAGCACTTCGAACGGCACGGTCGCTTCGCACTCGGCCACCATCCTCGCAGGCCCATCTCACTTATATATCGCATCAGTTGCGTGCGTGCGCAGCGGGCATCAGGCATAAAACAGTTGGCCTTCCTTTACGTGCGGCGATGTGGAGTTGCAGGCGTTTAACGCTTCATTGTCTTAGCGTCCTCGTCATCCCCCCATCGTCTCTACTCGACGACCGACTTCTCGCTCCGTTGTCTCCTTCAGTTGTGGTGGACACCACGTCCCTCCTTTCGCAGCTCTCTGAGGTCCTGTCGATCCCCCCTGCCCCTTTATCCACCCAGTACAGTCGGGGCCCTGAAGAAGGAACCCTTTCCATTGGGGAGGGGCTCCGTGTTCCTTAATTGTTTCGCAGCTTGCCTCAGGTTTTCCGTAGGTTTTCGATATGAAATCGAAGTTAAATTTATGCAGAAAAAAAGGACCTCGTTCCTTATTCAGGGTTCCTTAGGTCAACGCCCCTACTGTACATCTGGGCACGGGCGGACATGTCGGCTCAGCCATCTTGTCACGGTTGCTGCGGTCGGCGCTTCGGGTGCGTGAACGCCCCGATCTCGGCCACACTTGCGGCCCGGGAAGGACCCCAAAACCCTTTGTGTTCCCGTTGCCATCCGTCCAGACGCCGCCGGCACAGACTGCCCATTCCCACGCGAACGCACACGCTGGGTAAGGACCGTAGCAGCTGTGTCACTGCCATCCCCTGGCGCTTCAGTAGGACCAGCGTGCTCTGCAGCGCGCCCGCCGCCCACTCTTCGGGCCGCCTGCGGGCGACGACTGCCGGCGCTCACCCTGGCTCCTCGGTCCCGAGGCGGTGAAGGCGCCGGCGGGGGATCAAGGCTTCTCCGCCCAGCTCCGACCCTGGCGTTTCTTCTGGGGTGGCGCGGGCCAGAGAGGGTCAAGGCTTCCCCGCTTTACGCCTCGGACCAACTGACCCCCTACGCCCCAAAGCCCCCTTGCGCCTCGCCCGCAGCTCCCAGCAGCTCCCTCTCCGCGGCCGTCCTCGCCTCCCCCCGCCGGACTTGGTGTGTATGCGCCGCTTCGCGACCCAACCTGAGCCCAACCCGCGCTGAGCGACCACCAGCGCCACGGAAAAGCACATCGATGTTTCGCAACGTGATGTCTCCACACCTTCCCCGGGACCCGCTGCCGTGTGTTGACCGTCGCGGCGCCCGCGGGGCCCTGCAGAGAGCCACGCGGTGCCCGCTGCCTCGAGGCGTCGTCGACGGTCGCTGCCGCTGTCCGGTGCGCCGGTTAGCGCGTTGGCGGAGCTTGCGCGCGCCGAGGACTTCGTAAGTGCCCCAGACCTTCCCTGGTATGAACTTTTCAATCGCGGCGGGTTCCTTCATTTCGGCCTCCAGGGGGGCTGCGTTCGGTCCAAGGACCATCGAATCTGGATTTTTGGTGAAAGGCTACCTCTGGGGAAGGAGCCGTGGATCGAAAAAACAGTATGGGGCCACCACAATGCCCGAAACGGCCCAAAGTTTCCCGTCTCGATGTTTGCGCTCGCAGGGCAAGGTGGCCTGTCGGCCTGCTCCCGAGAAGCGCGGGCCTCCTCTGTGGATGCAAGGCCGGCGCCCTCCGAGCAGTAGCCTCCCTCTAAGATGAAGCCCTCCCCCCGCCCCGCGCCCCCTTCTGCGCACCGCCAAGCCCGGGGCCTCTCCCACCCGCGTGCCCCCCTGGCCGTAGCCGCCCAGGCCAGGCCGCCCACGTGCACCCGGCGGGCGGCCCCGCGCGTGCATTGCCCGGGCCCCCTGGGCACGGGCGGCGGCGCCTGCAGAGGGGCGGCTGGCCTCGCGTGTGCGCTGCTGCGCTGCATGCAGGATCTGCTGCGGCATCCCCGCGCCGGCCGCCATGGTCCGAGCGGGCTCCTCCCTCTTCGATTCCCTCGTCGCGCTCGGCTCCTCGCCGCTTTCGTGCCTCCATTTTGCTCCCGGTGCACCCCGCCGCTTGCCGACCGGCGTCGGGCTGTCGTGGACCGCTTGGCGCCCGCGGACTGAAAAAAAGTGCGCTGGCTTCTGGGCCACAGGCGGCAGCGCTTTGCCCATCCCCGGCCCGACGCGTCAGAGCGGAGTTCTCGCCAGGCTTGGCCAGTCAAAGGGATTGCCCTCGGTCTCGGCCGCCGTCCTGGGCGATCCGGGCCGGTCAACCCGACTACGCGTAAGAGTGGTCATTCGCTGGAGAGACAGACACCTCTGGTCAGGCCCACGTGGGGTCTCCCGATAGCTGATCGCGATGCAATAGCAGCGGTTTGCGCGCCTGGGTTTCGCCCCCACGCGCTCTTCTTAAAGGCGTGCAGCCGACTCTAGGCGCCGTTCCCAAAAGGATCTCAAGCAGAGGCGCGCTGATCGCCATGAAGGAATGGGGTCTTGAGGGAGACAGGTCCGAGATTCCGAGGTTTTCCCAAGGACCAGTTCTTCATCCCGTGTCGTTCTCTGACGGCTTTTGGGCGCGTGGAGGGCCCGAAGGGTCCGAAAATTACGACAAACACGCAGGATCGTGCAGTGTCCTGCAGGGCACGCTTCTCTCATGCTGAGCATGCAGCACCTCCTGGGCTGTGAGACGCCTCGGCGCTGCGGAGCGGCTGGCGCGCTGCACCCGGCGAGGTCATCTGGTTGGGCAAGAACGGCCCGGGCAACCCGGAGCCTCCTCTCCTGCGTGCCTTGCAGTGCGCCGCCCGCAGAGACAGTTTGCCCGCTCGTCTCCTGGTTCGCCTCGCCATCATGGGGAGGAGGGGTTCCCCAGAAGTCCAACGTCTGTGAACAACAAGACACAGGGGGAAGGTTTTTGCCAGCCTGCTGCCTCTGGGGTCCCGGGCCCAGGGACCGTCACACAGATGAAAAGGCGGCCTTGGGGAAGGGTCCGTTGCGTCCTCCATGGGCCTCTCTCGGTCCCTGGGGCCGTTCCAGATGAAAATCTGGTCCCTGGGAGTACCCCACAGTCCTCCACCCGTGTTCCCGTAGGATTCAGGAGCTTTCTCCCATCATTCCTTCATGCCAATCGTCATCGCTGACGTCGTCCATTCGCCGTCGCTGTCATCTTGGCAACTGCCACCATCGTTATCGTGGTCTCTGCCGTTGTCGCTGTCGCCGTCGTCGCCGTCGCCGTCGGCGTCGTCGCCGCCATCGTCGGCGTAGTCGCTCACTTAATCGCGGTCCCACTTGTCGTCGCCGTCGGTGCCAGGAGGAGGGAGGAGAAAGGAGTCGGCTGACACATTTCGACCCTCGCATACCCTCGCGGCCGCACCCGTGTCGTTCCGAAGCGCATCCAGCGTCCGCTCCCATTTTTTCTGCGAGGAGGCCCTTAGAGCGCAGCATCCGTCGTGATGCGCCTCCTTGTGCTCTACTCCTTCTCCTGCGTCGGGGTGCGACGAGAGGAAAAGGAGGTGGAAGGAAGAGGTAAATAAGAAGAACGAGGGAGGAGCCAGAAGAAGGAGCTGGAGCATAAGGAGGACGGGGAGCAGAAGCATCCTGGAGGAGATGAGGATGAGGAGGAGACGGAAGACGGCGAGAAGGGGGAGAGAGGAGTAGGAGAAAGATGAGGAGAAGAAGGAGGATGCGGAGGAGTTCTCAGCGGGGGTTATGGCGGCGGCCCGTGAGGATCCCGACCGGGTGTCCACCGCCGTCGTGAAGATGGACCGCGCCGTCATCTCATCCTCCCCTTGTTTCATCTGCCCTTCCCTCTCCACTCAGCTCTTCTCTTCCCGTCTCACCCCCTCCGGGAGCCCCCTTCCCCTTTAACATATATAAATTGTCAACAAAAGCACGCACACGCACACATACACACACACGCGCGCGCACGCACTATCTTCAGTCCCCCTGCCCATCCAGCATCTTGCGTCCCCCTTCTCGTCATCCGTATCCGCTTTCTCATCCTTCCTGCCCTTTCCAGTCTTTCCGTTTCCACGTGCGCTCAGACGTCTAGGCGTCGATTCCGCCTTCTCTATCCCTCCTTCCTCCTTCTCCCTGCCTCCTATTCCCATTCATCCTCCTTCTCATACCTCCCTTTCTGGTCCCTCATCTCCTCTCTCCTTCAACTCTTTCTTCTCGTCCTGCCTCCTCCCTCCTTCCACTCCTCCTTCCGCATCTCACTCCCCTCCCTCCTCCCCTCCCTCTGGATGGCGCCCACTCGCAACCACATTGGACCGCTCTGAACTACTTGGCACCGACCGCAACCAGTTGTGATCGTCCCTTTCCAGTTGCACAGTGCCATTCAATACATGACATAATTCTAGAGGGGGGCCAACGCCGCTTCAGGAGATCGTGTAACTAATTGCCCAAGTGGGCGCTTCCGATTCTGACACACAGGTTGCAATTTCGGCCATCATATATTGCCACCTCGAGCGTTCGCGCTGGCAATGAAAGGACCAGGCACAGGTCTGCCTCACGCCACAAGACAAGACAAAACCGTGAAGCGTTCGCAGCAGTGGCTCGGGAAACTTGAATGTCAACGCCTATTTGAGTGTCAATGCCCATCTGCAGCAATCACTAAACATGAGGGATTTTGACGACGTAGTACTGTGACATATCATACTGCGCTGAGCACATTGGCAAATTGGTGAGCGGGCGGGTAGAGCTCGACGGAGCAGTAACGTATGAAGTAATTCAAAGTGCTTGGCGAAGCAGAGCTTTGCACATTGTATCACGGCACCGCAGCGACATGTGAGCCCCGTGTCGCGTCTGAGAGCACCGCTTTGCGCATATGCGATTACGGAATTTGCCAATAACCCAATATGCCGGGAACGCCACAGCACCTTGGCGAGCTCTGCAAGTGCTTTCGCACGTTCCAAAGCATCTGAGAGCATCGCAATGTGTTCTTGTGACCACCCGACGGGGCGTGTCTGAGAGCACCGCAGAGCGCCTGCAACCACAGGGCGGTGAGCGAAGTTGGCACGGAAGAGCGGCCAGTTGGACAACACACGCGTTTTTCATGTTTGGAGGCTTCCGAATGCGCGCCGAACCAGGTACAGCCCCTTGTGGCGTGTCGACATGCATGCGCCGTCGGTGGCCGCAGACTGAGTGTTCCCGGCCGTGGGCAATCCTTTCAGGAGCCTCCCAGAAACCTCGCAGGGCTTTTTCTGAAGTTTTCCAGGAGCTCCCCAGAGGCTGCTCAGAGCTTTTCAAGAGGCTGCTAGGCTGTTCCGATGCTGTCAAGAAACCGCTCTGATGCTCTCATGAGGCTGCCCACAGGTTATTAAGAGGCTGCTCAGAGGCTCAAGAGGCCACTCAAAGAGCGTCTTTCCGTGACATGAGTATAGTATGTTGTCATCTCCAGTGATCGGGGTTGGGGAGGGGGATATGAGGGGAATGATATGTTGGGGGAGGATGAGGATACGGAAGGTGGAAGGATGATGAGATGGAGGATGAGGAAAGAGAGTCAGGAGAAAGAGGAGGAGGAAGAGGAGGAGAAGGAAGAATAGGAGGAGAAGTTGTAGGTTGTGGACGTCGGACGACGATGAGCCCGCCCCCCACCACTTCCCCCTCCCCCTCGAGCCTCCCGTCCTCCCTCCCCCCTTCTCCCATCCTCCCTGCTGCCCCCTCCTCCTCCCCCTGCTCTCCCTCTTCCCCTTACTCCCTCCCTCCTACCTCTTCCTCCTCCGCCAGGGGTCCCTGGAGGCGTCTCCGGAGGTCCTCTGACGCTGCCTGGCCCCCCCCCCCACGAGCTGACCACGGACACAGCAGTGCCAGCAGGTAATTGGCCCCCGAACCCGCGACCTCGGCCTCTCCCTCGTCGTCCTCCTCCCCCACCCTCGTCCTCCCCCTCCCCTCCTCGTCGTCCTCCTCCTCCCCCCCCGTCGCCCTCCCCTCCCCTCCCCCCCCCTGCAGGATCCCAACCCGCTCCTCCCCGCCCCCTCCCCTCCCCTCCCATCCCATCGCCCCCCCTTCCTCCCCTCCCCTCCCATCGTCCCCCCCTCGCCTCCCCCGCCCCTCCACAATTACACAATATGAAAATACTCTCCCTCTTCCCCCGATGGCGTCCCGAAGATATCCGACCCCCACCCGCGTATTGTTTTTTACACACAGGATTCCTGGGAAACGGGTTTTCGCCTGCGTTTTTTCCAAAATGCTGCTCTCGCTGAGGCGCCGGCCTCATTTCTGCTCCCGAATCGTTCCGAATCGTGCTCCCGCTGCAGCGTGGGCCTCATTTTCGGATCGGTGTTTGGCCTCCGTCGTTCAGGATGGCGTTCTCGCCCCAGCGCGGGCCTCTTTCTCGCGCGCCCATCCGCCCAGCCACCACCGCGCCGCACCACCACCACCACCACCACCACCACCACCACCACCACCACCACCACCACCAGCACCAGCACCAGCACCAGCACCAGCAGCACCAGCACCAGCACCAGCAGCAGCAGCACCACCACCACCACCACCACCACAACCACGCACGCACGCACGCACGCACGCACGCACGCGCGCACGCGCACCACCACCCACTACGCACGCGCGCGCGGAGCCACAGGTCCGCTACGACACGCGTCCGCGGCTAGAGAAAATGAGCGCCATGGTAAGGGATGGGAGGGAGGGGCAGGACGTCAGATATGACGCGAGCGCACTACGCACGCAGCGCACAACGCACAGCACGCGCGCGAACGCGCCAACCACCACCCACTACGCCGCGCGCGCGGAGCCACAGGTCCGCTACGACACGCGTCCGCGGCTAGAGAAAATGAGCGCCATGGTAAGGGATGGGAGGGAGGGGCAGGACGTCAGATATGACGCGAGCGCACTAGCTTGCCCCCTCCACTCACCCCCGACCTCCCATCGCCCCCCCCCTCGGCTCCCATCGCCCCCTCCCATCGCCACCCCCCTGCAGGATCCACCAGCCCCGCCCTCCCCCACACCTCCCCTCCCCTCGCCATCGCCCCCACCTCGCCCTCCCCCTCCCCCTCAACCCATCGCCCCCCCTCGCCTCCCCCGCCCCCCCCCTCCCCTCCCCTCACCCCCGACCTCCTCATCGGCCCCCGTCCATCGCCCCCCCCCCCCCCCTCCCCTCCCATCGCCCCCTCCCATCGCCCCCCCCCCCCCCCCCCTTCGACAGGATCCCAACCCGAGCCTCGGCTCACGACGACGCGCGCGGCAAGATCCGGGAGGTGCAGCAGGCGCGTGACGCGCGGCGGAGACACGCGCACGCGCGGGTGCCCCGGACAACGACAGCGACGTCCTTCCCTCCTACCTCCTCCCCCCCTCCACCCCCGCCTCCTCCTCCTCCCCCTCCTCCCTCCTCTCCCCTCCTCCTCCTCCTTCCTCCTCTCCTCCTGCCCCTACCGCCCTCTCGCCCTCCTCCTCCTCCTCCTCCTCCTCCTCCTCCTCCTCCACCTCATCCTCCTCCTCCGCCTCCATCCTCCTCGCCTCCTCCTCCTCCTCCTCCTCCTCCTCCTCCCCCTCTCCGCTCCTCCTCCTCCTCCTCCTCCTCCTCCTCCTCCTCCTCCTCCTCCTCCTCCTCCTCCTCCTCCCCCTCCTCCTTCTCGTTTTCCTCCTCGTCCTCCACCTGTGCGCCCTTGTCGCCTTCTGCTGGATTCTCCGCGAGGTTTGGGTCGGAAGCGCACCCCTGGGCAGGTCTGTGAGCATGGAGTAATGAATGTGCAACGCACGGGCGTTGACGTTATCATCATCTTCGGTGTGGGAGTCTCTTGGAGGGTTCATGGGGCCTCTTGCGTATAGCTCTCAGGGGCTTGACGATTCACGGCGTCTCTTTGCTGATTCTGGGAGCCTCTTGGAGGTCAGTGGCAAGCTTGTGCCGCCAAGGGACCTCTTGGAGGCTGTCTTGGACCAAGACGGGTCGCGTTGAGGCTATCTCAGGGCCTCTTGGAACTTTCTCGGGGCAGCATGTGGTCTGCTATCGATTTATCTTTGCCCTTGGGTAGCTCATGGGACCTCTTCGAGCCCTGTTGGGCCACCATGGGAGCGCCCTTGGGGGTGTTGGGATCCCTGGCTGCACTTGGGGCTATATTCGACGATATTGGAGCCTTCTGGACGCTTCGGAAGCCAACGTAAGCTAAACATGGGTAACGATTTGGGCCTCTTGGGCCTCTTGGGCCTCGTACCATGAAACCCCCGCTCTTAGGGCTTCTTGGGGCGCTCCTGGGCCCTCGTGGGGTGTTGGGCTCCCTCTTGGAGATCTTCCGAGCTGCACTTTCAGACAGCTTGGAGCTATCCTGAGGCCTCAGAGGCCTATCGGGAGCGATGGTCCGATGAAGCTCACTTTTATCAAACGCAACGATGTGTAACAGATGTTGGCCTCTGAGGGACTCTGTGTGGCCATCTTTGGCCACCTCTAGGCTACAGATTGCTGGTTCTGTGTAGGGTCTGCTTTGGGACCTGCAGCCCGTTCATCCCCGCCCTTTCTCGGGCCATCTTGCGGCTCCCTTGGGCGCCTCTTGGGGCGCTCCTGGGGCGTTCCTGGGAGTAATGTGCGCCCTCTGCACTTGGAGCTGTCCATGGTGGTCTTGGAGCCATTTGGATGCCTCGAATGCCCATCGGACTCGACAAGTCCAGAAAGCCAGACTCATGGAACACAAGTGGATACTGGGGACATCACGGGGACTTCTTGGACGCGTTCTTGGACCAACGAGGGCCGCCTTGAGCCTGTCTTGGGGCCTCTTGGGGCTTCCTCGGGGCACTCTGTGGTCTGCCACCGATTTATTTTTGCTCGTGGGTACTCATGGGACATCTTGGAGCTCCCTCGCGGCGCTCCTGGGGCTGTCTCGGGGTCCTTGTGGCCGCGCCCAGGAGTAACAGAATCTCTGAAGGGACCTGCTCAGGACCTTGAGAGGAGGAGGAGGCCGATGCACCTCGCCCTCGTGCTGGCGCAAGAGGCCACCACCTAGAGGGATGGGGGGGGTAGCAAAGCAACTGGGAGAGGAGGAAATGATGAGGAGGAGGGAGAGGAGGAGCAGGAGAGCAGGAGGAGGGGGAGACTGAGGATACTGAGGATGGTATTGGTATTTACGGGGACGCGGCTCGGGACCAAGATCTGGGGTCAGCTCAAACAAAAACGGTTCGGGGAGGAAGACTCCGGGCACACGACCCCGGGACGAAGACCCGCCCGATCCGTTGACGGCGGTGCCGATGACAGCGCTGGCCTGGAGCCGAGGCCAGGGGCAGCGGGTTGGTGCGTTCGAGCAAGAGTGGCCATGCCAGGTTGGGGACGGGTCACTTTGGCAATCGCGCCCGGAGCTGACTTGTTGCTATCGCGGAAGCGCAAGCATGGATTCAAGGCGCGTGGATTAGCGACGGGTCCCGCTGCCGTGCCGAATCAACGTGTTCCGTTGCCTAATCAGGCGGTATGGGCCTCACGGT
This sequence comes from Prorocentrum cordatum, assembly GCA_963575745.1. Classification (NCBI taxonomy): domain Eukaryota; class Dinophyceae; order Prorocentrales; family Prorocentraceae; genus Prorocentrum; species Prorocentrum cordatum. The sequence goes on along the minus strand of CAUYUJ010016461.1, from coordinate 112,415 downwards.
TCTGGTCATATTCTCCCCGATCCGTGGATCTGGCGCCCACGCGCCAGATCTACGGATCCGTAATCCGTGTTCGAGCCTGTGTCTCAAGATGTCCCGCGAGCGCACACCTGAGCGGCTGCAGCTGGCCTGGGGCGGGCTAACAAACAATGGTGGCTCCATCAGGTCCGTGCCGCCTCAACGCGGCGGCGTCGCCAACACGGACGTTGAAAGCTGAGTGCGGCCCAGTGTCGCGTCTGAGGCCCGAATGAGACCCCACGGGGAGGCAGCCCGCGGCACAACGAGGGCGGCATGAGCGAGGTGGGGTCGAGAGCCCCTGGGGACTTGCGCGACGTAGAAGAGCCGAGATAGCTCAGGGGGGAGCAGCTCTGGCGGTCTCGAAAGCCCCATGGGCCGATGCCGCGCAACAGTATCGTTTAACCGATCCCCATGCCCATGCCCATCCCCACCATCCCACCACCCCAGTTGGGGATATGCCCCTCGAAACTCGAAGGGAACAGCCTACATCCCCACCTGTTCAGCTAAATCGTCCTGTGGGGCCCAGGCCACGCCAGTGGGCATACGGATCGGTGAAGCACTGCTCCGTGACGGCAGGAACGCGCCTGGGCCGACGTCATGAGCGCAGTAAACTCACAGGCTTGCCGTGAGTGCAGCTGCGCTGGCCATGAAGAGGCTTCCCCTCCGCATTTTGGGCGCACCGCTCGTCCAGCGCCCTGCGGGGAGGCAGGCCTCGGCTTGCACGCACCCCGTGCGTGCTCACGCGCGGGGGCTCCGCGCTCCGGGGGCCGATCCGGCCGGCTGCGGGGCGGGGATCCGACCAGGGCCTCTCGGGCCTGGCCTGTTTCAATCGCGTAATGGCGGCGGGTAATTGCACATGGCCTCTCAGGCCTGGCGAAGGCGGCGGGTAAGTGCACGTGGCGCGGCTGGCCGCGCCACGTGTACAATCCTGCTCTCCTCCGCGCCATGGCTATCGCGGGGGCGAGCTGGATGATGCACGAGCGGCCGCACGTCTCTCCAGCGTTCGGCTCGCGTGGCTCGGCGTGCCAGCCGCCACGCGCGTATCCAGCGCGCGGCCTCCACGTGCTCCACAGATGAATCCAGCCACGCCGCGTGTGCTTTCAGCCTCCCGTTAGACAGCCTCGGCTGCAGTTCCTTCCGTCACGGCCCTCCTACCCCTCAGATCCCGAGGTCCCCTCGACGCTGCGCCTCAGATCCCGAGTTCGCGACAAACGAGATCCTGTTCGTGATTCGTTCATTAGCGACGCAACAGCAGCAGCAGCAGCAGCAGCAGCAGCAGCAGCAGCAGCAGCAGGTGGAGGGTGGGATGGGGGAAGAGGGAAAGAGGAGGAGAGGGGAAGAGGAGAGAGGGGACGGGATGTGGGGAGGAGAAGGGGAGGAGGAAGAGAGGAAGAGGAGGAGAGGGGAAGAGGAGACGATGGGGAGGAGAGAGGGACGGGATGAGGGAGGTGGCTCTGGGAGCAGGAGCAGGACCAGCATGGCGGCATGAGGGCAGGGCCCGGAGGAGGGGGGAGCCGACTCATCCACGGGCACCCATCCTGGCCAGGACCATCCCGGGCCCAGCATCGGTGGACGAGATTCTTTGGTCCAGGGCCCAGGATCCCTGACACACCACGCCTCGACTACAAGTAAGGGTGACCCTTCGCCGCAGTGACCTCCGGTGCGGGCCCACTAAGGTCCCCCGATCGCCGAACGCTATGCGATGGTAGCGTCTTGCGCGCTTGTATTTGGTGCCCCCGCGGCCCCCGAGAAGCCGCGCACTAAATGTCACCCTTGCCCAGGGCCACTCCGTGAGTCTAGGCCTCCTACATGGGGTCGGAGTAGATGGGGCCAGAGGATCGCGCCGCATCGCCGATGCATCGGCGGTGCATCGGCGATGCGGCTCGATGTGGGGCCCAATGTTCCCCACGCCGACGTCGCGGATGTATCGCCGACGTCGCCAGTGCATGGCCGATGCATCGCCGATGTGTCGGCGATGCGGCGAGATCCTCCGACTTCATCTGCTCGGGCCCGATCTGGGAGGCCTCTGGCGAGAGAGCGCAGCGCCGTGGCAAGATCCCGCCCATCGCTCCCGGCCCCGCCTCTGCCGGGAGCCCCTCGAGGCGGATCGATCCGTGAGGGCCTGGAGCGGGGCGGGCGCCTCCGACCGTGGTGCTCCCGCGCGGCGCTTTGCAAAAAAACGAAGGATTGCAAAAAAAACCGAAGGATTGGAAAAAAAAAAAACGTTTTTTGCAATCCTGCGTTTTTTGCAATCTTTCGTTTTTTGCCATCCTTCGATACCGGCCAAGCCGCGGCAGGGACGATCCTGCACGGCGCGCCCGGTGGTGCTGTTAAGGCCCAGTGAAGCGACCCCCCCCCCCCTTCAAGTCTTCGTTCAGTGCGTCGCCCGAGCGTCGCCCGTGCGCCGGCCCTGGTTTGCGTCTCTGTCCCGAATCCCGGCCTCCCAGAGTGCGTGGGCGACATATGGCGCGACTTCGGAATTGCTCTGGCGATGTATAAGTTTCCGACGCCCGTGCACCAGCAGCCATTTTGGCGGTCGCGGCGCACTCCTAGTTCGACGGTCCACCAACGCGTTCTGTTCCCAAGTCGGCGCAAGAGGATTTGCTGGTGTTCATTGTCGGGGGCGCCAACCGTTGCTGAGGACGAAGACGCCTCGCGTTGATTGGGGGCTGTGCGTGTCGCGCCGCGGTGGGGGTGACGTCACGTCGCGCGACGCGGCGCGCGGCGCCACTTCGCCCCGTCGCATCGCGCCCCGCACCCCCATGTCGTTTCGCTCCTATCCTCCTGCCCCCCCCCTCTTCCTTCCTCTTTCCCTCGTCCAACGCGCTGCGCGTTTTGTCCCGTTTGCGAAATTTGTATTCAGTTCTTTTGTGTCAGGCTGCCGTCCTGTCCGCCTCCCTACTCGCCCCCCGTTGTCCTTCCACCCTCCTGGAACTTCTTCTCGCCCTCCTCGCTCCCGCCGCCCCCCTTTCGATCGCCTTCCATCGCTCCCGCCGCCGCTGCGCCGCCCCCGCGCGCCCCCTCCTCGCCCGTCCGTTCCCATTTCCGCCCGCCCTTGGCTCGCCTCACTTCCATCCTCTTTTTCCCCCCCCACGCATCGGCGGGCGAGACGTCGCCAAATTGCTGCAGCGACGGACCGATGTTCAGCATCTGACGGGGCGTGCGCTTGAAATGGATTAGTCCGTGCGCGCTGCATCTCCATGTCGTCTTTTGGTCTCCTCGCGTTCGTAGTTCTCACGTGCGCGTCTCGCTATTTCTACGATTGCCGCGCGCATCCCTTGATTGTTTCGCCAACGGGCCGTGCAGTTCACATGCCGTCAGGAGTCCACGGCGCCCTTCGAGCGATTCGCGCGCGACCTGCGCGCGACGCGCGAACGACCCGAGCGACGCCCGCGCGACGCACGCGCGACGCGCGCGCGACGCGCGCGCGACGCACCCCGACCCGCGCGCGACGCACCCCTGCCAGCGCGCGACGCACGATCGACCCGCGCGACGCACGCGCGACGCACGCGCGCGACGCACGCGCGCGACGCACGCGCGACGCACGCGCGACGCACGCGCGACGCACGCGCGACGCACGCGCGACGCACGCGCGACGCATGCGCGACGCAGTCGCGACTTTGCCCGCCCCTGGCATTTCTCCGAGCAGCAATGCGCAACGGCCGTCGGCCCGCCGTGCTTGCGCTGTTCACAAGTGGCGGCGGCTGCGCCCTCCATTGCGCCAGGAAGGGCGGTGCTTGCCCCTGTTATTTCCCTTTTCCTTCCTCGTCGTCCCTCCTCTTTTGTCATTCCTCCTCCTTCGTCCTCTCTCCTGCCTCGCCCCCCTCTCTCCTCCCCTTCTCTTCCTCCTTTCTACCGGCCTCCCTCTGTCAGTCCCTCCCCCCTCCTCTCTCGTCTTTGTTTTTTTTTCCCTTGCCACCCCGTGCCCCTCTTCATTTTCTTTTCTCCTTCGGCCCCCCTTCCACGGCCGCGGCGCGTCGCCGCGAGCGGCGCCCCCGCCTTCCGCGAACGGCCCCGCCGCTGGCGGTGGAGGAGGAAGATTACGAGGAGAAAAGGAGGGGGGAGGGGCAGGGGCGCGAGGCGGGCGCGGCGGCAAGGGCGGCCCGGCAGGTGTAAGGGGGGGGGGGGACGGAGTGGGCGGGTGCTTCTGTAATGGTCATGTTGGTGATCATGGTCGTGGTCGCGTTCGTCGCCTTGGTCGCGTTGGCGGCGGTCGTGCCGCTGGTGGTGGGCGGGCTGGTGGTGGTCACGTCGGTGATCGTGCTGGTGTCGGTCGTTGTGGTGGTCGCGAGAAGCGTGGTGGTCGTGGTGGTGATGATGGCGGTAAATGGTGTTGGTCGTAATCGTCGCGGTGGATGTGGTTGCGGTCGCATCCGTTTGTGGTGATCGTGGCGGCGGTAGTTTTGGCGCTGGCGGCGGTTGCGGCGGCTGTGGCGGCGGCTGGGGGGACCTGCTGGCCTATCGCCGGGCTGCGTTCAGCAGCATCGCTGCATTTGTAATGTTCGGGGGATTTGCTGATTTGCCGAGGTAGCCCAGCGGCCGCCTTCTTCTCGCCAAGAGGGCCGCAGCGTGGGCGACTTTCTTTTTCCCGAAGGCGACCAGCCTTTTTAAGCGACCGTGGAGGGTGTCCGCCGCGCTGGCGACGCACTCACCAAAGTGCCCCCTTGCGAGGGCGATGTGCACGTTCGAGAGGGCGGCTGGCCTTTTCGGCGGCCGACGCACGGGCGACGAATGCGCGACGCACTTCCTGTCGCGAAGGGGGGGGGGGGTCAGCACGCCGGTCGCTTTACTGGGCCTTAACAGGTGGTGCATCGGCAGGACGGGTGCCGCCGGACTGGTCGGGGCCCACCCGGAAGGGGGAGCCGCGCGCTCCGCCCTGGCATATGGCCCCCGCGCCCGCGCGGCGGCGCGCAGACGGCGGCCAGGGCGGATTTGTAGAGTTCCGCCTCGCCTGAGATCTTGGCGCTGCCATGTTTCAGGAGGGGAAAAAACACACAGACACTATTGATCGTCGATTCCCAGGAAAATATGGGAAAATATGGGAATTGGGCGGGAAGACAAATACCCAGAAAATATTGGAAAATATGGGGGATATTTTTATTTGTGTGTATTTATTTGTGTGTCCCAGGGCCCCTTCAATGTTGTCTCGAGCAGTGGCGAAGCGCCCTGGCCTGCGCAGCTAGACCCGCCAAGGAATGCTCTAAGAGCATGTTGTGGTCTGCGCGAGATGTCCTTGGAGCGCTTCTGGCTGAAACGGTTTTCTTTTTTAAACACATTTGGCTTATGTTCTAAGAGCAGCTTTGTTTGTGGATCAATTTCTGGTCCTCTGAACATGTCGCGGTAGGCCAATAAGAATGCCTGGAAGGTTGGTCCCTGCTCGATTTTCATACGGGATGCATTTTGGCCACGCTTCCATCCCAGGGACCATCACAGACCGATCCGATTGCAAAGATGCAGCAGAAGCATGGGGTCTAGGGTCTAGGGCGCCGGTGGCGATGTTCCAGGATGGTTTCGCCTCGCCTGAGATCGTAGCGTCGCCATTCTTTCGTAGCGGAGGCACGTTACCATCACAGATCGATCCGCCTGCAACGATGCAGCAGAAACATGGGGTCCAGGGTCCAGGGTTCTGGTGGCGATGTTCCAGGCTCTTGTACTATTCTTTCGCGACGCCGGATCTCAGGGTCTGTGGGGGCCTCTTGTGGGCGGCTTCTGGTCGGCGGCGACGCCGGATCTCAGGGTCTGTGGGGGCCTCTTGTGGGCGGCTTCTGGTCGGCGGCCGGGCGAGGGGGGGGGGCCAGGCGGCGCCCCGACAGAGCCGGGCCTCTCGGAAGCCCTCCGTGCTTCCATCCGAGGAGGCCTGCCTCGGAGGCCTCCTCGGTCCCCTCCGAGAGGTCCCCACGCATGCAGCAGCAGTGCCTGGCCTTGCTGGAGCGGCGCCGCCAGTGGCGGTCTCAATCGGGGCTTTGGCGCCTCCGGCGCCACCGCCGCGGGCGCGTGTCCCTGTCGAGAGATGTCAATGCGACGACCATCTTTGCCAATGTCGGCTACGCCGCCGACAGTCAGTTCTGTGGAGAATTCCGTAGACGCGGCCAACGTGGAGCAGCGTGTCCTGGTCATGCCCCTGCGTGCCTGGCGTGCGTCCTGGATGTTTTCGCGAGCCTCGGCGATGAGTAAACCGTCGAATTTTTGATTGAGAGGGCCCTGCGGGCCAGGGATGCGGGGCCAGCAGCTGCCGCTGCTGCGCCATCCTCTGGAGGGGCTGCTGAACCAGCTGGCGCTGCAACAGGGCCAGCAGGAGGAAGGGGGGCAGGGGCCGCGAACGTCTTGCCGGCCGTCGTTGCCATGGAGACGAGCCGCTCTCAGACGGTTCTGCTGGCCGCAGATGGCGCGCCTCGTCGCGCGGCTCCGAGTGCTGTGGGCGGGGGCCCGCCGCCGCGGACCTCGGCAGCTACGTCCACGCCGAGCAAATTTCCGAGTGTTCGACCTCGCGGGGGGTCAGGGGCTGGATGGGGCTCAAGATAGCGACGCTATGATTCGAGGTGAAATTGGCGATGCCCCATGGGGGCTGCTTCGAGCGCGTTTGCGAGCTAGGTGGGGGCCGCGGCCCGCGCGGCCAGTTCGCCCGTGAACATCGGTGGCGTCGAGGTCGAGGGGAGGTGCTGCTGGGGCTTCGGTCTCTGGCGATCAGTGTGTTATACCAACCGAGATGTTTCACATGATTGGCGCCCTCTATTGACCTGCTACCTGGAGTGGCGGCTGACGTCGAGCTGGTGAGTGAGGGCGGCGAATCCCACGACCTGGGCGCCGATGAGAACCAGGTGGAGTTCGAGGGCGACGTGGACTTCGCGGATTCGCGCCCGCTGTGCTCGGCTCCCCGCGCGCGAAGGTCACGAGGCCTCAGGCTTTGAGCGGCGGCGGGTGGAGTGGCGCCGGAGACAGGTTGGGGCCAGCGCCGCGTTGCTCGTTCTGGCATCCTGCAGTGCCGAAAGAGGTGTGGGGAAAGCAAGTGGTTGTGCCCGCTTCGCAGCTGGGCGTTTGCGTTGTTCAAGGAGACGTGCGCTCTTGGGGCTTAAGGGCTAAGAGCGAAACGTGTGAGTTCTTGCGCGCGATGGAAACTGTGGGTTGGAGATTAACAGTCGCGAGCCAACAGATCGCCTGCGTCGCAGGTGCAATGGCAATCACAGGCGCGCATAACTCATGGGCAAGAGTATGGTCATGGGTGCTAAAACTTACAAGATGCAACTCAAGGAGGCACCCCTTGGGGTTCAAAGAGGAGCTCGAGTGGATCGGGGGGATCAGCCGCGTGGCCCAGGCAGGACCAGTCCCCGATGAGGAAATCTATTTTGAGGTGCCCGATGCGCCTCCTGACGGCGTGGCGGAGAGAAGCTTCTGGGGCGACTTCAGTGGGGGCTCGCTAGATCCTGCGCTTGTGAGCGAAGCGCGGCAGGTTGAGATGGGCTGGGTGGCTCGGCAGCCAGCCGGCGCCAGTTGCGCCAGTTGCGACGGGGAAGGGGCCGATCAGCGCGGGCTGGGTCGACGCGAACAAGGGGGATGACGAGCGGTTTCGGCATCGGTCGAGATTCGTTGTGGGCTGTTTAGCGCCCCCCCCGCTCGAAGCGATTCGATTGTGAAGCGGTCTTTTGGTTTCGCAGAAGTTCCCGGGCCGAGGTTTGCCTTTGCGATTTGGTTTCTGGGATGTTTTCTGGGCTCGCCTGCGCGGAGAGGCCCAGCGAGCGGTTGTCGCGCACTTGCCTGCGGAAGGGGGGGGGGGGGGCGTGTTTGTAGGTGGGTGCGCGCGTCTCACTTTGCGATTACATAGAACCCAACATGCGTCTCGCACCTTGCGGGGAGATCATGCGGCCCATTTAGCCAGCGAAGACAGGCACCAGGGCGCGGCCTCGGCAGCGCTCGTTCATCGAGACAGTGATTGCGGGCGAGGGGGCGATCCGCGGGGGCGATCGCGTGGCCGTGCGGGAAGTGGATAGCTGTCTCGGGCCCCAGCGCGACACGCAATTCGTGGGGTCTTGGGGCCAGGTAGGGGCAATCAGGGGGATATAGTGTTCCCTAATGTAATTTCTGTTTCGTCGATTCTCACGTGGCGGTTGACATCGAGGGTGGCCAGGGCCACGTGGAAATCGCTCTGCGCGACTATGGTTTAGAACAGCCTGAAGGGTCTGGCCCCCCCAGCTTGTAAATTGACGTTTCGCGAGGCTGAGAGTCTTGACTCGCTTCTTGCCCTAGATGCTGCGGGGATTTGCTCGCGTGGGTCTTTGGCGATGCGCGCCGCGCGTTTGAGCGTGGATGGGCCGCGTTCGGCCGAGGCAGCGAAGACGCTGTGCAGGTCTATGGAGTCTCCTGATACAGCTAACCAGGCTGATTTGCAGCGTCGGGGGAGGTTTCTTCTGTCTCACCGTTGCCTTGTCCGTAGCTCCGAGTCCCATCGTGTGCCCGCTGAAGTGGCGGTTGTTGTGGACAGCGACCATGCAGGCTGCCCGGTGGCTCGTGGGCCCACGTCGGGCACATTCTGCAAGTTCGACAACCATGAGCTGAAGGCGGTTAGCTCTCTCGACAGCGCCGTCAGTCAGAGTGGCGTTGACAGTGAATTGTCAGTTTTATTTACAAGGAGCGGTTCCAGGATTATTGACCCAGTCGATTGCTCAGGACCTAGGGATTTTTCTCGGGGCCAATGTTAGAGATCAGGCGGATTTTCCAATTCAGGTGGCGTCTAATTCGAGCGCCGCTCGTGCGTTTGCTCAGCGCAAGGGCTTCGGCAAGCAAAAGCATGTGTAAGGCAGGTTTCTCTGGGTCCAGGATGCAGGTTCAAAGCGTCGGGTTCAGGTAAGTTCAGAGGGCACTCGTCAGAATGATAGTGGCGTGCTATGGGCGTGCCGACACGCGTATCGCGCAAGTGTTTGCATAGTACGGGGATTGAGTTTCGAGAAACCTGGAGCAGGCTACCCAGAAAGCCGGCCTGAAATGCTGGCTCTCAGGCTGCGGTTTAGGAGGGGTGCCGATGTGTAGCAGAAAATATTTGCGCTGTGATGCATGCTGCAGGATATTGAATGCACTGTGAGGGTTTGCGTGCGTCGTGGTTCCGGGCACTTATTTTGGCGAGTGACAATAGGTGTCGTTGTCTACCGACATTATTTCTGCATTGGTGCGCTCTTCTTTCTCCCACTATATTGAACCACGGCGTACGACGATGTCTCTCCCCTCCACCCCTCCCCCTCCCTGGGACGTGCGGCCGGGCAGGCAGGGGAGAGGGGTCACCATTTCTTTGGAAGTTGAGGATCGAGGAGACGGAGGAGGAACAGAAAAGGAGGAGGACAAGGAGGGAGGATCGAGGGTCGAAGCAGTGTGTGGCGTCTTTCGGAGTCCTCGGGTGTGTGGCCCCATTCGTGGTGACCCCCGTTAGAATTGCTTTACCGAGTTTAGAAAAACATGCCGACGCCGATGCTTTTCCGTAGCGCCCGTCCTTTTGGGTTTCCTCGGGGGCTCCCGTCGCCACTACCAGGTCCACCTCGGGGTACAGGTTTAGAAACACGGAGCCAACCTCTCTCTGCCAGCGTGCGCCCCCTTTCCAACATTTGGGACTTGTCCGCTTCCCCCTGGCATTCCAGCGCGTAGCACTCCACAGTGGCTTCCCCACTCGCATCTTCCGTCGTTGTCGTCGTCGTCGTCGTCGTCGTCGTCGTCGTCGTGCCGTGCAAAAGGCATGCGTGAATCTTGTCGTACTCTGCGGCTCACCCCCGAGCTCAGTGCGGTGAGCCCAGAGCAGGCTTTGGAGCCAGCGGCCCCTCCGCCCGCGGACGGTGGGGGCGGGAACGGGGCGCCGGAGGGCGGCCGTCCCCCCGTGGGGGCATCCGAGGAGGCGGGCTTTCCGGCCCTCCCCGCCGCCGTGCCCACGGCCCCGCCCGTCCTGGAAGCCTCCTGGTGGGGCCTCCGAGCGGGGCCCCCCGGGGCCCCCCGGGGGAGCTGCAAGGGGGGGGGGGTCCCCTCTGAGGGGGGGTGTCTCTGGGCTCCCGGGGCCGCCTGGGCGGTGCAGGCCCTGCGGGCACCTGGGCGGGCGCACCCCGCGGGGAGGCGCGGGCCGCGACCCGGGCAGGTTCCCCCCCCTCCTCCCGCCTCCCTCCCCCCCCTCTTTTCTGTCAGCTCCGCCCTCCTCCCTCCTTTCTTCTCCCTCCCTCCTCCCTTCTCCCGTCCTCCTCCCGTTCTCCTCCTCCTCTTCCTCCTCCCTCCCTCCTCCTCCTTCTTCTCCTCCTCCTCCTCCTCCTCCTTTGCTGCCGGCTCCTGCGCTCCTCTCCTGCCCTTGCCTGCCCGTGCCCATTCCCGTCCAGCTCTCTCGGTCCCTCGTCGACGGCGCGCCCGTGGGGGAGGGAGGCCGAAGGGGGAGGGGGGGGCGGGCCTTCCCAGAAGGCCCAGAAGGCCTCCGGCCTCTTGAGAAGCTCGCCAAGCCTCCTCCGAAGCCACAGAGGGGGGGTCCGAGAAGGCCAGAGGGCTTCTGGAAGGCCCCGATGACTTCTGACAAGGCCTGCGCCCCTTTTGAGAAGCTCTCCAAGCCTCCTCTGAGGCCACAGAGGGGGGGTTCAAGCAGGCCAGAGGGCTTTGAGAGGCCCCGCTGACTTCTGACAAGGCCTGCCCCCTCCCACCTTCTCCCTCGGCGAGCCGCCAAGCTTTCCGTCCCGTCAAACTTCGTTGATTATGTGGGCCCTTGATCGTTCCCCGTCCTTCCGTCCCCGCCTTGCCCGCCCTTCCGCTTCCCCTCTCCTCTTCCTTGCTTCCTTATTTTCCCTCCTGCCCTCCCCGCTCTCCTCCCTCTCTTACCTCCTCTTCCTCCTGCCTTTCCCTCTCCTCCCTCCCTTCTCCTCCTGCCTTCCCTCCTCGCCCCCCTTCCTCGCCTGTTCCTTCCCTGCTCTTCTCGCCCGGCTCCCCTTCCGCCTGCGCGCCCGCCCCGCCGGCCCCAGCTTCGCGCGTGCTCGCTCGTCGGCGTCCGTCTGCTTCTCCCGTCCTCCTCCCCCTTTTGCCGGGCCGCAGAGCCCGCCCGGGAGCGGCGCGGCGGCGCGCAGAGCAAGCAACAGGCGCTTTGCACTTGTCTTGGGCCAGTGGGGGATCGACTGCATAGCCGAGTTGCCCCAACACCAAATTTGGGGTAACTCGATTCTGTAGTCGACCCCCCTACCTAGGATGCAACTCCTGGGAGGTTACATTCTCTTTTTGCGCTGATTTTTTCGCGTTCGATGACCAGCTCATTGTGGGCGAGTCCTCCCTACTCCTGCTTAATCCTGCTTGGTCCCGCTTACTCCGGCTTTATCCGGCTTAATCCGGGACTTAATTCATCCTAATCCGGTGAAGTGGTCTTTTCATCGGGCGTAATCGCCATTAATCGTTCCAACGAAGACCTCCCCGAAGTTGCTTCCTAAACCTAGTTGAATCGTTCCACGTTGAAAGTCGTTTTTTTCTGGATTCCAAACCCTAACCTGCTTTAGGCGCCTTCCTACTTCAATCAGCGAGCGCTTTTCCCTTGTCCTTCCTTTTAGGGGGGCGGGCGGAAACCCTATCTACTTCCAACGCCTTCCTATTTCATGCGGTTTGGGACAACATTTGCTGTTGGGCATTGTACAATTTTTTTCCGTACCCATCTCGGGCGTCCAAAAATACGTAGCCCAAGGGAGAACAATTACACCAGAGAAGGACCCCAGTCAGTGGATGGTTTGAAGGATGCGGAGGTCGACCGGGAACCTGGGAACCCGGAAGCCACCGAAATTGGTCCAGAACCAGTAACCAGGCCCCCGGGAACCTGGAAGCGAGAATCCGGGAACCGATCTGACTACCGAAGTCGGTAGGAAACTTTCGCCAACTCTTTAAATTTCCGCTACGGTGCCCGGACAAAAAGTGTCCACACCCAGGGCGGCAAGACACTGCGACGTGATAACAACCGCAACAGCATGATGCACTTGCTTCGCACCCCTCCCCCCCAAAACCCAAAGTTTAAGTGTCCACATTTTGTCCCTGGCGCGCGGCCTGCCGCCTAAGCCCGCCAACTTTGAGTTTGGGGAAAGGGGGGTACACATATTCGTTCGACGTGATTTGACGACGAGTTGTCTTGGCGCGACAAGTGTGGACACATTTTGTCCGCCCACCGTAGGACCCATCCAGTGCAAGCACTGATTGGGGGATCTATGCATCCAAGGGCGCCGATTGCCCATGCCTTCGGCGAGGCTTCAGGGTGCTCATGCGTGTAGTCTCCGCCCCTTGGATATGCGCCCCGATCGTCGCCTCCGGCCCCTGACCAGAGGCGCGGGCCGGCGCGGGAAGCGAAAGCTGAACGAGTTCGGAGATTACGAGGCGCCGGGGTGTCCGGGGCCTTCTGCAGAGGAGGACACGGTGTGCATATCGCTACCCCGACATGATCGCGTCATTTTAAAAAATCAGGACAGGAGTTTTTAGCTATTGTCGGCCCCTGGGGGCCCTCGCCGGGTCTCGGGACCGTCAAAAAACAACTCGGGACGAAAAGTCCGGATCCGGGGAAAGGGTCGGGGCTTCGAGGGACGCCGTCCTTCAGAAATCAGGACGTCGCATGTCTGGGGTGCCCATATCGCTGCCACTCGCCCGTGGTCCCCTTTCTGGGCCTCTCGGGAGGCGCCCTCGTCGCCACCGCTGGGTTCGCCTCGAGGTCCTGGTCCGAACGCGCCTTGGGAGAGGTCTGGGGAGCAGCGGTATCGGCACCCTTTGGTTTCCCCTTTCCTGGCGCCTTCGTCTTGGCATCGCTCAGACGTGTGCATTTTTTCGCGCGAGGCCAGCGCCAGAACATATTTGACCGCTCAGGAGCATCTTGGGCCGTCGGGCGAGACAGAGCAGTGCACGGGGGAGGGACGCTCCAGTTATGGCAAGTCGTCGGTCTCTGGTGGCTTCTTCCTTTCCGGCCTCGGGATGCGTTCTGGCATCTGCGCCTCGCCGAGGGCGTCGTCGGTCTCTGATGGCTTCTTCCTTTCCGGCCTCGGGATGCGTTCTGGCAGCTGCGCCTCGCCGAGGGCGTTCCTTCCGCGGCTGCCGGAATCGTCCCGACCGGCTGGTGCGAGACCCAGAATCGCAGGCCTAGAGGTTGACACCAACACCAAGATCGGCGGTGTGCCTCCACCGAGGGAAGAGGATCCCGATCTCGGTGATGGTGGTAATATTATGGCTTCCAAGGTGACCGAAATATTGCCACCAACACCGAAATCTAGGATCATCTCCCTCATGTGGAGGCAACTTCCTGTGTTGGTGTTGGTGCCATTTTCTAGGCCTCCAACAGAAGCCGACGACGCGGGGCGAGGCACGACGCGGCCCCTTGGGAAACTGGAGGCCGGGTGGTCGGCCAGCAGGGGGCGGAGGGCTGGACCTGGACGCTGTTCTGCTGGACTTCGGCCGTGGCTCGTTTTTCGCTCTGGCAGGGGGGCACAGGAAAACAGTCAGGGCGTGAGTTACCTACCCCGCTTTCGCTTCCAGGCAGAACCAAGTCATACCACGCGCCTCCTCGTCAAGCGGCCTGAACAGTACAGGCCGCAGTTTGGCATCGCTTGGTAGCTCTTGGAAGCGAGGGTGGTCAAAAGCGAGGTAGGTTTCTTTGCCCCCGAAACGGGTGGAGCAGAACGAAGAACGAAACGAGGACGAAGCGAAAGGCAGCGTTTAGGTCCAGCCCTGGAGGGCGTGGTCTCCGAGGCCTGGCTTCCACCTCGCGGGGCCAGGCTGGCTCTCTGGAGGCGGGCCTCGGGTCCTGAGCCCAGGGGGGCCGGCCCCCAACCTCCTCCTCATCCTCCTCCTCCTCCACGCCCCCTTGCTCTGGCGCCTGAAGTACCGCCTCCATTACCAGGACGACCACGATGGCGACCCGACCTGGGATTATGATAGACTGGCGGGACTGGCTGCACCGAGAGGGGACCATGACCTCATCGGGGAACTGGAACGCCTCTGCGAGAACAATGCGGCCGTGTGGCGCGGCAATTCCAGAAAGGACGACCCCTCCGAGACGTGGCAGTCACTTGTCTCTGACGTTCGAGAGGCCGCCCTGCCCCTTTTCCAGCGTGGTGTTTTACCTGGCCCGACCGCTGAGTACGTCCAACAACGGCAGGTGCTCCTCGAACGCCGACGAGATCTTGGCAGGCAATGCAGGACGGAGTCCGACAGGCTCGCCATCAGAGCCTGCGACCGTGAGATCAAGCGCATCAAGCGCAGACTTGACACCCAGCACGTCGAGCAGTTACTAAGGGACGCCACCGCCGCCGCGGAGCGGGGGCATACTACGACAGTTTGGAAGCTTGCGTACCAGATTGGAGGCAGATACCATGGCGTGAGGAACCGACGTTTCAATACGATACCGCACTACCTCCCCACGTTGGATGAGTGGACGGAGACGCTTCTGGCGGGGGCGGCAGAAGGAGGCTTCTCGGCAGTGCAGGTCCCCGAGCCTGAATTTCCTGCGGAGATCACCCTGGCGCTGCGGGAGCAGAACGGCCCTGATGGCACGTGGAAGGACCTACGTGGACACCCTGCAGCGACTGCTTACGACGACTGGACCGACACGCTGAGGTGCCTTCGACACGCGGCCCGCAGGCGCTACGCCCCGCCCCATTCCGCGCCCACCGAGCTCTGGTACTTCATCCTCAGGGCGGCCAGCATGGAGGCGCGAGGGGACCCGACAGGTGTCCCTGATGTCAGAGATCGACCTAACAGACCAAGTCGAGTACCGCACGTACACTGCCCGCGCCTGGCGGAGCGCCTGGGGGCTCTCTTTCGCCAGATTCGCACAGCCTGCCGCACGCCGTCCTGGTGGCACTGGTCGCGGACTTTCCAACTTCCCAAAGGCATGGATAAGGTCGGGACGAAGGCGATGCGTCTGATCCACTGCTACTGCCCCTTCGGCAAAGCCTGGTACCGTGGGGTTTTCATCAGGCACCGCCGTCCGCCGCTGCCGCATCATTCTCATGGGTATGCTCGTCATCGATCGAGGCAGGGCGCACAGCTGGTCTCTAAGCTACATACGTGGGGATTACGACGTCTTCGAGTCAACCACCTCCAACTCAAGAAGGACATGACCAACGCCTTCCCCTCCACGTCCCACGACGTTTTGGAAGAGGTGGTGGGCCAGATCATCCCATACATGCAGGACCAGCTGTTCCTCAAGCAGCGCCACGCCGAGGCGGCCATGGAGGTGCGAGTGGGTGACGCTCGAGGCTTCTATGTGCCCAGGCATGGCGCAGGCATGGGCGACGGCAACGCCTGCGAACTTTTTGTTAGATCATTTGTGCGACCTCTGCAGGACTGGAACCGAGAGCTCCTCGTCACCAGAATGGATTCCTTTCACCTCCAGGACGGCTCCACAGTCCCGCTGATGGAGGCTGCCACCCTCATTTCCTGCCCGTGCTCGGGGCAGCTAGTGGATTTGTCTTTACGAGATTATGCAGATGATGTTTCGCAGACGCTTCCAGTGCCAGATAGCAATCCTTTTCGGGCCGCGGAGGTGGCCAAGCAGTCCTCCGATCTTTTGGCGGCCAAGCTCAGAGCCCAAGGCGGCTTCGCACAGAATGCTTCCAAGGAGCTCATTCTGCTTGTTTTCGTGGGCCCTGGAGGGTACACGGCCACCCGCGCCGTCCTTTCGGGACTCGTTTCCTTCCCTGGGCAGCCCAAGGCCCAGGCGGCCTACCTCGGAGGTCTCGAGCAGCTCACTGGAGGCGCGGGGGCGGAGGTTCGAGTCAGGATTGATGCCGCGCGGTCGGCGTGGTGCAAACTGGGTCGTTTCTGGAAGCAACATGTTTCGCTCAGGCTTAAAAGGATGGCCTTCCTGGGTGTTCTGCAGAGTGCGGCCTACGCGGGTCTGGGGACCTACCTTCTGGCCAAACGGGACTACGCCAAACTGGATGCCGTCCTCTTGGGTTTCGCGAAGGTCGCACTTCGGGGAGTTGCTAGACGCACAGATGTCGATGGGGGTAGAACAGATTCGAGTTCCCCACGCCTGGCAGGTCCACAAGCGCCTGCGCATGGCCGACGCTCGCACCGAGCTCCTCGTACGCAGGCTGAGGTACTGGCAGCAACTCGCCAAGTACCCCGAGGCTTCTGTGCAAGCAGTCGCTGCGCTGCTTGGGAACTTTGAGGCGCTGAGGAGGCGCCCGTATTCACCGAGGCGGGATGGATAGACAAAAACGCGAACCCGTGGGCCCTCCAAATGCAGCAAGACATACTTACCCTCAGGCTCCTCCCCAAGGGCAAGCTCTTCCTGGATCAGGGTCACTCGATCAGGGACATCTTTACTCAGTATAGGGTTGCGGCTTTCTTCGCTAGTCCGGACCCCACTGGGCTCCGCAAGGTGTATTGGGACCAGGCCTCCTCGCGACCGTTGGTACCTCCGCAGGGTCTCTCGGCCCCAGAGGCTCCGCCAGTACCCGAACCACATCAAGAATATGGGTGTGAACTACCTCTTGAAAATGGGGAACCCTGTAACAGTGTGTTTGTCTCCAAGGCGGCTCTCAAGGCCCATCAATGTCATCATTCTGCTCACAGATGCCGAGTGCCTATCCGTCAGTTGGTCGTCACTGGCCAGTGTTTTTTTTCACTGCTCATCGACCTTTTCCTCGGATGTACTTGCGAAACGACACATCGTGCAGTCGCTGAAGATGAGAAGGTGCATCGCCGACTATAGCCCCTACTCGCCCGCCCTGAGAGTCCCCGAGGTATTGTTCTGCCCAGTCTGCTTAGACCCCGGAGTTGTGCATCCAGTCCATCGTTCGGGGCTCCCCCGTACCGACGCCGTCAGGGCTCAAGGCGAGTTCCCGAGCTTGGAGGCCCTCCAGCGCCACATCAGAGAGGTCCACGCTCCCTCTGCCCCTGAGATCCACTTCGATGTCGAACCTCGCGGAGCGTGCGCTGAGCATTGGGACCGAAGAAAGACAGAGAGCTCAGAGGACGCCAGCGAGGAGAGGGAGATCGTACCCGCAGCAACGAGCGAGGAGCGCCCCGTCGTTCGCGGAGAGGAGGAGGCCAAGGGGCGGCGCCATCGCAGGCGCCAGCAGCCGCCGCAGCAGCCGCGGCTGGGCCAGCCCCCATGGTCTGGGACGCCACCGACACGCACTTCGGGTTGGCCCGCCAGGACGTCGCCAACCTGCAGCGAATGCCGATCGAGTGGGTCCAGGCCGTCGTGCCCGTCCTGATGAGGATGTCCCTCAGGCACGAACAGGGCTTGAACCAGCTCGAGGCCGCCAGCTACCGACACGTGCGGATGCCCACCAAGCACGACGTGGTTCAGTCGATGCAGCTGACCGCGAAGTACTACGGCACAGAGGCCGCCAGGATCAGGAAGGAGAAACGCGAGCAGCTGGAGTCGGGCCAGACGGTCGACGAGCTGGTGGCCCTGGGCATCCCCCACCCGCACGTGTGGATGGCGCTGGTGGGCGCCCTCGTCGCGCAGGGAGAAAAGATAGGTCAGCAGAACCTGGCGGCACTCATACAGTACCAGCAGAAGGTCAAGCAGGAGCGTCCGACCAACAGCAACCTCGCGGACGACGTGCGCCACTGTCGTATGCAAAGCACGCACGACGGAGAGATGACGAAGATCTGGATCGCAGTGGACCCGCCGACGCTCGAGAATACAGCGGTCAGTTCCCTGGTGCAGCTGGGGGGAGTGCACGAGCATGGCACGCCCCCGAGGAGTCACAATGCCCGCCTGCTCCAGCTGCACCTCGACGGGATGTGATCGTACACAGGGAGGCCATGGATACTACCACCCCCTCGAGGCCGATGTGGGCACAAAGGATCCAGAGGACTTCGGCGAGCCTGCGGCCTCGGGGATCCCAGAGAGCACCTCCTTCCTCGATCCAGACTACGACTCCGTCTACTTCTGCGCCCCCGACCCAGAGGAGGCCTGAGCCCCCAGTGAGCCCCAGTGAGCCCAGATAATCTAGAGCAGGTCAGTATACCCTCACCCCTTCGTCTGAGACTCCCCTCCCTCTTTCGACTATCCTGAACCTCCTGGGCCTTCAGCGCTGAGCCCCCCGCAAAACTTTTTGGCGTCCCACTATTAGTGTGGGGTGCGGGGCCTTGGCGCTCTGGTTCTGTGGTTCCTCGGGCGTCCTGGTCTTTTCCTCGCGGTTCCAGCGAGCCTGCTTCCTCAGGCGTCCTTGGGGCCTGCGAGGTGTCTTTCTTGAGTTTCTTTTTTCCCGCGTTTCCAGCCCCGCCCCTTCGGCCTGCCGGTCTTTAAAACGTGGCAATCCAGCCGTTGAAGGGGGTGGGTGGGAGCTTTGGTGCCTTCGATGCCACGCGCGGCCTGGGTTTCGAGCCGCGGCGCACTCTAGAGAGGAGACCAGCGAAGGCCAGCGCTCCGAACTGTTGCTAGATGTTGGCACCTCTCTGTAGAGCTTCACACACACACACACACACACTCCTCCTCCTCCTCCCCCTCCTCCCATTCCTCCCCTTCCTCCTCCTCCCCCCTCCCCCCTCCCCCCTCCCCCCTATCCGTTATTGCCGCTTTTTAGGGCCTCCTGGGAGGACCTCGCCGCCACCGCTGGGTTTGTCTCGAAACTGGTCAGAACGCAGCCCAGGAGAGGTTCGGGGAGTATCGTTGCCTTTTAGTCTCCGCTTTTTTTTTTGGGACGGCGAAGTCCTCGTGCTGAGACTTTGTGATCGCTGGCCAGGCTCTCGTCGCAGCGCTTGTCAAACCCTGGGAGGGGTGTCCAAGCCTTCGGATGCAACTCCTGGGAGGTCAAATTCTGATTTTGCCTTCGAAATCCGGCTTAATCCCGCTTGATCCCGCTCGATCCCGCTCAATCCCGCTTAATCCGAGGCCCACTCCGGTGTCACAGCCCCCCAAATCGGTTTTTAATCTTCCTTCATCCTTCCGACGAAGACCTCCCAGCAGTTGCGTCTGTCTGGACGTGGAGGCGGCGGCGGCGGAGGCAGAGGATGAGGAGGAGGAGGAGGAGGAGGAGGCGGAGGTGGAGGAGGAGGCGGAGGAGGAGGAGGCGGATGAGGAGGAGGAGGAGGAGGAGGAGGAGGAGGAGAGGAGGAGGAGGAGGAGGAGGAGGAGGAGGAGGAGGAGTTCGGCACTGGCTGCCCGACGCAAAGTCCCGGCCGCCGCGCCAGCGCGGCGCCGCGTGGCGGCGCACGGAGCGCCGCCGAGCAGGGTGCAATCTTCAGGAGGGGGAAACCACACACAGACACAACGAATCGTCGACTCCCAGGAGGAGGAGGAGGAGGAGGAGGAGGAGGAGGAGGAGGAGGAGGAGGAGGAGGAGGAGGAGGAGGAGGACGATGTGGGAAAATATGGGAAAACATGGGGGGGGGTGGGGGAGGCAAGAACCCAGAAAATATGGGAAAACGTGGGGACTCCTGTTTTTTTTTTTTTTGTTTGTGTGTGTGTGTGTTTGTGTGTGTGTGTGTGTGTATGTCCCAGGGCCCCTTTCAAATATGTGCGACGGGGCTGGACCTACACGTTGTTCTGCTGGACTTTTTGGCCGTGTTTCGTTCTTCGTTTTGGCAGGGAGGTACACAAAACAGGTATAGGGTCCAGCTTGAGTAAGGAACGCTCACTTTTCAAAAGGGGCTCAGTCGTTCCTTTGGTTCGGATGCGTTCCGCTACCTTCTTGGCGGCGATTTCCCCTGGTGTTCCTTCGGACTTCCTAGAAAGTACTTGGGCAAAAAGGGGCTTCGTTCCTTATTTATCGCTCCTTAGGTCAGGCCGAATACTGCAGAGCAACACGAACGACTACACGAAAAAACAGCGTTTAGGTCCAGTCCCTGACGTGTGACACCTCTCGTTCCTGTCTGTTCGGGGGCCTCCTCGTGCAGGTCTCCGTGCCGCCTCTCGGGGGGCCCTCTCGGG
>CAUYUJ010016461.1:82548-90048 GCA_963575745.1 Prorocentrum cordatum | reverse complement strand
GACAGACAGACAGACAGACAGTCATATAGACAGACGGGCAGACATACATACATGCAGACACACACATATATATAGATATAGACATGTGTGTATTTATATATATATATATATATACCTTGGGCCTCTCCTGGGGCACGAATCTTCACCAAGAGGCACCAAGTGGCCCAGTGCGGCACCAGGAGGCACCAGGACGTAACAGGATGCACCAGGTGGCCTCAGGAGGCCCCAGGAGGCCCCAAGAGGTTCCAGGAAACACCAGGAGACACCAAGTTTTCCGAGGAGGCCCCAGGAGGCCCTAGGAGGCCCCAGGAGGCCCCAAGATGCCCCAGGAAGCCACAACACACCACAGGATACGTGGTCTACGTATGTTCCTAGATGTTGGGTTTCTCCTGGGGCGCGAGTCCGTGGTGGCTTGCGTATGCTCCTACACATTGCCCTACTGGTGTGGCTCCAGTCCTATGTGTTTCCGTGTGTTCCTACAGAGTGGGCGGCCCTTATCGATTGCTTAGTGTTTCAAGTCTGCCCTTATCGATTGCAAGTCCCCTGTGGCTCACATCATATCTGTTTGCGTATATCCCTAAAGATCGGGCACCTCGTGTGACACCCCCCCCATGAGGCACCAGGAGGCTCCAGGAGGCCCCAGGAGGCACCAGGACGTCACAGGAGGCACCAGGAAGCAGCAGGAGGTCCCAGGATGCCCCAAGAGGTTCCAGGATGCCCCAGGAGGCCTGAGGACGCACCAGGAAGCCACATGAGGCCCCAGGAGGCACCAGGAGCTACCAGGAGGCACCAGGATCCCCCCAGGGGCCCCAAGAGGCTCCAGGAGGCCCCAAGAGGCCACAGGATTGGCTCCAATCCTATGTGTGTTACGTATGCTCCTATAGATTGGGCCTCTCCTGGGGCACGATTCTTTGGTGTTTTACGTATCCTCCTATCGATTGCCCCCTCCTGTGGCTACAATCTTAGGTGTTTCACGCATGCTCCTATCCACTGGTCCTCCCCTGGGATGCGAATCTTTTTGTGCTTTACATCTGTTCCTATTGGTTGCCCTTCTCCTGTGGCTCCAATCCCAGGTGTACGTGTGCTCCTATGGATTGGGCCCCTCCTGGGACATGAGTCCTTATTGAGTGTTGCGTATGTCCCTATACATATATATATATATATATAGATTGTCCCTCTCTTGTTGCTCCAGTCCTATGTGTGTTAACGTATTCCTTTATATATATATATATATATATGTTGGGTATCTCTTTGGGCACGAACCCTTCGTGTTGTACGTATGTTCCCATCGAATGTCCTTCTCTTGTGGGTCCAACCCTAAGGGTGCTCTGTATGTTCCTATCGATTTGGCCTCTCTTGGGGCACGAATCCTTTTTTTCGTGCGCTTGTTATCTATTGCCTTCTCCTGCGGCTCCAATCCGATGTGTTTTCGTCTGTCCCTTAGTTTGGGCCTCTCCTGTCCGTGGCATGGCTGGCTGTATCTCGGTCCAGCCACTGCCTGAGATCTTCTGGGCCAGCCAACGAGGCGCCAGGGCTTTGCACGGCTCCTGCAGGAGAGCCCCGGTTCCTGGCTTCACCATGGAGGGAACGATCGCGTAGCCATTTCGACCCAGTCACGCTCAGTCATGCCCAGGCCACTGACACGCAGATGCAGTCATCCTAAGCTTGTGCTCGCCCTGCCTCACCGTGCCGAGGGGCACGGTGGCTGATGGGCAAGGGCTTTTGGATCCTGGCTGCGGACCGTCACCGAGAGTTGATCGAGGTCATCCGTACGCTGCGACAGGCGACGAAGTGGCAGGAGCTGGCAGGTGTGCAGATAGACGACGATCACGCTCTGCGCTCCAAGGCCTCCAAGAGAGTAGAGGAGTTGGCCTTCAAGCCAAAGGCCAAGGCAAAGGGGAAGAAGACATAAGGCTCTTGCAGATGCTGGGCTTACTTCCGAGGTGATCCCTGACCCCGTGGGCCGCATGTTTTTTTTCTTTTTCTTCTCAGTCTTGCTGCTGTCCTGATCAGTTCTGCCAGATGGTGCGGGGGCCCCGCAGCTTAGTTTTGTGTCGAAGCTGCCCACCAGTCGTGTGATCAGAGGGTTACTGACTGTCGGGCGACGCTATCCATCAGGGGATGGACGCCTCGCGTGATGCGTCCGTGTACGCGCGCGTGCGCAGGCCTCTCTTTCTGCAGGCCTTGTGGGAGCTCGCGAGACCTTGGGTTGGGTTGTTTTTTTTTTTTTTTTTTTTTTTTTATTTAAAAAAAAAAAAAAAACCCGGCGTGGACCGTTTGTTGGTGGTGCAAATGAATGCTGGGGTACGGATTGCACTGGGCACCCGCCCCGGCGGATTCCGGAAAAATGGCCGCTTCGCTAGAGCTATCCCCCCCAGATTGTCCCGGAGGCCCTTGCCATCCGGTTCTTCTTCGCCCAGTGAGCCCATTGGACTGCGGCGCTTCCCGTTCTTGTCCGATCAGATTTAGTTTTGCTTGGGACGTTCTCTTGTTATCGAGCATCAATGTTGCAATCGGCCTATGATACTCTTACTTATTCAGGCCTGATTCACCACAAAGAATGTCGATCGCCAAGCAAATACCGAAACTGGAGGGTTTTCACGTGTCGCGCTCTGGGAGGCGATACTTGTTCGACATTGTTTCGATACTTGTCTGGGCGATCGAAATTATTGTTTGGATTGTTACGTCCGATGCGGGCAACATAACCATCGGGCTTTCATGGTTCAGGGTTCGCAGTGCTAGTTTGAGTTTGAGCGGGCCATTTCTGTGTCGGCCGCGCGACGCGTCGCTGTAGCTTCCGCGTCAGCTTCGGGTGTAGCTCCAGCGCCTGTTTTAGCGAATTGTTGAGCTCGCGCTTTCTCGAAGCAGCTGGTTTGCTGTGGCTGTCGCTTTGCCTGTGAATTCAGCATTGCGCGTCGGTGTCGTGTGCTTTTTTCCAGTTCTGATGCCGCGCATATCCGCCATCGTGCTGTGATGGGGATTGGGGGAAGGGCGGAGGGGGTCAGGGCTGGCTGGTGGGGCACCGAAGACCCCCGCCAAAGATTTTCCCAGTCGGTGCTTGCACTCAGTGAGCTGTGGCTCGTCCTTTGAGGACCTGCTCCTGGCCGCCTCGCTTCGGCCCTGTCGTCGCCCTTGCGCTTCGCCCTCTGATCGCCGAGCGCTTCGTCGATTCGGCCCTGTCGCCTACTGACCTCCGCCGTTGTGCTGTGCTGTGCCGTTTGTCGACAAAACACGTTTTTTGATTCGGCCCTGCTCTCCCAGCAGCCCGTTGCCTGGTGTTAAGCCCCGGTCGTCGCCAGGTTCACGGTTCGGCCCTGTCCACGAGTATCCCAGGAGAGGTTTGTGGGGGTTCATTTTGGGAGCTTTCATGGCCTCCTTGGGGTCCTCTGGGTCTCTCTTGAGGCTTTCGTGGGTCGCTTCGGGGCAATCTGAAGGCTCTGTTTGGGGCCCATCCGAGGCTGAAAACGAGGAGACAAGCATCCTGGGAAGCGTTGTTTGCCAATGAGTTTGGCCAATCGGGAGTTTCCTTAGGTCTTTGTTCTCGGCTACTTTCGAAGCATCTCGGAGAGGCTTCTTGGGGTTATGTTATGCTTGGAGCCATGATGGTCACATCGGGCAAGTGGGAATACTTGTTGGAGGCCATTCAGGTCATCTTGGGCCATCCCGAAACACAAGCCTGCGGCCAGTCGACGCTCTAGCACTGAGTGGCGCATGGGTCAAATCCTCCAGGGGATGGTGGGAGAAGGGACGACCTCCTTGACGGGGAGTGTTTTCTCAGGAGGTTCTGATATGTCAAACCACGTACGCCGGGAACATGTTTGGCGGGTACATATCTAACGCTCCTCGTGAGGGCGCCCTACTCCGTCAGCGTTTGCGACGCTCGCGGCGTCTCTGTTCACTATCAAACAATTGTGCATCACACCTACACGCTCCAAGAGTGATGCCTTTCCGCCGAGAATGGTACGGGGATGAATTCCCACCGCCTGGCGGTGATTACAGTTGCGATATTTCGCAACGTTGCCGAAGAAATCCGCGCCCCCGTTTGGAACGAGACCGGCATTCCAAATGTTCCGCCGATGCTGAGATCTATTCTCGCCGCCCTCTTCCGCCTCATCGTTCCTCGCTTACACGACTGTCACCCTTTTTCGCACTCTTCCTCTTGCTCTTCATCCCCCGAATTTTCCAGCAGCTTCGCCCTGGGCCGCAGCTGGGTCTCACGCCGCCCGTCTGGGGTCTGAGATCGAGCTCCCAAACCCACGGTCGCACGCAACGGGGATTCCTTGTTGCGTGTGACAGTGGGTTGTCGCATGGAATCTCCCGCTCGACACATCCTCGAAGTATCACCCCCCAACCCACCATTCGGCGGCGAGCCCGGGGGAAAATTGAAGAGGGGCGGGCCCTCTCGGGAAGCTCGGGAGCCCCCCAGCCTCCTGAGAAGTCCCCTGAGCCTTCCCGAAGACGCCGAAGGTTCCCCAGAAGGCGCGGGGACTTGTGAGAAGGCCTCCTCCTCCCCCTTCCCCCCCCCTTCGCTCGCCGCTGAATATATATATATATATATATATATATATGTACTATTATTATTAATATTGTTGTTGTTGTTGTTGTTGTTGTTGTTGTTGTTGTTGTTGTTGTTGTTGTTATTGTTAGTATTATCATTATTATCATTGTTATCATTGTTATCATTCTTATTATTGTTATTATTATTATTATGATTATTATTATCATCATTATTATTAGTATTAGTATTCGTATTATTATATATGCATGTATGCGTGTATGTATGTATGTATGTATGTATGTATATATATATATATATATGGGTACCCCCCCAAGGACCCTGCAGGGTTTCTCGTCGTTCGATTTTTTCGTGTGCACCGCTGTCGAGATTGAACCTAGTCAGCGCTAGCGCCCACACTGTACAATGGGAGCTTGCATGCCGCATCATTGAAAACAATCGGAAGCGAAACGGCGTGTGCGACTCGTCGCGGGCACGGGCAAGGTAGAACTCATGTCGCGCTAGCACTCGCACTGCACAAGGGTGCCCGCGCGATACACGATGGGAGCGTCAGTTGAAACGAACAGGCACATACGATCCGCCGTGGGCATCGGCAAGCGCTTTCATCGCCACTGCCATCGAACTTCCTGAGTTGACATAGTGGGCATACTCAGCAAGGTCGGGCAGTGGCATCAGCTGCTCTTCCGCACAAGGTGCACCGTGCTGATCTGCAGCGCCAACTGCATCGCTGGCCACTGCGTTGAGCACGGGCATCTTGCTATAGCGAGCCCGCAGCCACATCTTCATGCGAGAGTTCTCACTCTCAATGTCGTTGCTGTGGAAGCCCGTGGATCGATCCCGCCACCCTGTGCAATGGTCCACAGGCGGAGCGTAGCGCGGTTGTCTGGAACCGACCTCTCATTGATATGCCATGGTGAAAACACTGTAAACTCAAATTTTCCCATTTTTACAATTCTCTGGGTACGAACCCTCGCTGACGCGGCAGATGGGTATGTTCCAATTCTCGAACCCTCGTTGGTGCGGCAGAGGGAAAACGCTGTGACATCATTTTTTTTTTTTTTTTTTTTTTTTTTTTTTTTTTTTTTTTTTTTTTTTTTTTTTTTTTTTTTTTTTTCCAATTCTCAGGCGCCGAACCTCGCTGGTGCGGCGGAGGAAAACATGGCAAAATCCAATATTTCTAAATTTTCCAATTCTGTGGCGCTGAACCGCTTGCAATATCGATGAGGATTCCGTCTGAGAGAACTGAAAAAATTGGAAAAATAGGATTTCACAGTGTTTTCTTTCTGCCGTACCTGCGGGGGTTCGGCGCCTGAGAATTGGAAACTTGAAAACATGGGGTTTTTACAGCGGATTGGCCAATCCAGAACCGACACCTTTGGGAGGAGGAGTAGGAGTAGGAGTAGGAGTAGGAGTAGGAGTAGGAGTAGGAGTAGGAGTAGGAGTAGGAGTAGGAGAAGGAGAAGGAGAAGGAGAATGAGTAGGAGTAGTAGTAGTAGTAGAGAGTAGGTAGTAGTAGTAGTAGTAGTAGTAGTAGTAGTAGTAGTAGTAGTAGTAGTAGTAGTAGTAGTAGTAGTAGTAGTAGTAGTAGTAGTAGTAGTCGTAGTAGTCGTAGTAGTCGTAGTAGTAGTAGTAGTAGTAGTAGTAGTAGTAGTAGTAGTAGTAGTAGTAGTAGTAGTAGTAGTAGTAGTAGTAGTAGTAGTAGTAGTAGTAGTAGTAGTAGTAGTAGTAGTAGTAGTAGTAGTAGTAGTAGTAGTAGTAGTAGTAGTAGTAGTAGTAGTAGTAGTCAGTAGTAGTAGTAGTAGTAGTAGTAGTAGTAGTAGTAGTAGTAGTAGTAGTAGTAGTAGTAGTAGTAGTACGTAGTAGTAGTAGTAGTAGTAGTAGTAGTAGTAGTAGTAGTAGTAGTAGTAGTAGTAGTAGTAGTAGTAGTAGTAGTAGTAGTAGTAGTAGTAGTAGTAGTAGTAGTAGTAGTAGTAGTAGTAGTAGTAGTAGTAGTAGTAGTAGTAGTAGTAGTAGTAGTAGTAGTAGTAGTAGTAGTAGTAGTAGTAGTAGTAGTAGTAGTAGTAGTAGTTCGTAGTAGTAGTAGTAGTAGTAGTAGTAGTAGTAGTAGTAGTAGTAGTAGTAGTAGTAGTAGTAATAGTAGTAGTAGTAGTAGTAGTCGTAGTAGTAGTAGTAGTAGTAGTAGTAGTAGTAGTAGTAGTAGTAGTAGTAGTAGTAGTAGTAGTAGTAGTAGTAGTAGTAGTAGTAGTAGTAGTAGTAGTAGTAGTAGTAGTGTAGCGGTGACAAAAGTGAGGGGCATCACATTTGTGATGCCCCATCCCGGTTTGATGCCTTTTCTTACTTGGGAGAAGGGTACTTTGTGCTTTCCTTGTTTGGGACGGTGTTACGCTCTGCTCTCTCCCCATTCCCCTCGGGCACTCGCCCCGTGGCACCACTACTGTGGTTAACTACACATGGCACCGACCTCTCATTGATATGACGGAAGAGGAGGAGGAGGAGGAAAACTAGGAGGAGGAGGGAGAGGAGGAGGAGGGGGAGGAGGAGGAGGAGGAGCAGGAGCAGGAGGAGGAGGAAGGAGGAGGAGGAAGAGGATGGGGAAGGTGACGACGACGACGGCGAGGGACCCAGAGGGACCCAGAGGGACCCAGGAGGGAACCCAGGAGGGACCCAGGAGGGGACCCAGGAGGGGACCCAGGACGGACCCAGAGGGACCCAGGGGAACCCAGGAGGGACCCAGGAGGGGACCCAGGAGGGACCCAGAGGGACCTAGGAGGGAACCCAGGAGGGACCCCAGGAGGGGACCCAGGAGGGAACCCAGCAAGGGAACCAACCCAGCAGGGTTCCTCCTCCTCCCAAAGGTGTCGGTTCTGGATTGGCCAATCCGCTGAAAAATTCAATTTTTTCAATTTTCCAATTCTCGGGCGCCGAACCCTTGCAGGTACGGCAGAAAGAAAACACTTGTGAAATCCAAATTTTCCTATTTTTCC
>CAUYUJ010016461.1:57548-77548 GCA_963575745.1 Prorocentrum cordatum | reverse complement strand
TGATGATGATGATGATGATGATGATGATGATGATGATGATGATGATGATGATGATGATGATGATGATGATGATGATGATGATGATGATGATGATGATGATGATGATGATGATGATGATGATGATGATGATGATGATGATGATGATGATGATGATGATGGAGGAGGAGGAGGAGGAGGAGGAGGAGGTTGAGGAGGAGGATTAACACATGGATGCGGAAGATAATTCAGAGGAGGAGGAGGAGGCGGAGGAGGCGGAGGAGGTGGAGGAGGTGGAGGAGGACGAGGACGAGGACGAGGAAGAGCAGGAGGAGGAGTAAGGGAGGAGGAGAGGGCGAGCAGAAAGGCCAGAGGCCTCTTAGATACCTCTCGGAGTCGCTTCGGATATCTCGAGAACTTCTTGGAGTTCTCGTGGGGCTTCTGGGGGGCCTCTTGGCGGTCATGGGAGGCCTCTTGGAGCGTTTTGGTGCCTCGGGGGAGCCTCTTGGGGTCTTTTGAGGGTCGCTTGGGGATATCTTGGGGCCCTCTCGGGGGCCTCTTCGGGCCTCCTGGGCACCTCTTTGGGCCTTCTTGGGGCCCTTTTGGGTGACTCGTGGGCCATCTTGGGGCCATCTTGGAGGAGATCGATCAAAGGAGGGGCCATAGTAAATGAGGGTTCTCCCCCCCCCCCCAGGAGGTCAACATGTGGCCAAAACCTTAGTAACATCAGTGATTATTCTCTTCTCTCCGAGGCCGTTTTCGACGCTCTATCGCTTGGCGATCCCGCTTCCCTCCAGACCCAGGGAGAGGGGGTAGCTCACTCCCACCCGCCCTCCCAACACATAGTAAGTAAGACTCGAGCCTGAGCATGTTCAGCGGTCGTCTTTGAATGGACTGCTACTGGGAATAAAAAACGACCCCATGTGCGCGACGCTTGGGCGAGGTGCGCCACGCGTGCCAGGCGCGCCACGCGCGCCAGGCACCCCTGGGGCCCGAGCGTGCCAGGCACGCCTGGTGCGCCAGATGCTCCACGTGCTCCGCGTGCGCCAGGTGTGCCGCATACTCCAGCCGCGCCAGGTGCGCCACGTTCGGGGCACGTGCAGAGTGTGTCAGGTGCGCCTGCGCACGTGACAGCACACACCGGGAAACATGTCGACCCCACCATTCTTGTCGAGAACGAACCAATACCCATCATTGTGTCTGGTGGGCCTGCGCACAGCAGGCCATATGCCACCACCCCCGCCGTGCCTGTCAAAAACCACTTGGCAGTGATCGCGGGGTGGCCGCGCATGATCCAGATTTCGCCGTGAGGTGCATTCAGGGATGGTAGCCCTGCGCACAGCAGGCAATATGCTGACACCCCCGCCGTCCCTGTCAAAAACAATACAAGATGCTCGCGGGCCTCACGAACATGTCTCATGACTTTGCCCCAAAGTGTATTTTGTATGGTTTTTCGACAGGGATGGTGGGGGGGCCATCGGGTTGGCCGCGCATGCTCCACATGTGGAGGCAGAGTGTGTGTTCGCATTGGCTTTTGATAGGAATGGTGTGGGGTGGGGGTGAGCATGGTGTCCTCATTGTTCCTGGTAGGCTGCCTGTCGCCTGGGGGAGGGGGTGTATATTAATAGGGAACAGTGATAAACCCCTCCCCGAAGGGGAAGGGGGGGTTGGAAGAAGGGGGAGGGGGGGTTGGAAGAGGAACTCCCCCGAGGCACACGCCCTGAAGAGCTGGTGGTATACACCTTTTTTTTTCTCCCCTAGTGCAGGCCGGATTCGTCCATATCGTTCTCGGCCTCACTTCTTCATTTATGCCTAGAGGCAATGAGCTGTCCGTCGCAAATTTGGCTCAGGTCATCAATTTGGGCACGCTCATCGAATCATTGGTGTTCGGCCCACGTTCGCTGGCGGGGCATGCGGTCGGTCCTGCGCTTCCTCCGGTCACAGGGCGCCCATCGCGACTGTGCTGATTTTCCGTGCTGCTCGCCTCCTGCAGAGGCGTACGCAGAGGGGGACGCCGTGAAGGCGTTGCCGAGCGAGGACGACGGGGGGAGCACCAGGTGCCCC
This sequence comes from Prorocentrum cordatum, assembly GCA_963575745.1. Taxonomy (NCBI): domain Eukaryota; class Dinophyceae; order Prorocentrales; family Prorocentraceae; genus Prorocentrum; species Prorocentrum cordatum. The sequence continues at coordinate 75,508 of CAUYUJ010016461.1, read as the reverse complement.
ACCCTCGATTTGCCAGGGCAGCACGGCGACGCCCGCGACGCCTGCCTCGCGGAGGCCATGCAGGGCATGGGCGACGCCGACGCGGCTAGATGGGCCTGGGGCGCCGAGCTGGGCATGGCGAGTGAGGACGTGACGATCGAGAAGGTCATCGCCAGCGGCAGCACCTCCGAAGTCTTCTGCGGCGCCTGGCAGGGCCGCCAGGTCGCCGTGAAGCGCCTGACGGGGGGTGGCCAGAAGAGGGCAAGCGCCTTCGTCCGGGAGCTGGGCGTGATGTCGCGTCAGCAGCACCCGAATCTGGTCCGCCTGCTCGGGTTCTGCCATGACGAGGGCGCCTTCGACATGGTGCTCGAGTTCTGCCGGGGCGGCTCCCTGTTCCACCTGCTGCACACGTCCGAGGTAGACGTGGTGCCCACTCAGCAGCTCAAAGTTGCGAGAGACGTCGCCGAGGGCATGGTGTACCTCCACGGGCTGGCGACGCCGGTCCTCCACCGCGACCTGAAATCCCTGAACATCGTGCTCCAGGAGCCTGTCTGCTCACCAGGCGACGTGCCGCTTGCAAAAGTTACGGACTTCGGCCTCGCGAAGATTCGCATGGGCCCAGCACAGCACGGAGTCGCTCGGCCCATCGGCGGCGAGCCGGGACAGGGCTGTGACGCGGCAGCTACTTCGAGGTTGTCGACGCCCTGCGCTCCCTTCGTCCCCGGATCGATCTGCGACAGCGCGGAAGGCGGCAGCGACTGGGCTATGACACGCTCAGCGGGCACCCTGCAGTGGATGGCGCCAGAGATCCTGGCTGGGCGCACCGACTACTACCTGGAGGTCGACGTGTACGCCTACGGTATGCTGCTCTTCGAGATCATGTGCTTCGAGCCCCCCTTCGTGGACATGGAGGCCGCGGAGGTCTCGCGGCTCGTCTTGCAGGGCGTGAGGCCCAAGATCGACGTCGAGTGCGCGACGGCGGTGCCCCTCGAGAAGCTGACGCGGGCTTGCTGGGCGCAGGAGCCCAGCGAGCGGCCCACCTTCTTCTCCCTGAAGGTGGAGCTGGAGGGTCTGGCATAGTGGCCAAGCCGCTCTCGGGGACCTCGCACGGCCTCCTCCATCCTGTTCTTGCGAAGGCTTTGCGGCTGGTGCCGCCGACCCTGAAGGGAGACGACGGCGACGACGACAGCGGCGGCGGCGTCGGCAACGACGACGACGCTGACGTGGGCCAGGGTCCTCAGGGATGTTTCTTGGGGTCTCTGCGGAAGTTTCTCGGGGGCCTCTGGGGAGAAGTTTTGGGGCCTCTTGGGGGCCTCTTGGGGGCATCTTGGGAGCCTCTTGGGGGCCTCTTCGGGCTTCCTGGGGACCTCTTGTGGGCCTCTTGGGGCCTCTGGGGAACCTCTAGGGGCCTCCTGGGAGCCTCTTGGAGCCGAGGGCTCGAAATGTCTGGTCGGTCCCCCGTCTGGGCACGCTCTTGGAGCCGTCTTGGGGGCATCTGGGGCCGTCTTGGAGGCGTTCCGGGCTGTCTTGGGGTCCTATTGGTCTGTTATGGGGCCTTCTTGTCGGCCTCTTGGGTTGTCTTGGGGAGATCTTGGGGGCCTCCGGCGCCGTTTTGGAGCGATGGGAAGTGGAAAAGGCGAGAACGCCCAAATCTTAAAACAACGAGCGACTAATCAATGAATTTGGCTTCTTGGGGCCCTCTCGGGAGTGCTCTTGGAGGCGTCTTGGGGCGTCCTGGAGGCCTCCTGGGCAGTCTGGAGGGTGGGAAGGCGTTTTGGACCGACCGTTTGGCGATTGGGGACCCTCTTGGTCCGTCTCGGCGGCCTCTTGGGACACTCCTGGCCTGTCTTGGTGCTTTCTGAGGCCCCAGGGCCCCCAGGGGGGGAAAGCGTATCTGGGTGGCGACCCTCCCCGGGACCCCCCCCCGGATCCCCCCACCGGCGCGGGGAAGGGACCAAAGGGAAGGGGCTTATTTTCGACTCGATTACGATATTGCTAGCTTTTTCTCTCGCTGACAAACTTGAGGAGGAGGGTGCAGGGGAAGGGGACGACGGAGACGACGACTGACGGAGACGACGACTCGAAGAGCCAGGCCCCTCACACACGCTGACAGTGTCGGTGGATTGATTAATCGATTCGATTGGAACCACTTCGTGTCTGAGCGCTTGCAGTGCACGTGTACCTCAGCCAAACTCCACGCGTGAGTCATGGGGCTACGCATTGGTGCCACAGCGAACTCCACACACGAGGCGCCGATAGGCCTTTGTTTAATTCAGCAGCGCGCTATCGCCGGGCGACCAGTGGCAACCTTGTAGTAGTCCAGGTGCAGGCCGTTAGCAGTTAGCCGCAGCCACTATCCATGCAAGAGTCGTGGTGTCAAAGTCGTCGTCGATTTGCTCAGGCGCGTAGCCCCACACCCTACGGCAGAGGGTGGGGGGGATAAACCGACGAAGACAGTAAGGTGACAGCTGCAGCTGCGACCGCGAGTCCACAGTTGCGTCGCAATCGTGGCCGCGGAGCAGTTCGCTGTGACGTTTAGGGATTGCATTTGCATTTTTTCCCAACCATCCTGTGGTATTGGGTCCTCGTTTTGAAGAGACCGCACGCCACGCGTCCCTCACGCCTTTCTCTACCCCCTCCTCCTCCCTCCTCTATCATCATCAGCATCAGCATCAGCATCATCATCATCACCACCACCATTATCATCATCATCATCATCATCATCATCACCATCATCATGATCGACGTTCCTCTCCTTGTCCTCCTCGTCCTCCTGCTCCTCTCGTCCTTCCTCCCACCATCATCATCAGCATAATTATCACCATTCTCATAATAATGATAATCATGATCATCACCATTATCATCATCATCACCAACACCACCATCATCATCATCATCAGCATCATCATCATGACCACCATCATCATCACCATCACCATCACCATCACCATCACCATCACCATCACCATCACCATCACCATCACCATCACCATCACCATCACCATCATCAGCAGCAGCATCAGCAGCAGCATCATCAGCATCATCATCATCATCATCATCATCATCATCATCATGAACATCATCATCACCATCATCATCACCATCATCATCATCAGCATCAGCATCATCATCATCATCATCATCATCATCATCATCATCATCATCATCATCATCATCATCATCATCATCCGTAGCCATTGTGGCTCAGGTTGGAACCGTTGCTCCGTCGCTCCAGCTTGGGAGCAGCCAAGGAGCAGGCTCGAGGGTTCTGCCAAGAGGTGGCGTGCGTGCCCCCTTTTATTTCCCTCTCTCCTCACACAGTGTGTACACCTCCTCGATCGCTCTGACTCGCCATGTTTGACATGGCTGAGTTCAAAGAGATGCTCGACGCCCACCTGCTATCGACCGCCACCATGCCCGATCAGAGGATCGTTGGCGTGACGGCAACTCTCGGAATCCAAGGTCAGATGATCAAAGAACTCCCCGACCGCTTCGAGAAGGCAGAAGGCAGGATGAACGCTTTGGAACACGCACAGCAGCTTGCAGCATCTCGGTCTCCCGCGTCTCATGCTGTCCCAGGGGATCTTGGGAAGCGCAGGGCAGTCGACAGCCCAGTCGGTGATGGCTCATTACCACGGGAGGGGGAGGCTAGGTTCTCGAGGATGCCCACCATCTTTTCATTCTGGGGTTCCAGGACACGTTGATGGCCGCCAGTCGTGAACGTGTCGCCAGGGATATTTTCTCGAAGTGTGCTGCAGATCAGGCTGCTCAGCTCATTCGGGTTTGTGCGTGTGACTTGCAGAAGAAGGTCGCTCTCGACTTCCCCATTGCCGCCGTGGCTTCTGACTTCCAGGTGAGCTTTCGGAATTTCAGTGATTCCTATGCCATAACCAACCCTCGGACTTCGGCAGACCTCTGGCCTCTTCGTGTTCGTCGCAATCTTTCTCCTCAGCATCGGGTCCTCCTCTTCAAGATGGGAAACGTTCGTGGTAGGTTTCAGGAAGAATTGAAGAAGGTAGGACTTCAGGCTAATTCGGTGGCGATATTTTCGGTCTTCATTCTCGCGAGGATCCCGCCCTCTCTTCCGTCTGTGCTGCCGCCCACAGCATGCGGACAAATTTGCGTGAAGGTCGACGAGCCAGGCTTGGAAGCATTGAATCTCAACGCTCCTGAGCTGCGCCAGAACTTTTTTGCTGCGTTCTAGGCGGCGCCAGCGCGTCAATTTTAGACGGGACGATGACTGGTTAGGCTGCCCCGGGGAGCAACTATCTGTTCTTACATCAGGGGCCCTTGTTTAATTTTTCTTCCAGTTTTGTTCTAGCAGCCCGGACTCTGATTCGAGCAGCAGTTCCAATTCCAGCACCCACCTTGGTGAGGGTGGAGCCCAGTGAAATGCTTCTCCCCTTTGCCCCCCCTTTGTTCTGTTCCCTGTCTGTGTTCACCTGGAACTCTAGAGGACTCGTCTTTTCCATCTCTCATGCTTCCATCCGTGCCTCCCGACGTTACAAACAACTATTGAGACGTGCTCGTCGTACGAACATTCCTTGCATTCAAGAGACTCACGGTACTGCAGGGGGTGATCGGGCTCCTCAGAACGATCTGCAACGCTGGTCTATAGGATCCTCTCTCTGGGCACGCATCCGATATTGCTGCGGGCGTTCTCACGATTCTATATCCTGGGATGTTTTTTTTTGATGGGGCTCGTCCTGACAGTATCGTTTCTGGTCGGATCCTGATTGCGAAATGCGTTGGAGACCTCGGCTCGCTCTGGATCCTCAATGGAGGGGGAGAAGATGACGGAGGCCGAGATCGAGTACTTTTACCAGGGCCAGCTGAAGCTTCGCCGAGGCCAGTATCGCTGGCGCCACTTCCTCCAGAGGCTCGTGAAGCTGGAGTTCGTCACGCTGGCAGCGAGGCACCTCTGTCACACCCTTCCGAGCGAGTTCTGCCAGACGTTCAACCCAGAGGACTGCGATCATCCGCCGTGGGTCACCAAAGACGGATCAAACGCCACGTCTGTATACACCCGGGGAGCCCACTTAGGCCTTTCATCGTTCGCTTCGTTTTACCCACAGAGCCCTCACGGGGCACATAATGCTTTGGTTCTGATTGGTGGGGACTGCAATTTCACGTTGGAAGGGGATGAGAGGCAGTGCGGTGACGGCTCTGGGTGGAGGCCCGGGGGTCGCTACCGGCATGATGCATTTCACAATCGTTTCCCTCGATGGACGGAGGTCCACCAACCAGGCCCCGTTCGGCGTGAGATTGCGAATTGGGGTGATGCGCCATGCCATTCGCTTGGATCGTTTGTATATTGCTACCCCATATGGTGTCCTCGCTGATCTTACCGTCGCCTGCTCTGCTACCGGGAAAGCGACGAACGCCCATAATGTATCGGACCACATTCCGGTAATAGCGGCCTTTCGGAAGTGTCAGACGTCTGAACATCAATCGATTCTTTTTTGGTTTGGGAAGCATCCTCGGTTACACATTGAATTTGAGACGCTCCTCCCCGAAATGTAGCGCCGTGATCCGATTGCTGAACACATTGAGCTGGTTCAGCGTTGTATGTTCGAAGCCTGCAAGCGGACGCGTGCGCGCATGTCTCGTGATGTTGCCAGGTCGCCAGACTCTACAGAACGAGCGTATTGCGCAACTTCAGGGTGAGGCGGATGCCGCGACCGACGCTGAGATCAAAGCTCGGCTGCGCTCTCGCCTCCAGCGCCGTTGTGATCTTTGGAGGCCGCTTCAGAAACGGATCTCATTGGGGTCAATCCTGGGCGCTGTGGGGGGGCCGTGTTGTGTGATTGATCAGGCTGGGGAGGGGCTCGCTCGTCGCTGGGAAGGGAACAGGTCGATGGTGAGTTTGATTGTGGCGCGTCTCTCTGGCCAGAGCTGGAACCCCATATTGCTACCGGTTCTGACCTTTCTGGCGATACTTAGCGTCTCGAGCTTGATGCGTTTGAAACAGTGGTGAGAGGAAGGTATGATTCAATGCCTGGACCTGACTGAATTGTCTACTCTTGCTGGGAATCTCCCATCCCTCTTGCCGTGCTCTATGATTGGTGCTGTCATCTTATGTCATCTCGTGGTGCGGGGATGCCAGGCTCTATCAGAGAGATGCTATTCATCTTCTTGGCCAGCGGGGGTCATCGCTCAGATCTCTCCTCTTGTCCTCTTCGTCCCCCCCGGGCTTGTCGCCCACTTGCCATGGCCAGCGCCGGCTGCAAGATCATGTCTGTTGCTTTCTCTCGGCGCTTGGAGAAGGATGCGAGGGAAACGGCGCCTCGGGTTCAAGCCTGCTTCGGGGGCGCTCCATGTCGGATCGGATCTTGGAGGCTGAGGTTTGGGGAATCCAGCAGTTCATGTTGGGGCGCGATCTGGCCTGCATGTTCCTGACAGGCTTCGCTGCCGCCTTTCCGATCGTTGGGTTTTGGTGGTTATGCACGTCCATCCCGGCATTGCTGTTTTTTTATGCTCAGTGCACAGGGAATTTTGGGACTGTCTGCGTTGGAGGGACACGACGTCGGTTGATTCAGCTGCTGCGTGGTGTTCGGCAAGGGGATACATCTAGCATGTTACTGTCCGCTCTGGCTCTTAACCCCTCTCTGCGGTGGCTGTCCAGTCGACTCCCTCGGCAACTTCTTGCGCGCGCAGCTGATCTCTTGTTTGGATTTCAGCATTTGGAAATTGAGCTGCCACTACTCTTACCCTTACTACAACGGCTTGAACCTGGTACATAGGGCTAGCATTGAACTTGAAAACATGTATTCTCATTCGCTGTGGTCTTCGGTTCGCGCCTCGTATGGTGCGACAGACCCGTCGGCCACTCGATAGTCAGGGCTTTGGGGCATCCTCGATTGTCCTGGCCCGACGCGCTCGATATTTTGGGATTCAGATTGGTCTTGAAGGGTGGCAGCATGCCCGGGAAGCTGCTCTTAGGAAATATCACCAGCGCTGCGTCGATGCTAGGCGGCTTCGGATTGGGGTGGCTATGACGATCCGGACGTGCGTTATCTTTGCTGTCTCGGTTCTGTGTTTCGTGATGCAGTTTTACATTCCGTCTCGCGCGGTTATCCAGCATGAAGGGAACACGCGCCAAAAACTGATGGCGGGGCCCAGGTTTGCTTGCGTTCAACCGTTTGATGTGTACCAGGTTGTGTCATGTGGGTCTGACCCTCGAGTTCCCTTGCTTGTCGCAGATCTGCAGGGCTACCCAAGTTAGACTTGCGCACGACAGTGGCCTCTTCGATGAGATCCGCACTCGTCTCTCTGAACTCGTTTGGCACGACGACTTCCACCTGGCACGAATGCGGCCTTCTTGGTGGCAACCTACCTACTGTCGCCTAGTCATTGCTAGCCGGAGTGGGCCTGCTTCTCTGTGCTCGGACTTTCCGAAGGCTGGGGGGTTTCAGAAGGGAGCTCGCGCGAATCCTTCCGTGCCCGGGCTCCGCCGATCTCTCCTGTTCGCGGCCTTCAGGCCAGGGGAGTGCGGTGGGCCCCAGGGAGTTCCACCGCCCAAGTTTCTCACCCCCCACCAAACCTCTCCAACCCAACCCGAAGGCCTAAATTTGCCCTCCATTTCCAGTGGGGGGGGGGTCCGGGAACATCGAACAAAACACATATGGAACCCATGCCCCCCCCAACCCGAAGTTCGGGTCTTCGGGTTGGGTTGGTGTGGTCTGGTAGGTAGTCAGTTTCAGGTGCCGTTCAGGCTGTCAGGGAGATCTGCAAGGATAGCCCGGTATACGCGGGGCTTGCTGTGTCGCGTGTCCTTGCTGGACGTGTCTGTGCCAGTGCCGAGTTTTGTCGAGGGGCTGCGCGGTGTTGCCGAGACTGCGGCCTTCCTGGGCCACTGTGTTCTATGGGGCATGTTGCGGCATGTCCTGAATTCCGACGACTGAGCCTGGACCTCGCCCCTTGCCTCCTGTCTTTCTTTTGCGGAGAGTCCTGGTTCCAATGTTTATCTCTTGTTCCCCCCCCCATTTCCCCAGCGGCGTTTCATTCATTCCAGTTTCCTTGATGGGGTCCTCTTTGTTCAGGCAAGCTTCCGCGAGGGGTCTCGGGTCCCGCCCCAAGACTTACTTGAAGCCCGCATTCGGCTGCGTGGACGTCGGCATCCTGACGTCGCTGGTGCGTGGTCAGGTGTCCGCGTGTAATTTTGTTTGTTCTCTCAACCGGGGGGGTGGATTCTAGAGCTGCTCGGCGCCTCCTGGTGTCGGCAGAACCAGTGCTAGCTTGGTTCGGATGCACCTCCTGGGAGGTCAAATTCTGATTTTGCTCTGGTCCGACATCCGGCCTAATCCGGCTTAATCCCGCTTCATCCGGCTTACTCCCGCTTAATCCCGCTTAATCCCGCTTTATCCGGCGCAACAGCCCCCAAATGGGACTTAATCCTTTTTAGTTTTTCCACCGAAAACCTCCCAGTAGTTGCCTCCTAAGCTTGGTGCCCATTGATTGTTGGTTGCGACAAGCCAGCCTTCGGTCGCGCGGGCCTCCGTGTTTTCCTCCTAGTGGCCCTCGCTCCGCAGGCTACCGTTGAAGTGCATGAAGGCGCCTTCTGCTGCCTTGCGATAGTGCCTGATAGGGTCTCTCTTCGGCCATGTTCGAACCACTGGCTTAGCTGCCTGAGATCGTCTGCGGGTCTCCTCCCCCTCGTGGGTGTGCACACTGTGAACTTTTTGTCTCCATCATGTTACTGTTTTAGTCGGTCATTATTTTTCACTGTCATCCTGGATCATTGCCAGTGGTCCCGTTGGGGGAAAAAAGAAAATCACAATCACAATCACAATCACAATCATCATCATCATCATCATCATCATCATCATCATCATCATCATCATCATCATCATCATCATCATCATCATCATCATCATCATCATCATCATCATCATCATCATCATCATCATCATCATCATCATCATCATCATCATCATCATCATCATCATCATCATCATCATCATCATCATCATCATCATCATCATCATCATCATCATCATCATCATCATCATCATCATCATCAGCATCACCAGCATCATCAGCATCATCAGCATCATCAGCATCATCACCATCATCATTATCATCAGCATCATCGTCATCGAATCAGCACCTTTTCATCTGCTCGCTGCATACCATCACTGAACAAATTCGTGGCCCCATAGGGAGTTCCACCGAAGGCCCCAGTGGCACCGCCCGCATGCTTCACCCCCATCCTGTACACCTTTTCGTTTTCTCCTATGAGGGGGCCCCACCGAAGGCCCCAGTGGCGGTGTCCGCATGCTTCTTCCCCACCCTGTACAGCGCTTCGTAGCCCCATGGGGAGCTCCACCGAAGGCCCCAGTGGCGGTGTCCGCATGCTTCACCCCCACCGTGTACAGCGCTTCGTGGCCCCATCGGGAGCTCCACCGAAACCCCAGTGGCGCCGCCTGCATGCGTCACCCCCGCCCTGTACAGCTGTTCGTGGCCCCTGTGGGGGTGCTCCACCGAAGGCCCCAGTGGCGGTGTCCGCATGCGTCACCCCCCACAAGTACAGCGCTTCGTGGCTCATAGGGAGCTCCACCGAAGGCCCCAGTGGCATCGCCCGCATGCGTCACCCCCACCCAGTGCAGCGCTTCGTGGCCCCACAGGGGGAGCTCCACCGAAGGCCCCAGTGGCGGCGTCCGCATGCTTTCCCCCACCCAGTAGAGGCGTTTTGTGGCCCCACAGGGGGAACTCCACCAAAGACACCAGTGACACCGCCCGCATGCGTCACCCCCACCCCGTACAGCGCTTCGTGGCCCCATCGGAAGTTTCACCGGGGGCCCCGGTGGCATCACCCGCATGCGTCACCCCCACCCTGTACAGCTGTTCGTGGCCCCTGTGGGGGTGCTCCACCGAAGGCTACAGTGGACGTGTTCGCATGCGTCCCCCCCCCCCAGTACATCGTTTCGTGGTCACATTGGGGGCTCCACCGAAGGCACCAGTGGCACAGCCCGCATGCGTCATCTCCACCCAGGACAGCGTTTCGTGGCCCCAGAGGGAACTCCACCGAAGGCCCAAATGGCATGGCTCGCGTGCGTCACCCCAGCGCTTTGTCTCTCCATAGGGAGCTCCACCGAAGCATGCGCCACAACCACCCAGTACGGGTTTTCGTGGCCTCATAAAAGCCCCACCGAAGGCCCCAGTCGCGGCTCCATGGGGGCCCCACCGAAGCCCCAGTGGCACCGCCCGCATGCGTCACCCCCACCCAGTGCAGCGTTTCGTGAGGGCTCCACCGAAGGCCCCAGTGGCGGTGTCCGCATGCTTTTCCCCTGACCAGTGTAGAATTTCGTGGCACCGCAGGGAGCTCCACCGAAGGCCCCAGTGGTGGCGGCGGCCGCATGCGCTTCCCCCACCCCGTACAGCGCTTCGTGGCTCCATAGAAAGCTCCACCGAAGGCATCAGTGGCGGCGTTCGCATGCGTTTCCCCCACCGAGTGCAGCGCTTCGTGGCCCCATCGGGGACTCCACCCAAAGCCACAGTGGCGGTGTCCGCATGCGTTTCCCCCATCCTGTACAGCGCTTCGTGGCCTCGCAGGGATTTCCACCGACCGCATCAGTTGCGGCGTCCGCATGCGTCACCCCCACCGAGTGCAGCGCTTCGTAGCCACATAGGAAGCCCCACCGAAGGTCACAGTGGCTGTGTCCGCATGCGTTTCCCCCACCCTGTACAGCGCCTCGTGGCCCCACAGGGGGTCTCCACCGAAGGCACCAGTGGCGGCGTCCGCATGCGTTGCCCCACCCAGTGCAGAGTTTCGTGGCCCCACAAAAAGCTCCACCGAAGGCCACAGTGGCGGTGTCCGCATGCTTTCCACCCACCCAGTGCAACACTTCGTGGCCCCACAGGGAGCTCCACTGAAGGCTCCGGCGGCGGTGCCCGCATGCTTTTCCCGCACTCAGTACAGCGTTTCGTGGCCCCATGGGGAACTCCACCGAAGGCCCCAGTGGCGTGGCCCCATATGGGGGCTCCACCGAAGGCCCCAGTGGCGGTGTCCGCATGCTTCACCCCGCACTGCACAGCTCTTCGTGGCCCCTATGAGGGGGCTCCACCGAAAGCCCCAGTGGCGGTGTCCGCATGCGTTTCCCACCCAGCACAGCGTTTCGTGGCTCCATAGGGAGCTCCATCGAAGGCCACAGTGGCGGTAACCGCATGCTTTTCCCGTACCCAGTGCAGCATTTCGTGGCCCCACAGAGAGCTCCACCAAAGGCCCCAGTGGTGGCGGTGTCCGCATGCTTTTCCCCCACCCTGTACAGCGCTTCGTGGCCCCATGGGGAGCTCCACCGAAGGCCCCAGTGGCGGTGTCCGCATGCTTCACCCCCACCCAGTAGAGGCGCTTCGTGGCCCCATGGGGAGCTCCACTGAAGGCCCCAGTGGCGGTGTCCGCATGCTTCACCCCCACCCTGTACAGCGCTTCGTGGCCCCATCGGGAGCTCCACCGAAACCCTAGTGGCGCCGCCCGCATGCCTCACCCCCACCCTGTACAGCTGTTCGTGGCCCCTGTGGGGGTGCTCCACCGAAGGCCACAGTGGATGTGTTCGCATGCGTCACCCCCACCCAGTACAGCATTTCGTGGTTCCCATTTGGGGAGCTCCACCGAAGGCCAGTGGCATGACTCGCATGGCGGCCCCCTTCGATATCGGCGCACTCCTCACACGTTTCGTGGCCCCATTGGGAGCCCCACCTAAGGCCTCAATGGCTACGCCCGCATGCGTCCCCGTTCCATTTCGGCACACCCTTTGCGCGCTTCGTGGCCCTCATTGTAATCGCTTTCGTCATCGTCATCGTCATCAGCGTCATCATCATCAGCACCCCTTCTTCTGCTCTCCGCTTGCCATCCCTCACACGATTCATGGCTCCATTGGGAGCTCCACCGAGGGCCCCAAAGGCACCGCCTGCATGCGTCACCCCCACCCAGTACAGCGTGTCGTGGCTCCATAGGGAGCTCCATCGAAGGCCCCAGTGGCACCGCTTGCATGCGTCACCCCCACTCAGTACAGCGTGTCGTGGCTCCATAGGGAGCTCCACCGAAGACCCCAGTGGCACCGCCCGCATGCGTCACCCCCACCCAGTGCAGCGCTTCGTGGCCCCACCGAGGCCCCAGTGACGGCGCCCGCATGCGTCACCCCCACCCAGTACAGCGTGTCGTGGCCCCATAGGGAGCTCCACCGAAGGCCCCAGTGGCACCGCTTGCATGCGTCACCCCCGTCGTGGCTCCATAGGGAGCTCCACCGAAGGCCCCAGTGGCACCGCCCGCATGCGTCACCCCCACCCAGTGCAGCGCTTCGGCACCGAGGCCCCAGTGACGGCGCCCGCATGCGTCCCCCCCACCCAGTACAGCGTGTCGTGGCCCATAGGGAGCTCCACCGAAGGCCCCAGTGGCGGTGTCCGCATGCGTCTCCCCCACCCACTGCAGCGTGTCGTGGCCCCGAGTTCGGCACACCCTTTGTGCGCTTCGTGGCCCCATGAATAACTCTACCGAAGGCGACACCCACAACGGCGATACTCACAACTGCAGATGGTTGGGCCCTTCGCCGGGATCATTTTCTAGTTTCGCACTGGCGCCGGCAAGCTGTCGGCTTTCTCAGCTGCGCCCAGCTGCCCCGCCTCCCTCTGGGAGAATGCCGCGGTGGGATGGGTGTGGCATTCTGCGACGGCGGCCGGTGTGCACCAGGTTTGAAGGTCAATTGGTCATGTAGCTCTGGTCTTGTCAGTTTCCTGCTTGTGGCACGTTGTGGAGCTGTGCAGGAACAGAGCCCACGGGCAGCCATGGCTTTCTAGCAGGCGCGCTCGCTTGTATCGGCCTCCCTGTTGCACAGGGTGCGCTGCCTTGCTCCTGCTCCGTAACATTTGTTCATAGTGGCCGTTGGTTCCTCGTGCGCGTTCACGTGTGTCTGCGAGTACGGGATGCCACGCTTCGTTTTTTTCTGTCTGTTCAAGACGCTTCACATTCACCGCCCGCCTACTCCAGTTCTCGCGGGACGAGGCAAAGACGGCCCCACAACGGGGTGCACATGTGCAGAACATTATACAAGACCCTCCGGGGGGATTGTTTTGTTGTTTTCGCCTTCGCCCCATTGTTTGTTCCCAACCCATAACCTGTTAGGCTCAGACATGCCGCGTGGCTGATCGATAGTAGATTCGCCGTTTGTTCGTCGTCCCGTCAGCAGTACCGACGGATCAGTGATATGGACGTTGGCTCTCTGGGATCCAGTGTACTATCCACACCAGGAGGCCAGACATAGTCCGAACACTGCCCAAGATCAATCAACAACGGTCTGAACGCTGCTTACAAGGAGCCATGCAGGGACCCATGCGGCTCAGGCGGGCGTTGAATGGCCGAAGGTGTATGTAGGTACAGTACGAGTTGTAGGGCCCAGGTAGGGGGTCGGGGTTCTGACGATGCATGCGGGCGTCCGGGTCGTTGTTTGTCTTGGACGTCATGTTCTGCTAGGGCGTGAACTCAGGCATGGCGTGCGGCGTCATGTTGCATCACGCCATAGCACTCGACACGCTGCCCGAGATCTGGTGGCCTTCGTGCTTGGATTGTGGGTTCCGAAGCCTCTTCGATGCTGCTCGGGGCTGCGTGAAATGCCTCGCCAAGGCATATGGATACCGTATGGTGTTTGCGTTGGTGCAATCGGTATGGATCGGAGTGGTATCGTGAGCGTCGTGTGGACCCCTGCGGGCGCGGATCCCTGGTGCTGGGGAGGTGCGTCGGGTGGCATCCCAGTGGTACCGCTGGAGGCGTATAGATCGAAGGGAGTGGGGTTGGAAGAGGAGGAGGAGGAGGAGGAGGAGGAGGGAGGAGGAGGAGGAGGAGGAGGAGGAGGAGGAGGAGGAGGACGAGGAGGAGGAGGGGGAGGGGGAGGGGGAGGAGGAGGAGGAGGAGGAGGAGGAGGAGGGGAGGAGGAGGAGAGGAGGAGGGGAGGAGGAGGAGCAGGAGGAGGAGGAGGAGGAGCAGGAGCAGGAAGACGAGGAGGACGAGTAGGACGAGGAGGACGAGGAGTACGTGGAGGAGGAGGAGAGAGGGGGATGTAATAGGGGTGACGCAGGGAACGACAACGACGAGGACGGCGATGATAGCGACGACGACGACGACGACAACGATGACGACGACGATGACGTGAACGACGACACAGGTAGACCAGGCGTGAACCATAACAGTCTGTGTCCGCGAGCCTCTGTGACGCTTCGTGGGTGCTTCTTGAGTATATAGGCTTCAAGTGTTACCATTCGGGCACCAGTGAAGTCTCTCGGGGTCTCTTGGGGATCGTGTTGGGGCCTCTTCTGGGCCTGTCGGGGGTGTCTTCTGGTGTCTTGGGGGCCTCTTGGGGTTTCTTGGGGCTCTTGGTGCCTTCTGTGGGGCCTCTTGGGACGGAGGGTTCGAAAAGTTTGTTCGGGCTCATCTTGTTGGGCCCCTCTTGGGCCATCCTGTGGGCCTCTTGTGCCGCCTTGGGGCGATCTTGGAGCCCTCTTGGGCCGTCTTCGAGCCGTCTTGGGCCATCTTGGGGCTCAATTGGGTCGTCTTGGGGCCGTCTCAGCAGCCTCTTGGGCCGCCACGTTGGTCTTGCAGTAAAAACTGGGCCTGTTCTAGGCCGTTTTGGCGTCAAAGTGGGGCCCCGAATCGTCCAACATGGACTGCAGAGCGCGCCCAAGAACGGCGTCCAAATTTGAAAGGAGAATGCAGCAGACGATCCCGAAAGGCAGTTGTAAATAGCGTCCGGGTCACACCCGGGGAAGCGAGCATCGTGAACAAAACCGTAGCACTTGCTATACTTTTTGGCATGCCAGCTTGTCGGCGAGAACGGGCCACAAAGGCGCTCTCAAGGGCTCCGGGAGCGGATTTTGGAGACCAAGAAGGGGCCCCGACAAGGGCTGAATGGAGCCAAAATGTGCCCCAGAGGCGTCCTCATAACAATTTGAAGATGGAGCTCGTCTTGGAAGGCGTTCTGGAGGCGTCTTGAGGACCGAAAAGGGGTTTTGGGCGCAGCCGGGCGGCGGAATGGCGGAGGCCTCTCGGTGGGAAATTACGGGGGTGAGACTCAAGCACTGTAAGGAGCTCTCGTAGTTAAGCCCCACACGCCCCTCAGCCAGGTGGGCGGGCGGATCCATCTGGCTGACGCCACTCCGCCGACCCCCAGGCCACGATCGTGGGAATTGTCTGGTGGCCTTCTGGCGTACCCGCCACCGTGCCTGAGCTTTGTGAGGAGATTCTTGGATGCATCTGAGTGTCTGTTGGGATGCCTTTCAGGGGCCTCTTGGACGGCTCTCGAGGGCATCTGGGAGCCTTTCTAGGGTCTTTTATGTGCCTGTTGGGGGCTTCTTGGGGGCCTCTTGGAGTCCTCTCTTGGGGACGCCTCCACGTGCTTGCGGGGCCATCTTGGGGAAAATACTCAAACTGTCGGTTTGGATTCCCCCCCTTTGGCCCTTCTTGGGGCCCTCTTGGGCCCCTCTCGGTGGCCTCATGGGCCATCTTAAGACGATCTTGGAGGCCACTCGGGCCGTCGTGGTCGCTGTGAGGACACAAATGGCGAGTAGCCTCAGAATGCACGTTTTGCTCAGGAATCGGAAAGACTTAGGGCCTTCGTGCGAGTCCTCTTGAGGCCCTCTTGGGGCTCTCTTCGAGGCTTCTCTTGGGCCGTGCTGGGGCTGAAGTGGGCTGAGACCTTTCCGGCGCACGCGAGCCCAGCTTGAGCACGCTTGGATAGAGCCTTGGGTTTTGGCGTGTTCCAGGCACGGACTCTAGATTGGGAGGCCCCCGAGGCCTTGTTGTTGTTGTTGAACATTATTAATTCTAAAGAATAATTATTGTTGGGCCCCCTGGTGCACGCCCCCCCTGCGCCGCCTAGGCCGCAGCTACATTTTCATCATTTTCGTGAGGAAGCCTCAGGTAAAACGATGTGATCCAGATCCGGTTGTTTTGTTGTAATCCGTTTTCCCTTGCAAAAAACACTATAAAATGACATTTCTTGTTCTAATATAATCAAATTTCAAGAATCCCTTGCAAAAAATAAGGTAAAGTGGACATTCGCGCGCGCAAGACGAAATCCTTCCAAAAGCTTAGTGTTCGGAGCGATTTTAACATAAAAACATCAAAAAACCAATGGTTTTTCAACAAAAAAATGTCAAAATCTCATCCCGCGCGCTCTTGCGGATTCGTAGGAAACCCAACACTTTTTAAACATTTCTGTCAAACGGGCTTTTGCGAGCAACTTTTTCGAACTTCTGCGACAACGGTTGCGCACCTGCCAGGGCCATCATCCCTGTCAAATAATACCATGCGGGACACATTCGTTTTTTCTTCGCGCGCGCACGCCGTCGTCGTCGGCCGCGGGGCCCTGAATAGTAGCCACGGTCGTCCGCATGCCACGAAGTGAAGTGTCCGAACGTCATAGGGCGGGAAGCTGGGTGTGGGTGGTGGCGAAGAGTCGTTTGGAAATTTGGTAGAGCTTGAACCGGCCCCCCCACAAAGTGGGGGTATTGCCCGCCTCCTATGAAAACCCTGGCACTGGTGAGAACGGAGTGTCCCCAGTCTTAAATGATTGTTGTTGTTGTTGTTGTTGTTGTTGTTGTTGTTGTTGTTGCTGTTGTTGTTGTTGTTGTCGTTGTTGTTGTCTCCACCCCCCCATTGTTTTCGGAGGTTTTGCGGCTCTGGGGCTTCGGCCCCGCGCCGAGGCTGTCGACGCCCAGCGCTCTCCCCTCGCTCCCCGGATCGATCCTGCGGCGCGACGTCGCGCGCCAGGCGGCAGCGCCTGGGGCGCCGCGACGTGCCCCGCGGGCACTCTGGCAGTGATCCTGGCGGGCCAGACGAAACGGGGGGATAGGGAAAGGGGGGGTTACGGTAGGTTTGCGTCGTGTCGACCAGCGGCGACCCCAGCGCGGGCGTTCAAGGTTGAACGCCGCCGGCGGCCCAGAATCGGTCGATGTGGAACGATCGGACGTTGCGGCAGCGGCCGATCGTTCAAGGTTGAACGATCCCTGCGGTGTCAAAAACCAACGCTGGGGTCGGCACAACACGAACCTGCCGTACGAAATCCGCTGCATGCAGCTGGTTTCGGCCCCACCGAAGGGGCCCATTCCTCGATACATGGCCGCCTCCGGCGCCGGGAGGCGCCGGGAGAATCAGCTACGTGAGCTGATTCTCACCCCCCCCTTTGCTATCCCCCTCTTTCGCCCAGCCCGATCCTGGCTGGGCGCGCCGACCGCTAAATGGAGGTCGACGCGTACGCCTACGGTATGCTGCTCTTCGAGATCATGTGCTTCGGGCCTCCCTCCGCGGAGGTCTCTCGGCTCGTATTACAGGGCGTGAGCGGGCGTGCTGGGCGCAGGAACCCTGCGCCTGGAGCGTCCGGCACTGGCGAAGCCGCTATCGGGGACCTTGCACGGTTTCCCTCGTCTTGTTATTTCATCGAGTGAAGCCTTTTCGTATGTGAGTGCTTGCAGTGCACGGGTGGCTCAGCCAAAATCCATGCGTGAGTCGTGGGGCCGCGCATTGGTGCCACAGCGAACTCCACGGACGAGGCGCTGATAGGCCTTTGTTCAATACAGCAGCGCGCTAACGCAGGGGACGTGTGGCAATCTAGCAGCTAGCCGCTAGCAGCGGTTAGCAGCTAGCCGCAGCCATTTATCCAGGCATGAGTCGTGATGCCAATGACTAGCCCCACACCCGATGGCAGAGGGGGGGGAGGATAAAGCGACGAAGACAATACGGTGACAGCTGCAGCTGCGACCGCGAGACCATAGTTGCGTCACAATCGTGGCATCGGAGCAGTTCGCTGTGACGTTTAGGGGGTTGCATTTGCTTTTTTCCTAACCATCCTATGGTGTTGGGTCCTCGTTTTGAAGAGACCGCGCGCCCCGCGTCCCTCACTCTTTGCTCCTCCCCCTCCTCCCCCCTCCTCCATCATCATCATCATCATCATCATCATCATCATCATCATCATCATCAGCATCAGCATCAGCAT